>CM032454.1:72541348-72571348 GCA_019049505.1 Pachyrhynchus sulphureomaculatus
TAATATTATTTATTAGCAAGTTCAGTAGGACTTGAGTCAAGAACAAAGAGCCCCTCGGGCCCCCGGGCCAACATCGACTTCTGCCAATCTATGAGCGCAAGTCCTACTGAACTGGCTGATGATACTGTACCACGCCACGGTAACTTGCTACTGCCCATGTAACTTTTTTTCCGTAGCTCTTGTTCCATAAATTATTATATTTCATATTTTTTGCATCATCTGTAGCAAACTATTGGAACTGTACAAAGTTTAACCACTTTCACATCTTTAAACTCCTTTCCCCAGAAGTCATATCATACAAAAATTATAAACTATTTAATTACTTCAGTTCTTATACCTCTTTATGTAACAAATTTGAAATTGGAATCTGATTTCGTTCATGTGACGTTCGACAGAAAAACTGACGGAAATTGGCATTTATGCCCTTCGCCATTTACGGATCTCGAACACATGAAGAAATTAAAAAATCCAGGAGGTGTTTTTTTTTTCTCACGAATGGGAGTACTTCCCCCTAGCAAGGAAATTAAAAATAGTTTTAGCTACATTCATTACGCCACTGTTATTTTATATCCCAAATATATGCATTATCTATAACACTCACTTACATAACCAATCCCACAAATAATTTATATTCATTTAAGCAACAATTAGATATGATAAATAGTTCGTTCATTTCACTGTGAAGTAGGGCAAATCAGCTTGACGTAATTACACATCTACTGTTAAATGCTAAATATCCTTGATAATGGGCTAAATATGTAGTTATGGAGAAAAGTAATATTCGAATATACATACCCCAATTATCGTCATTGTTTCAAGACTTAATGAATAATTGGGAATAATAATAGACTCTTATCTTCGAGGGGATACAGTTATTATAGTACATAAGTGTAGAGATTTCGGAAAAAAGCGGTCTTGATATAAATACTTATTTGTTGTTAAAGAAAAACTCTATATTTCGCTGATATTTTTTCAGCTTCATCTGGAGTTAAAAACTAAAAAAATGACAAAGCAGTCTTTTGTAAGTTTATCATATTAAAAAACGGAATAAAAACTCACCAAACAAAATATTCCTCCATTGAAGAGGTATCACAAAAAAATACATTCAATTTAAATATATATAACTAACAGAACTACGAACAGACAAGACGAAACAACATACTGTGGCTCTGGCTGCAATGACACTGTTGTTATTTTATTGTGTTTATTTCTTCAGAAATCTGAACAGTGGTTCAGTATAGGAAAAGTTATTTTGTGTTTGTTGATAGTAAATTAACATGAAAAGAGATGGACGTGTGTTGATTGTTAGTAAAGGGATATGACTATTAATTGTGTGATGTTAAGTTATTTAAAATATTACAGTATATATTAGTCAAATTGTTGGTGTCTAACTTATAATTTATGGATTGTGTTTCTTTTGTTAATGTGACACATCTCAAGGAACAAGCATTTTTTGTGATTGTTTTCTTGTTCCAGAATCTTTATATTCTTAAAATCCAATTAGTGTCCCGTTGATATATGATGGTTCGTTGCAGCACAAGAGTTCTTTCCTATTAAGCAAGCATCACTCCTGTGCTGTGTTACTCTCTGCTTGAGCCATGAGATGTTTGTCCAATGTAGACACCATTACAATCTAGACAGGATATCTTGTATACTATATTGTTGTTATAGAAAAGAGGAGTTTTTTGTTTAACTTTCCTGAACAGGGTCCAATTACTCAGGGTATTACATTTTGCAATCCTTAGGTGTGGAACTTTTTTTTAAAATTTTTACTTACTTTGTTAGTTAATTCGGGTATAAATGGTAGTTTGATATATTAGGTTCGTGACTGTTGTCATCCAAGGGCCCATCATAAATATTGGAGTTGTAAATAATCCTTTTTAGAATGTGTTTTGGAAAGCCGTTATTGAGAAAGATATTAAAAAGTTTTTTTAAGTTTGTGTGTAAAAAGCTTTCGTCACTGATGTGAGTTATTCTGTTTCTCATAGCTGTAACTGTATTAAATTTTTGGTTAGAGGGATGGTTGGAAAAGAAGTTGATAAATCTGTTAGATTCCGAGGGTTTTTGGAACCAGTCTAAAATGATTTTATTATCTGAATTTCTTATGACTTTTGTGTCTAGAAAAGGTACACTGTGATCTTTTTTCAGCTTCACACTGTAAATTGTAGTTTATTATGAAAAGAGTTAAAAATGTCCAAAATTACTTGAGTGCAGTTAGCAGGTACGGAACATATAATATCATCCACATATTTGTACATAAAAGGGATTCCAAATACTTTGGTTGGTGAGTTTTTTCCGTTTTTTTTAATATGATAAACTTATCAAAAGACTGCTTTGTCATTTTTTTAGTTTTTAACTCCAGATGAAGCTGAAAAAATATCAGCGAAATATAGAGTTTTTCTTTAACAACAAATAAGTATTTTTTTTTCAAGACCGCTTTCCCGAAATCTTTCTTATAAATTTTAACGGTCGAGAACATTTACTAAAAATATATATATATATATATATATATATATATATATATATATATATATATATATATATATTATCATATATGTATATGTATGTATATGTATATATATATATATATATATATATATATATATATATATATATATATATATATATCATATATTATCATATATGTATATGTATGTATATATATATATATATATATATATATATATATATATATATATATATATATATATATATCATATATTATCATATATGTATATGTATGTATATGTATATATATCTATATATATATATATATATATATATATATATTATATATATATATATATGTATATATATATATATATATATATATATATTTATATATATATATATATGTATATATATATATATATATATATATATATATATATATATATATATGTATATATATATATATATATATATATATATATATATATATATATATATTTATATATATATATATATAGGGTACGAGCAACAGCAGAGGAGAAATGTTATCAAATTTTGTAAACTTGTACGTTATGAACACATTTTACCAAAAGCGTGAACGTAAACGATGGACATGGCAAAGCTTAGATGGCATAACAAGAAACGAAACTGATTATGTTTTATCAAATGACAAGGATATTGTAGTCAGCACGACAGTCCTGAACACGATAAACATTGACAGTGACCATAGGATGCTTAGAATGAAAATAAGAATAAATCTGAAACACAAGAGACGTAGGTTGATAACGCAAAGATAAACACAGTAACAGAAATAATAAAGCAAAACACGGACGAATATCGATAACTGGATAATCATATAAAACACATAAACTACTAAACAGAACTTGATGAACTAAACACACAAATAACCAACAGCCTACTCATGACTATCAAACAAATAGCAACATCCAAAAAAGATAAAACACAAAAATTAAGCAAAGAGACAAAAAATCTTTTAAAACAGTCAAGACTATTAAGAAATGATCCTACAAATGGTAAATTAGAATTGGCAGAAATAGACAAAAAACAAAGAAAAAGATCAGAGAATACGTTAGGCAGTATAGAAACTCGAAAATAGAAGAAACTTTGAAAGACGGTAAAAGTTTGAAACAAATGGATGAAGGGAGACATCAAATAATGAAATTTATAAATAACGATAACCAAGAGATCGCACAAATCAAAGTGATAAAAAAAGCTACAGGAAAGTATTATCAAACACTATATGACACGAAAATATCGCCACCGCCCGGGAAACAACAAAGAAATAGAGTGATAGTAAGAAAAGTGGGATCTGAAAAAATTCCCGTTGTAACAACAAATGAAATAATGAACGCCCTACAACATATGCAAAAACAACAAAGAACCAGGGGACGATGAAATAACCCTAGAGATGATAAAGTATGGAGCGGCATCGATAATATAATCCCTTCACGCTCTATTTAACAGATGCCTAACAGAAAGTAAAATACCAACACCTTGGGTAAACGCCTTAATTGTGCTTTTTTTTTAAAAAGGGGCACAAATTTAAATTGGGGAATAACAAACCCATCATCCTGTTATCGGTACAGTAGAAAATCCTCTATAGAATTATAATATATAGATTAAAGAACACATTAGACAGTTATCAACCGTGAACAAGCGGGATTTAGACGGAGATACAGCACTTTGAACCATCTTCAAACAATTAGAATACTAATTGAAAAAGCAAATGAATATAAGGTGACCTGTGGATAGCAATGGTTGACTACGAAAAAGCATTTGATTCGGTAGAGATATGAGCAGTCCTTAACGCCTTAAGTAACAGCAGAGTCGATGAAAGATACATAACTCTTCTTGTGTTTCATATAAAAATGCCACATCACAAATAATGCTTGAAGAAAAAACAAATAAAATCAAAATTAAAAGAGGAATTAGACAAGGCGACTCGATATCCTTAAAGCTGTTCCCGTTGACTCTAGAGGACATGTTCAAATCCTTAAAGTGGGAAAATAAAGGAGTATTAATAGGCGGTGAACGATTAAATCACACACAAAAGAAGAATTACAAGAAATGCTGATGGAATTAAATAGCAAGTCTCGAGAAATAGGGCTAAAAATAAATTTCACCAAAACCAAATATTTGAACAATGAAAGTGAAGATAACATACAAACATTCATATATTTAGGACAAAAAATCGAAATATCCAAAAATAATTTAAAGGCTGACTTGGATAGAAGATTCTCGTTAGCTTAGTCTGCGTTTGGAAGGTTACAATCTACATTTAAATTAGACATCCCAAATACAATAAAAGCCAGAATATTCGATCAATACTGTTATTAACATATGGCACTGAAACGTTGGCTTTAAATACAATAAAGAAACTCCAGGTAACCCAAAGAGCAATGGAGAGGATAGTGCTAAATATTAGACTCCAAGATGGATCGAGATACGAAGAAGACCAAAAGTGACAGATGTAATACAACGAATATGTGAGGAATTGGGCGGAGCATGTCGCAACCCCCCCCCCCCCCCCCCCCCCCCCCCCCCCCCCCCCACCAAACAAAAAAAAACCAAAACCCCCCCCCCCACCCCCCCCCCCCCCCCCCCCCCCCCCCCCCCCCCCCCCCCCCCCCCAAAAAAACCCCCCAAGGATGAATGAGGACAGATGGACACGCCGTATAGTTGAAGGGAGGCCTAGAGAACATAAAAGATGCAGAGATAGACCGCAGACAAGACAAATAGACGACATAAAAAGATTAGCAGGTTACGACTGGATGCAAAAAGTAAACAACAAAGCTCATTGAAAATAATTCAAGGAGGCTTACATCCGATTATAGATGGACTAAGATGATGTTGATAATGATATATATATATATATATATATATATATATATATATATATATATATATATATATATATATATATATATATGTAGCTAGCGGCAACAGTAGCAAGATCACAGTCTCGAGTAGCAGCAGCAGCAAAAGCACTTGAAAATGCCAAATGATATTTTGGCGAAGCATCGTGCAAATTCATTGTTAGACGACTGGATTGAAACCCGGAATTTTAATGTATTATATTCCATCATCCGTGAAAACGGATATATATATATATATATATATATATATATATATATATATATATATATATATATATGTATATATTATATATATATATATATATATATATATATGTATATATATATATATATATATATATATATATATATATATATATATATAATATATATATATATATATATATATATATATATATATTATATATATATATATATATATATATATATATATATATATATATATATATATATATATATATACATATATATGCAAATTCATTGTTAGACGACTGGATTTAAACCCGGACTTTTAATGTATTATATTCCATCATCCGTGAAAACGGATATATATATATATATATATATATATATATATATATATATATATATATATATGTATATATATATATATATATGTATATATATATATATATATATATATATATATATATATATATATATATATATAGATATAGATATATATATATATATTATATATATATATATTGATATTTATATATATATATATATATATATATATATATATATATATATATATATATATAAATATATATATAGATATATATATATATATATATATATATATATATATATATATATATAGATATATATATATATATATATATATATATATATATATATATATATATATATATATATATATACATATATATATATATATATATATATATATATATATATATATACATATATACATATATATATATATATATATATATATATATATATATATAAATATATATATATATATATATATATATATACACTCATTCTGACAAAGTGAACAACGTAGTTTTGGATTTTACTTTTTGTAAGGCAGAAATAATTAATCAGTTGACTAACTAATTATGTTCAAAATACTATAAAGTATTTTTTAATTCTATGTTTTTAATTATATTGTTATATTGCTATGGTTTGCTGCCAAGTCGTAAAACGGTATGTTGTGTCATTTGAATCTGAAAATGCAGGTTTTTTGTCCGCCACTTTGCTCACATAAAACTATGAGAATATAGCTTATTACTGGGATGTAAAACATGTTTTTATGCGCGTATACTTTATATCTTAACTTTGTAACCTTTTAAGTTATATAAATTTATTTAACCTGCTGCTGAGACAGATCTAAAAAAGTGATGACTAAATTAGATGCCAAAAATATTAATTCCTTAGCTAATTGTATCTAGAAAGTTGTTAGCAATTTAGAGAAAAGTTTTTTGAAGTTTTACTTTCCAAAAGCAGTAAGTAAAAATCTCAGAGATGTGGATTTAAGTTTGCTATAGTGGTCTGTTTTTCACTAACAGGTCCTGTCATCCTCCGAAAATTTAAGCAGCTCATGATTGGGTTTTTTGCAGACTAGTCAAAACATACATCACCCATCCGTGAAGAGGAAGGTATGGAGTGTATATTTATTGTTATATGTTAGAGCTTAGTTGTTAAAGAAAATGTCTGAATTTCTTTTTTGTTAATAAATTGAAAGTTCAAAAAATATAAAGATGGATCTCAATTTCAAGTCCCAAATTCTCGATAATAATCTTATCCATATATCTAAATTGATGATTATCAGGCACAAAACCTATTTGCGGCCCATTGAAAGATCTTAGTTTGGTTTTTATCACGTTCGTCCTCAGTCCCATATTTTCGTTAGCAGTATTGACTTTATTGATAATAAAGTTGAAACCCACTAATACTATTGAAGAACAATAAGCTGTCATCGGCGTATCTTACATTATTAAGACAAAGTCATTGATATTCATACCGTTGTTAACATCTTGTAAAGCTTTCTTGAAGATTTTGACACAATATGAATTGAACAGGATAGGAATGAAAATGCAACCTTGACGGATTCCTCACTGAGTGATTAATTCTATCGCGCAACTTTTTGGTTCCATCCTATTGTCAATATAAGCGTCTCTTAGTAATTTAATGATTGAAGGACTTTATCAAAGCCCTTTTTATAGTCCCAAATGTAACCATAGTTCAAAATTCAAGATTTAATTTAAATAAATCTAACTATATAAACCTCACTAACTCCATATCCCAATTATTAAGATTTAGTGGCAAAACTTATCTAGTATTCTTATTTTCATCAATGTTATACATGTGTGTATATATATATATATATATATATATATATATATATATATATATATATATATATATATATATATATAATGAATTTTCACGACGAGTACCCAAAATCTCAAGTACTCTTGCTGTTGCTGCTACTTGATACTACGATCTTGCTGTTGCAAACTAACAGTTAGCTTCGAACGGCAGCAACAGCAAGATCACAGTATCGAGTAGTAGCAACAGCAAGAGCAGTTGAAAATGCAAAATGAGATTTTGGCGAAACGTGGTGTAAATTCATTGTTAGACGATCGAATTGAAACCCGGGATTTTAATGTATTATATTCCACCATCCGTGAAAACTTCTATTTTAATATATATATATATATATATATATATATATATATATATATATATATATATATATATATAATTTTTTCATAACATTTTTTTTTTTCTGTCTGTAACCGCAATAAGCTAATAAACCAATATATATAATATAGTATTATACTTTTTATTCGTTAAAATGTAAAAGACGATGTTTTCTGTCTAGACAAAATAACTTTTTAGTTTTCTTACCTACATATATATCTTTTCTAATCAATTTCTTTCTTCCGGTAAGAAAAATGTTGTTTACATCCGTCAGACATAAATATTAAGACTTTTTTTTATCAATTTGTTTGTCATGTCTTTAATATTTTTTTTAGTGGGGGGAAACAATCATTTCTTTGTTTTTCTCACGGATTTTTCTTCTTTTTTTCTTGATTAATGATTACAGTACAACCATACATGTATAGGTATGTTTATCCTATTTCATACCCAGGGTTAAATTCAGTAGATTTTTCTGCGTACAGGTAATTTCCTGTTTTTTGTTGTGATAATGAACCAATTTTAAGCATAAATAATTATAAGTAATAATAATAATAAACCTCTCTTATTAAAAAGAAATTTAATAACATATATAGTCAATAACTAATAATAAATTGCGCATGCAATAGACGAAGCTTTATAACTACTCCTTCATTTAGCTCAAAGATAGCACCACAGATCCCAAAGTTTAGCCTACAGAACCACAAATTTACGTTCAACTGTTAGAAAATATATGGAAAAATAATGCATAAAGTAAAATAATAAAGGGCAAAAAACAAATCAATAAAGAAACAAATCATCACATTTAAAAAAAACATTTTTTGAAAATTAAATAATAAAATAAAAAACTAAGTTGGGAATGTGGAATCTTTGGCACAATGATACTACTCAGTATATATCACCACTACACCAAACACTTTATTTTTGCACTTGACGCGCGTTTCGCTAACCATGTTAGCTTCATCAGGAGCGATGATTGACTAAAGCTAAACTACCAAATCTACCCTATTTATACTTAGCCTAACCCTTGAATTACTCAAGCGGAACTAATGACATAGGCAAGGCTATCAGTTCCGGTCAAGTAACCAGTAGAGGGGACTATAAGGAATAGGCCCTCTGTCTTTGTTTAAACTACTTTTACATTTTATGATTTCCATACTTTCGTATGCGTTCAACAATCTCCTATCAGATACATTTTTATTAATCTTAGATTATCTAATGTTACAGTATGATCAGCTTCAAGAGCATGTTCGGCAATGCTAGACTTTTCTGTTCTGTTGTATTTTAAGTGTGCTAAATGTTCTTTAAATCGTGTTCTAATTGACCTTTTAGTTTGCCCAGCATACTTTTTGTCACAATCATTACAACTAATTTCATAAATTCCACTTTTCTCACAATTAGGAATCTTATCTTTGGGATTTCCTAAGATATTCCTCAGATTGTCTGATGACTTATAGACTAAGGTGAGGCCTACCTTATTAAATACCTTATTGAGTCCCTTGCTATATTTCGGATTATATGGTATGGAGACATACTTGGTGTTATTTTCTTCGCGTGTAAAAAAGGTGGAATTCTGAATATTAAACCTAAACTTATGCCTATTTATTAGCTTATTTACTAAGTCATCGTCATAACCATTAACTCTAGTTATATTTCTAATACGATTCCTTTCTTTATTAAAGTTTACTCTATTCAGAGGGAAAGTGACCAAACGATGAACTAAAAAATGTAATGAGGCTAATTTATGTTGTTTGCAATGAAATGAATCATTAGGAATATATCTATCTGTTACTGTGTCCTTCCTATAGATATCAAATTCTAATCTATTATTATTTTTAATAATTAAAATATCTAGAAAAGGCAATTGTCCTTTGTTCTCAACTTCGTAAGTGAATTTAATGGAATCATACCGGCTATTTAATTTGGAAACAAAATCATCAATATTTGCTTTCTTTGTATCAAAAATCGCGAAAATATCATCCACATACCTATACCATACCCTTGGGAAATATTCGAATCCTTGACTGGCTTCGATTTCAAACTTACTCATGAATAAATTAGCTATGAAAGGTGACAAGCAATTACCCATAGCTGTTCCTTCTTTCTGAACATAAAATTGATTGTTATATTGGAAATAATTTTGTTCCATACAGAGTTTAGATAATATTATTAGAAAATAACACCAAGTATGTCTCCATACCATATAATCCGAAATATAGCAAGGGACTCAATAAGGTATTTAATAAGGTAGGCCTCACCTTAGTCTATAAGTCATCAGACAATCTGAGGAATATCTTAGGAAATCCCAAAGATAAGATTCCTAATTGTGAGAAAAGTGGAATTTATGAAATTAGTTGTAATGATTGTGACAAAAAGTATGTTGGGCAAACTAAAAGGTCAATTAGAACACGATTTAAAGAACATTTAGCACACTTAAAATACAACAGAACAGAAAAGTCTAGCATTGCCGAACATGCTCTTGAAGCTGATCATACTGTAACATTAGATAATCTAAGATTAATAAAGAATGTATCTGATAGGAGATTATTGAACGCATACGAAAGTATGGAAATCATAAAATGTAAAAGTAGTTTAAACAAAGACAGAGGGCCTATTCCTTATAGTCCCCTCTACTGGTTACTTGACCGGAACTGATAGTCTTCCCTATGTCATTAGTTCCGCTTGAGTAATTCAAGGGTTAGGCTAAGTATAAATAGGGTAGATTTGGTAGTTTAGCTTTAGTCAATCATCGCTCCTGATGAAGCTAACATGGTTAGCGAAACGCGCGTCGAGTGCAAAAATAAAGTGTTTGGTGTAGTGGTGATATATACCGAGTAATAAAATAAAATACAATAATATGAATAAAACACCAACATAGAATACTAAAGTTTTAAAGGTCATTTGAAGACGAAAAATTCTCAATAAGCTGTTTTAAAATTGACATTGCTTATAGTGGTAAATGCATCAAGAAAACTGTAATAAATACCAGCCTCCTCATGTAAGAGGTACTTATCAAACGTAACTGTCTTTTTTTCGGAAACTATATTGAGGTATTCTGTTTCGATCGTGGGTTGTAGTTTTGCCCTTAAGTAAGGCGAATTGTCTATTGAGATGATGGTTTGTACAAATCTTTCAAATGAAACTGCCTTCGATTCTCCACGCTGAGACATTTTAGCTCAGTCATTCCAGCAGATACGTGGTTGAACCTGCTAAGACTAAAAACAAATCGGCAACAAGAGTTCTGTACTTTTTGAACTTATTTTTAATAATATATTCTCACCATGAAGTACAATGCGTCCCACAGAAAAGTTTAATTAAGTAAAAAACTAAACTAATAAATGACAAGAGTTTATTCTATACAACAAATTATATGTTAATGGCACTTATCTGATTGAGTGAAGAAATTATTGATCACGGCTTCTTCGAGATCGATGCCACTTCTTGTGGAATATTTTGTACTAATTGTTGCAGGAAGCCAGAATTATTAGTTTTGGGAACAGTAGAAAAAATCCATCGTTCTGAAATTAGTGGACACTAACTTTTATCACCCTTTTAGTAAGTCATTATTCACGCTGAGCCTCTGAGCATTATGACCGTTTTGAATTCTTGTAACACCTATATTATATATAGGTAATTACATAAACCATTAGGAAGAAAATGTCTTAATGAAATCGTGGTAATATTTACAGGCGTGGATCGATTGTATAATGAGAGGTGACGAACTGACACTTGGTCGCACTCCATGTTTGCATGATTCCGTGATGTATTCCTGACGTTTATTTAAAAGTGAATACTCGCGACTACATTTAGGCTATGTAAATGGTATTGAGCAAATTAAAGCATGAAAAGTAATATCCATTCCGGATAATCGTTTCATATTTACTAAATTTCCAAGAAATTTATTACTGTTGCCCATTGCGTCCGCACAAAAAAAAAACAAAAAATTTTAAAACTATTAATGAAAACCGTTTATTTCTCCCATAAAGTAAGATATAATTCTTTGATTAAATTATTGTTAGTGTAAGAAAATCAAATTTAGTGTACACTTTAGAACCACAGATTAGGGTGTTTCTTATCAGAAAAGGAATTATGTCAGAAAGAATATAAAACTGTACAAGATTTCAGTTTAAACCAGTATAGCTTAATATTTATGAACGGAATTAAAGAAACCTTGCCTCAAATTCACATATTTATGTTAAACCTGTTTAATATTGCAATCTGCTGGCAAAAAATTTAGTTTTTCTGGTATAACACAAATTCTTGTTCAATGAGCCATTAAAAAAAAACGAATTCAAAGGCATATATAATACTTACCTAACTTAAATAAATCCATGTTAAAAAAGATTACATCTTTAAAATATCTTAAGGCTGCTACGTATAGCAATGAATAATCGTTTGCTATAAAACAATAGAGATAACAGTCTTCGCAGCTAGAGGTGTTGCATTTAAATTATTAATCGTTATGAAAGTTGCGATATGGACAGGACCGGAGTAGGTTGTCGAGATGCCATGACTAGAGTTTCCAATGTGCAAACTCTACCTATTTGTGTTTACAAATACCACTATATCTACAGCTGGTACTTATTTTAATGTATAGAGTTATTTATTATAGATGGACTAACTACCTCTCTAGGTCGCATATTTCATAAAACTTTTAATTTTAATAAAGTTTTATTCAATAAAGATAAAAAAACTCAGTATCAGCTATCAAAAATGAAAAATCCACATTTCAGCAGTGACCTACTGTTCTCTTATTTATCAATCCATCCTGCAATCGCGTGACAGTACATCACGACTCATCAGTCGAGCTATAATCGACAAACATGCAAGAAGCAAGATAAACTTAAACTGAATATGTAAAACGTTCAACATGTCCTTTTGTTTAATGGATTTTCTGTAAATTTATGTTTGTCTTTTTGTGGCTGCCAAAATGATTCCTTGGCGTTGATCATTTAAATTTGTTATGCGGTTTACTGTATTTTTAAACAACCCCATAAATAGGTACCCAAAGCAGTTGAATCCGGAGTATTTGGTTACCATGCAAATCCATAAAGAAAAAGTTTTATTCCTATTACTATACTGTTCAATATATCGCAGCAAACTCGAACAGATTTCCGTCAGCCTAAAAGTAAACATTTCTTCTGACAAAATTGGGCTGTTACGAAAACTGACTTATCCCTTCAAGTAATTTTAATAGTCACACATCATGGTTCATATATCACATAATATCCTGACCAAGGCTCAAACATAATTCTATTCCTGTGTTAAATGCTGCACTAGCAAGACTTTATTTGGGTATTGACCAAGTTCCAACTGTAAAGTATTTTGGAACGTGTAAGATGTTTTACCAAGACCTTCAAAGGTTAAAAGTCTTCTATGTTTTTTAAAAATAAGTTTAGTGTTCATAATAGTAAGGTGCAGAAAGCAAACACCAGACTCACACGTGGCTGTCAGACGAAAAGCTAGAAGTAGAAACAGAGAATCTTTATATAGCAACACAAGACAAAACTGCTCAAACTGGGTATTACCAAAAACTCAAGACTTAAGATGGATACTGGCAGACACTGAAACGACGAAGATCATATCAGTCGCCAAATAGAGTGGTTTTAGAATTAGTTAACAAACGGCAGTTGTAGACTTTTAAACTTATGCTACAGAAAAGAAATATTTTTGGCCAGTCAACTAGTACTCAAAAACACAAAAAAATCTGATCAAACTACTTCTTCTAACTTTTGTTATACATATTTAGAATAACACTATTAAACGTCATGGTGAATCTCTAGCAGTTGCATTTGATATATCCAAAGTATTTGAAATTGTTTGGCACGATAGATTGTTGGCTAAGCTACAATCTTATGGTATGTCTAAAAGGATGTTCATGGCGTTCATGCTTTCTCTAAGAGCATTAGTTATGGCACTTGACAATGATTCTTTCTAATACATTCACCGTCAACGCCGATGTGCCTCAAGGCTCCATACTCTCTGCTACTCTCTTTCTGATATATATTAATAATCTGCTGGAAAGGACTAACAGTCAGCTTTGCTGATGACTGTACACTTTTTTTTATTAATCTTGAACATTTAGATACCCATGCAAATATTCACAGACAATAGAAAGTTATCGTAATTAACAAATACCTCGAAAAAAATTCTATGTTGAGATGGCAGTAATCAAGTAGAATTTAGCGCTGCATAATCCTTGGCGGCAGTTTCTTCGAAAAATGTTAACGTTACAAAATGTTGGGATTCCATTCCTCTAGCACCTTCCCTCAACTTGCTGGACGTTAACTTGCTAGCAAATATACCTTAGCATGATCATGTTGCATGCATAACAAAGCGAGATTCTCAGAAACTGGGATAGTTAGTGCCTACTCAAGAGCATTATACTCACATCTTTTATTAATCTTGTTAATTCGTCCAACAATGAAATATTCCTCCTATATTTGGGACTCTAGTCCCAAATATACTCCCCGGTTACCTTGAACGGCATAAAAATATTTGCAAGTATACGGTGCAATGAATATAACTCGTGTATACCATACATGAAACGCCAGATATATATATATATATATATATATATATATATATATATATATATATAATATATATATATATATATATATATATATTTGATAATATCACAATTTCATACATTCGGCATATACACACCACCAAGCTAAGTAAATCAATAAATAAATGGGATCTATTTTTTAAAAATCTTGAAACCAATAGTGGCCCAATAATTGACCCAACTTTGTCATCCCACAACAATATGGCTGCAAAAAAAAATTAAAGGGCATTAAGTGTTAAAATTTCTCTATTGAAAAGACTTAATTGCGATATGTTAAAATGGATGTGATACCAGTGGTAATCAGTACATCGGAACAATTTCCACAAACCATTTGATGGTAATATTTGGTGATGTTAAAATTAATGTGATATAACACATATTGATTGGCACCCTTTCATATATGGTACAGTATTTACGAAAGTGCTTAGCTAAAACTATGAAGTCTTAAAACGCTACTAGACTATGTGTATAGAAAAAAAAGGTAATAATGCTGTGGTATTGTAGGATATATAGTATTTACGAAAGTGCTTAGCTGAAACTACGAAGTCTTAAAACGCTAGTAAACTTTGTGTATAGAAAAAGAAGTTAATAATGCTGTGTTATTTTAGAATAATAATAATATACAAAGCCTTTGCTGCTTAAGAATATAAAGAATAACCCGATACTTGAAAATTTAACAGACTAACTGAATTTTTTTACAAATATGTAGCTTGATTACAAATGCGCTACGGAATGAGTAAGTACAAGGTGTACTGGGAGAAAACTATATTAATAGATCAAACAACGGTCAGACATTGGATGTGAGTAATTTTTCTAGATACAATATGTTGATAGACGTTGCCATTCCGATAAATAACAACCTACAGTGAGAATTTGAAAGCATAAATAGGAAGAGAACAGAAAACCAACAGCATCCAAACTATCTTCATAATCCTGTTGACAAGCAATAGTTTTATAAAAAATATCAAACGTCTCAACCTTGAGGAATATTTCTGAAAAACCATGCAGAAAGCAATGGTGGTTGCAACCATATCGACTCTCCGACAATACTTAGAGAATGCCCAGCGTCACTCAGGATTCAATAACATAGAGAGTCCTCTCAAAGATGTGATTATGATATCTGATATCATTATGATGTCTGAACATTTTTGGAATCAGTAAGTGTTACCCATATAGAGAGTGCAAAAGTCCCTAAGCTAAACTAACCTGCACAACCTACTGAAGAAATGCAACGAGAAGATTGGTAAATACAAATCTTTGGCAACACAAATAGGGAAACTATGGAAAATAGGCAAGACAATTCTCAAAATCCTAACAACAATGAGTATTTTCCAAGGAATTCTAAATTACTCGGGATTAATCCGGCCCTGAAAGTAGATCTGAATAACATTATCTCTTTTTGTGTTATTTATTTACCGGGGATACTGAGACTAATAATAATAATGTATGTGAACACCTGGGTTTTAAAGAATAATGAGAAAATACGATTTACCAATAGTTGTTTTCCAGTACGTTGCTTAGGTTAAACTAGTTATTGGCTGCATTGTTAGCCGAGAGGAATGTAATGTTTAACTCAAGTGACTATATAGAATTTAGCCTTAATTTAATTTAAATTGTTTAGCAGTAATATGTATGAAGGAGAGCATAATAAAAATGGTAAAAGTACATATCCAGCAAAAGATAATGATATAAATAACAATAATTTATTTATGTTTAAAGTATTATACTGATATACTATTAAGTTTCGATCTAGATGGAAAACTAAAAAAAAATGGTTTTAAACAACTACTTTAAAATTGTGCTTAGTTAGAAAAGATATTTAACAATAAAACCTGGTATCGGTATTGTATATTGATACTAGGACACGATTACCGTATTGGATTTGTTTATCATATCTACGGAAGTAGATACAGAAGCGACACAAAATAATTGAATATTTTATAAACTACTCACTCATTTCAAAATGAGAGTACAAATTAACCTTGAACAAACTACTAAAATAGATTTTCTTTTGTATTTCTGAGACTATATGTGATATTAAAATGAAACAGAATTAAAGCTTATTTAAATACTCTTGACATATCCAAGGCATTTGACCATGTTTGGCACGATGGACTGTTGACTAAGCTACGCTCTCGTGGTATATTTGAAAAGTTCTGTTTGTGGCTCTCATGTTTCCTCAGAGAGCGTTCTTTACGAGTGGCTGTCGACGAATTTCTTTCTAACACCTTCACAATCAACGCCGGTGTGCCCCAAGGCTCCATACTGTCTCCTACTCTCTTTCTTATTTACATTAACGATCTGCTGGAAAAGACCGGGAATCCAATCTACAGCTTTGCAGACGACAGTACGCTTGTCTCTTCATTCACTTTGAACGGTCGGACATTTTACAGCGATTTAAGAACAACGTGAATCGCTTTTTCCGCACACATGCCGCTCTTGGAGCGCTTTAGAGACTTCCCTGCAGCACGTGTGCTAGACCCATAAAAAAAAACAAATAAATATTGAAAATGATTTACCCAACAGCTAGGAAACGCGGACAAAATTAACTTAAAAAAAATACGGTCAATCTTTACCCTTTAAGTGAACATTAGCTGGTAAAAAACTCGTGTTTCAGAAATCTACGTAATGAATTTTATTGAAGTGTGACCTGCATAAGTTCTATGGGTCTTCTCGTAAGTTTATTCGTGCGTTACATTTTGAACTCCTTTTAGGTTACTTTTTTTGAGCCATAATTCTACACACTTCTAAGAAGCAAAACTAAGTAAAACTGATAAAAGAGATATAATTGCTTCACACCGACATCGCCAGTCCGATACGGATCTTAATGTTGCAGGCATATTATTACTTGTAAGTGGTTCTTTTTATCATTTCTGTATCTAAGAGGAAATTAAAAATATATAAATTACACTGGTTATCGATGCAGTAAGCGAGAAATATAGTTATCGAACATTGAAATTTTCACCTTTGTTGCTGTAGATTTAAATTGGATAATTCCCCTATACTTACCAACTATTCTTCGGTGCGTTTTGTTCCATTTTATTTTAGGTAATAGTTCTCTATTAAGATAATTACTGATTTCCTGTGAAAGATAAACCCGCAGTTGCACAGAAAAACTAGAAAATAATTTTGTTTTTTAGATAGCAGAGGGACAATAAAAGCAAAAGTTACAACATATGAACTATCTTCTTAAATAAAGCTTAATTAATACATATTATAAAATAAAGTCCCCACCGCGGCTGTCTGTATGTCTGTCTGTCTGTACGTAGTTTTCTCAGTAACTACTGAACGGATTCTATTCTGATTTTTACTAATGGATAGAGTGTTTTACGTGGAAGGTGCAGGTATATAATTTATGGATATTTTTTTCTAACTTAGCCGACCTATGACGATGAATGTCGGATGAAGTCGGAAAAAAATCAATCATCGAAGAGATATTTTCGTGCACGCTGCCTAAATAGTTAGAGATACGTAAAAACAATGTAAGACAATATTGTTCACCTTAAATAGTTCTACAAAAAAGTCCACTACAGAATATATGTATCTGCAAAGGTTAACTCAAATTATCGAAGTAAAGATATTAAAAATATACATGTTAAAATACTTCAACTAAGGAGAGTAATTTAGGTAGAAAAGTATAAATCCATATTAAATTAGATACGTTCTTTGTACTTGCATTCAACGAAGATAAAAACTGTTTTTAAATTGTAACATTTAGATGAATAGTTTAGATTTTACAAGGGTGTTTCTGAACTTGTGCCGCCCACAAACTCATTTTAAAACTAGGGGTTTCTTTAATATTGGTAGATAATTTAAATCCACCAGAGTTCTGCTACAAAATCCCATGTATTTCCATATGGCCCTTAAATCTGCATTTTTTGAACCTGCTCCGGAGTATGTCCGCATGCGCAGGGATGAAACAGTGTTACCAACTCTACGGGAAGAAGTAGTTTTTCGGCGGTCTAGGGCACTGTTAGTGTGTAATGTTAGATGCCAAAAGGGCGTTATGAAACACTGTTGCCAACTCTATGTGAAGTAGTATTTTTTTCGCCTGAAGATGTTCATTGTCGTCGAGGTGAGTGTGTGTGTGTGTGTATGTGTGTTTGGTGTTGGTTGTAGGGCAAACGGGCGTTAATGAAGCAATGAAGAGCTGGTTGAGCAAAAGGTCCTTATTATGGTGATGAGGGGTATGTTAGACTCGGTTAACAAGTCTTTATTATGACCATGAGGTTAATCGTTAGAAATCTCTTGGTTATTTTTAGTGTGTAGGTTAGATATAAAAAAGTCGTTAGTGAAGTTACTAGTTTTTTTTTGATAGAAAGTTGGTCAAAATGGCATTAGACTGGGTTACTGGTTGTCTTTTGATAAAAAGGTTGTTAAAAAGGCATTAGAAGAGGGTTGATGTATGCGTATGTAAAAGTGAAAAAGGAATTAATGAGTGGGGTTGTTTTTTTTTGGTATAAAGTTGATGAAAGAGGCCTAATACGAGGTGTTTTTGTTAAAAAAAGGTTATCAAAAATGTCTAATATGGGTTGCTTTCGTTAAAAAGTAGTTGAGAAAGGCCTTATATGAGAATAGAAAATGGTACGATCGTCGGCCCAAAAAATCCTTATGTATTTTTTGTTTAAAAGATGTTGAGAAAGGAATTATACGGAGTTAAAAGAGAGCTAGCTTAGGGTAGAAAAGGGTAAGCCAAAAATTCCTTATTATGACAATGAGGGCCTGACTGAACAAAAAGGCATTGAGAGGTGTGCGAAAAATAATTTTTTATGAAGGTAATTTACCCTCATTTTTGGATGATATTAAGTATCAATAGATACTATAAAACAAAGTCCCCCGCCGGGTCTATCTGCCTATTTGTTGATTTTCTTTTTAACTACTAAACGAATTTTATCCCGGTTTTCAGTAATAGATAGAATGTTTCACGAAGACTGTTTATTCTGACTTACACTTAATGTAGTGTACAAAAAGAAATTTTAAACTATCTTAAAAAAATATTTTAGACATGCTTTTTTGTCTACATTAAACAAACAAACAAACAAAAAACAGTATCATAACAACTCCCGTGCGAAGCCGGGACGGGTAACTAGTAATAGATATTTCTTTGGTCATATATATACGTATATATATATATATATATATATATATATATATATATATATATATATATATATATATATATATACACCAGCGGGGTCTTATCTTTAGCAGTAAATATCATCATTGCTTGAATTGGTGAATTAATAGATGACAGTTGTACTGACGTTTTTAGCATTGGATTAATCTACTTAGAAATACAAAAACAATAATACGAAAAGATGTTTGATAAACATAATCCCGTGTGTTTTAAATACAAATTACAATAAATAAAAAGAAGTTCGTATGATTCTTCTGTGCATTAATTAATTACAATAATTAGTAGCTCCGGGACAAAATAATAATAAGAATTTACTAGAAGCTAGTAGTTTTACTATACATATACTGTTCTACAGACAATATGGACAAATTACTTAAGGGGGTATACCTAGTCATGGAGCTGAAAAAAAGTTTTTTTACGATTCTCTTTTTAGCGAAATTATTTATTATATAAATCAGGTTAATATTTTATATAATAATACAATGCTTAAAATAAAATGTGTGAAATTTTAATTAAAAAAAAAATGGCTGCGCTGCACCCGTCTTAGTTAAACTATATTCTCTTTTCATATATTAATGAATTTTTTTATTTTTAATGTTCCGTACGAAATACTTATAAGATCACTTCAGTGTCTGTCCGTGCGCCCGTCCGTCACTCCTGATCTTCTCCGAAACTATTTGACACAGAAAGTTGAAATTTGGCACTAATAGAATTGATGGCCTCATAAGAGCTGTGTAGCTTTAAAAGTTAAATTTTGGCTTAAGGGGTTAGTTTTTGGGGGTAAAATCGGGAGTGAAAAAAAAATTAAGGTTATCGAGTGGCGTGTCAAATGAAACCTTGTAAAACGTGACTTCAAAGATATATATGATGTTATACTTGCGCACACTTTTCTTTGTATTAGTTTTAAAAAACTATCAAAAATCGCTGTCCCCCCCCTTATCTCGAAAAGAACTCATCAAAATATTTTGAAAATATGGTGTAGATTGAACGAAAATTATTACGACTGCATTACGTTTGTTAATTTATCTAGTGTATAAAAAAAAAACAAAAATTTCAAGGTCGTTAGTTTTCGACAAAGGCCGGTTTTTTTTTAAGGAGCATTGTGGTGTGCACGATTACTGGGAGCTCGCTCATCTGAAACTCATATTTCCAAAGAAATTAGTTTACTGGTGGTTCAGTCTTGTATTTGAAGGAAAAATTCAAAAGAAAATCTTCAAATGGCATTGGTGTACACAACAAAAAAAAAAACGAAAAAATGGCATTATATTGTTTTACATTATTATTAATTAAAAATAAAGTAGATAAAATCAAAATTCCTTTTTTCAAAGACCAGGAATATATATGAGAAAATGTGTACCAAATTTCATTAAAATCGGTTCAGTGGTTCTTGAGAGTAGTTTCGAAAAAAAACACCTTTAAAGTTTTAGGTTTGAAAAATCATGTTACAAAACAATGATACAAAAATAAATTCGTACCTGTCAATGAATCATCGACTCAAGGACCATATTCTGAATCTTCATCAGCTATTTGAGCTTTTAAAATACTAATTTGTTCTTGTGTATGACGTATTCTAGCTTCTTTTGTACTTTGTAGCCGATCGGCAGGGTCAACTCGTTCTCCGTCCACTTTAGCTGCGTAGTCACGTGCATTTCGGCCACAGCGAAATGCCATAGCTGTCATCATATTTAACAGAGCCATTGTCCCCTCATTAAAAATGCATACTACTTTATAAGCAGCCAATTTAACAACTTTGTTGCCACTAGGAATGATGTTTGAACTGATCTTTCAAACAATTTGGTTATAACTATCGTTAGTATTTGGAGTAAATCCGCCGAGACAACGCTCTAATAATTCGTCTTTACTCAAGTCCTCATAAATTGGTTTTATATCTTCAAGAACAATAGATGGCAATGGGTTATAATCGTGGGAAAAATCGATTTTATTTTTATCTTCCGGTGTTGTAATGATAATAAGTTGATCAAATCCTTCTTCATAGCTTCTATTGAGTTATGACTGTCGACATATAGCTAATCCATAATAAACCGTCAACTTATCAATTATTTTATCCATTAGTTTTCCTCGACTGCCAAGTCCATAGGAATTTGTTTTTATAAGTCCGTTGTAAGTTTTTGAATCACCGACTCCGATATAATAGGTGTATTTCATATCATGCAATACTTCATATCGTTTGAATATTTCTACGACGGCATCAACTTTGATTTTAATTGAAGATTCTTCATGATTGGCCGTACATTCAGATTGATGTTTGTTATACCATTCTTCATACTCAATAGTATCTTTTTTAGATTCTTAAGGTCGTCTTTTTACGACGACATTAAGCACTTTATCAGTATAATATCCAAGAATAGAAGAAATTCCATATAACGAAGTGAAACCACGCTTTTTTCGCCTTTCATCTCCCGAAACTGGTAATTTCATATTATTTTCAATGTTCGACCGTCAGAATTCTCGATAATTTCTTCTTTTACGCTTTTTCAAGTAGTTTGTCACGTACTAGTTCAACACGAGCATAAATATTATTTACTAAAATATCGTAAGAACTTCGATATAAAAATTTAGCCGTGTCCATAAAGACACAAAACTTCTCACAGCTTTTTAATCCTAAACCTAGAACTCTTATTGTAAATATAAAACCTCTGTTTTTTACTTTTAATATTGTCTTGTTACTCGAGATGGTTTTGAACGATTCATGATGATGGGAGCAAGTAAAAATTAAAATATAAACTCCCAGTTTCGAATATATATATATATATATATATATATATATATATATATATATATATATATATATATATATATATAATAGTTAAAGTTTTATCTTTTTATTTTCAGGAAATCGGTCAATAAGAGGAAACTCATTTGTTGTTAAATTCTATATTTCGTTGGTAATTTCCAATTTCATCAGGAATGTAAAAACTGAAAGTAGAAAAAAAAAAAAAACTGTGTGTACTAATTAAGAATAAAGAAAAGAGACTCACCAACACAGAGTATTACAAAATCAAAGGTGATGTTAACATTCGCCACACACTACTAACAATTATTACTCTGTGTTCGTGAGTATCTTTTCTTTATTCTTGTTTAGTACATACAGTTTTTTTTTTTTCTTCTACTTTCAGTTTTTACATTCCTGATGAAGTTGGAAATTACCAACGAAATATAGAATTTAAGAACACATGAGTTTCCTCTTATTGACCGATTTCCCCAAAAGAAAAAGATAAAATTTTAACTATTTTTTACAATAATTACGGTCATTATCAACGAGAATTAAAATAAATTTTATATATATATATATATATATATATATATATATATATATATTATTATATATATATATACATATATATATATATATATATATATATATATATATATATATATACATATATATATATATATATATATATATATATATATATATATATATATATATATATATATATATATATATATATATATATATGTGTGTGTGTGTGTGTGTGTGTGTGTGTATGTGTGTGAATGCCTTGTCCCTTCTAAGAAGGACAGTTAAAGAAACTCTTTATATTATAAAAGAAAACGTTTTAAAATACATTAAAATCAAATTAATGTCGGCGAAGGCTAACCCTAGAGCAGCTACTCGCGATCTGCTCCAAATACTCTACGCAACGGCACTTTTTTTTTGAACTCCTATAACTTCGTCAACATTTAACCGATTCTTATGAAACCTACAAAATATATTCTTAAGATATCATACTAAAAAATATATTAAAATCCAAAAATCAATTTTGTTCCAGATGACTAGAACCTTAAAAGGTTCAATTTCGCACGATCTTCAGCACTTTCTAGGCAACTGGACAACTCTTCAGATCATCAAAAAACACAACAGAAAAATAAATTGTCAGTACTTGTAATACGAAGCATGTAAATGAAAATAAAACATCAGTAACAACTAGACTTAAAGAACATGAAGGATGTGTCAAAAAAAAACCAAACGATATAATCATCTGTAGCTGAACATCGACACGGTACGGTACAAGGATAGGAAGTTTACAAAAATAACATTATTGGTTGCTTAGATACAGTCTACATCAGTAATCATTTAATTTTCACAGTTCGGTGAACACTTGTCAAGTATAAGTTCTTAATTTTCCTTCTTTGAACTTCTGCAGTGTTCGATAATCGAATAGAGATCTCTAACGATATCTCGTGCTATCGTGGGCGAAACGTCAAAAAGTTACGCAATATTGGCTTTGTTAATCCCAAAAACCACGATTTTTCATCTGATTATCTTAAATAGCGAAGTCTGAATCCTATTTTATCAGCTATAAAATAAAATACGTAGCGGTATTTTATTAAAATTTTACAAAATATATTTTTTGCATTTTCAAATATACTGCCAAAACCTGGGTTGTAATTCATCCTTGCTTATTTGTGAACTTGAATCTTATTGTGAGTAATCCATAAGTCTAACAGTATATTCTATATGTTATATTCTTAGCATTATTAATATATTGAACGCCATATTTTATTTTATATCTATATGCTATCACCACTTTAAGTGTTATTTTTAGATCAAATTAATCAGATGCTCTAAAACTTCAACCTTTTTCTAAATGATTTATTTTTTACTCTTTTTTTATTGGTACCTCCATTCACTTCTTCTTTTATTTTCTATAAAGCTTAACAAGGTTTATTTCTAGAACCAACTATAAATTTATACAAACCAACTGGATACCTTGATATAGATATACTTTCCAAATTAAAATTATGAACTTTAATGCATCGTGTACTTATTAACATTTAAAAACTATCAAGTTTAGATTCAGCAAATATATACAAATATACCATGACCACAAAACTAGACAAGTTAATTTATTACAAATAATAATGATGAACAATAATTATGAGAAATAAATTGTTTCTATATAATAGTGTGTTGATTTATAAAGATTTATCAAAAGACAATTTTATTACATCCCTTGTATACAGTGGCGTAGCTAGTTTCAAGAGGAGAGAGATCTATGGATATAAAGAGCATTTTTTTTAAGAAAAAAACTCTAAAGGCTAAGCCGCCTAGAGAAGGAACTAGAACTCTGAAATCAGGATGACCAGGATGAAGTTTTTTCACTAAAAAGAACTATTTCATGAAGTGACATTTTAAAAAAAAAACTTACGTTTAAATTCGAAATCGATGGCGAAGGAGGTGAAAATTTTTCACGAAAAACACAAACGTACACTCCTAACAGAACCAATTCCAACTTATCCCAATTTAAAAACCGATAACAAGAAGGTAGAGATTTTTCACAAAAAGAATTCATGCAGTAGAAGTTTAAAAACATAAGTTCAATTTAAAAGTCGTTAATAGGAGAAGAAATTTTTCACAATAAAAAATCTTCTCTTTAACGACTCTAAACCTACACTCAATTTAATAATCGATTACCGTGGGTCAATATTTTTCACAAAAAAGAAGGTTAAGAAAAAAATTCGTGTTTTTAGGTAAGGGTACATATACCTCCGATCCCCTCTTAGCTATACCATAGCTTGTATTGTATATTATTCTGGTAATACATTTTTTAATTTACTTGGGAATATTAAATAATTAAATTTATATGGGGAAGAATTGAAATCGAGACTGGGACAAACGAGAACCTGCATCAGACAGTTAAACTCATTATTATGGGATAAGCACATAACGAAAGCAAAGTCAGAATATACAGAACAATCATTGAAAGTATCATGACCTACGGGTCAGAAACATGGACCATTAACAAGAAATATAAATCAAAAATAAACGCGGTAGAGATGGAATGTTGGAGGAGGTATTGTAGGGTGACCCGGACTGATAGGATTAGGAACGAGGAAATAAGAACGCGAATGGGAATAACAAAAGACGCAGTACATGCCATAGAAGAAAAACGATTGAAATGGTATGGTCACGTAAGGAGAAGCGATGACAGAAGGTGGATTAAGAAAATCACGGAATGGAGTCCAATTGGAAGAAGAAAGAGGGGACGACCTAGGCGCTCATGGCGAGATGACGTCGATGAGGCAATGGAAAACAGAGGGTTACAGGAAGGAGACTGGGAAGATCGAAGAGAATAGAACGCGAGATTGAGAGGAGGGAGACAGCGTCAGCTGTAACAGACCCTTAAATATATATATATATATATATATATATATATATATATATATATATATATATATATATATATATATATATATATATATATATATATATATATATATATATATATATATATATATATATATATACATATATATGAGGATTGCAAACTTGAAGTCGAGTATGATTCCAGGTGTCGCTAAGTGTAAGCTGGCGTTCTCTGAGAGTATCTTATATGGCAAGAATTGCTTCAGTGGTTTTGGTCAAAAAAGAGATATATCTTATTATTAATATTTTTAAATCCTATTATAATAACGTTTCCTTTAAAGCTAATGAGAAGGTTGGTTTTCAGTCAATTAAAAAACGGATCCAATGAAGGAACCCGCATGAGGTATACGACGTAAATGTAATTTTCATTTAGCTTTCCAATATTTTTCTCTTTTACTTCGTTTAGATTTGCCACAGCATTATAACTTTTTACTGTCACAACAAGTGTGTAATTTACTTTATATTAAAATGTAATAACGATTAGGTTAATTGTAATTACCATAAATAATTATTTTCAGCAACAGGATTTCGAGCCGCTAATGTATAATTAAATTAATTTGAATAGAATATTTAGCAATATATGAAACAATAAATTATTCATTTATTATATACACAGTACCAGAAAGTAGTATTGTTATTAATGTAAAATAACATACAACCGTTTAATGTGTAATTTTCAGCTATGTTTTAAAATCGTGATCTATAAGATAAAAATCGTAAATAATTAGTTTATTAATAAGTCAAAAATTGACACGCCAGACCTTGGTTACTTGGCACAGTGAGTTTTTAAGGTCACTGTTCTAAACTAAAAGATATTTCATTGACTTTCTACTACCAATCCTACCTTTCTACAAGTGGCACCAATTACATAATATTGCATAAATACAAAGTAATCCAAATAAAAGTAAACACTCCCTAAAACTCCGTTGTTTTAAAACTACGAAATGTTTTATAGAAGAATTATGTAGACTTGCAAAGCGTATACTTTAAATATAATTAAATTATACCATTTACCAAATTTAGAGTCGATTCTAGACACAAGATATGTAACCTAGATATAAAAAAAAATTTTGCATACTCTGAGATAAAAAAACAACTAGATCACAAACTGATAACCTAATTATTTACAAAAATAACATGTATATACATACTCGTATATAGAAACTCTAATGAGGTCTTGACCTTTTAGTATCACATTTACAAAATCGTTAATCCTTCGATTAGTATTTTTTATTATATATTATATCTTTATATATATATATATATATATATATATATATATATATATATATATATATATATATATATATATATATAATATCCATATTCGTAACAGAAAAAAAATATGTGGAAGGAGTTAAATTAACTCTAACCTCTAATCTTAGAGGTCATCTTTGCGATACCCAGACAATAAATATCTTATATTTAAATATTCATTCCAATAGATCTCACGATGTACAAAGTTTGATTTCTTTCATAAATAATAAGTTTAGTGACTAAATAGTTTAAAAAATACGAGTTCATAGGTACATATCAAAAGTTCTTCCTCCTATTAAATCAAGTTGTGTTTCCATATTGATTATATCAATACGTATCTAATTTCGTTATTATCTCAAACCAATAATCTGTTCTTTCAAAATCATTCGAAAAATAATTGAAATGCAAGGCAGAAGGCTGATTAATGCAAACAGTATACTCCGAGAGCATCAATCTGGTTTCGACAGGGGCGAAAGTTATACGATTGTCCTCACAAAGTTACAGACGTTTTTCTTTCAGCAACTGATAATAAAAGATGAGCCATCTGAGCTCTACTATACTACTCAAGAGCATTTGATGACACATCATTGTTGGCTTGGCTTAAATTTTTGGGATCTTTAAACTCTGCAGTTAACTTGGGAGTTGACTATTTATTTAATAGATCTCAAGTTGTGCGAATTCGTGAAGCGTTGCCAGATTTTGCAATGGTTTCGCAAGCAGTTGCACAAGGCTCTGTATTAGGACCTCTTTTATTTAACTTGGAACTTTTATTTAACTATGGAGAACATCATCTCTTTGGAATAATTAGCCCAGGGCTGTGTTTCCCACAGAATACAATTTACAGCGATTCAAGAACAACGTGAATCGCTTTTTTCGCACACATGCCGCTCCTGGAGTGCATTAGGGACTTCCCTGCAGCACGTGTGCTAGACCTATAAAAAAAATAAAGAAAAATCACTTGTACACTTGGCAATTTTATTAAATGCTTCGCCAATGTGGGCCACATTTAAATACACATAATAAACAAAATTATTACTTCTTCAATAAAAGTCGCAGGTTATGTTTTTAACAGAAGAGCTGTTAAATCAAGATGTTTGAATAGCATTGATATATTACTTACGACACAAGGCTTCCTGTAACTGTTCAAACAAAATCCTTAAAACCTTAATGAAGCTCTTTATTAACGTAAAATTTTAAACCAAATTAAAAGGCACACAAACTTATTTAAAACTGACTCATTTCAATAATACAAGACGCTCAACCAAATCTATCAAATTTTCAATCGGTATTTTCTACAATAGATGGAACTGGGATGAGTAATGTTAATCTCACAAATAACTTTGAAAATATTTTCTTTGATGTACATTTCCAGTCGTTGTATACCAGACATAACTACATAAAGTTCCGGCAATAAATTAGATGATAATTACTAAGAGATAAAAAAATTTCCTCCTTAAGATGCAAAGGTGCGTGTCTGTTAATATTTTGAGACTTCACCATCATTCAACCTATAACATCACCATTAAAACTAAAGAATCATCTACGGAATTAAGCAACAGCGTTAAAAGATGACGCCACGTTGGCGTAGTAATGAAATCCAATAGATTGTAGACTAATTCATACGTTTCATTATGTACATAAATATTACATATTATTATGGAAAATTACACAGCACTGACACATGTCAATTGTCATTTATAATTTTAATTATTAATACATATGTAACTTTATTATGTAAATACAGTATTTTTTTTAAAATTGTTCTCGGTAATATTAAACATTTATATGAAACTCCAAAGCTAATTTATTTACTGCAGTATTCATTTTATACATTAAAGGAGTATATAATTTTATAGTGAGCATTATACATGACTATTTTTTATCTTTTACATAACTTACTTCTCCTTCTTATGTGTTAGTTAAGTATTTAATGGTTTTACCATTACCCGCGTCAAAACATCAATAAACAATATTTTTAAATTATCATCCATAGATTACGAAAAAACATAGTTTTTAATTTCCATCAGTATGTCGGTCAGTTTGCCGTCCTGACCTAGCTACATCAGTATCTGGGTAAATCACTTTATCGATGTTTGTGTCTTAACATTACTAGTTTTTTTCTCACGCACATAAGTAGAAAAGAAGTTTAACTTTATTTTAATATTAACCGTATTTTTAAATTATAATTTCACCGTCTTTAATTATTTAAGATTTTGATGATGTAAACGAATAATAAGCCTATATCCGGTTTTAAAAGTACTTTTACTAGAATATAAAAGGAATAAAAAAGTTTTATGTTTGATAGTATTTTCATAATTTAGATAGAATCAACAGCTTTCAAGAATTTCTTTCGAAATATTTTAGACATTTTATTTAGAAAGAATGTAGTTATAAAAAAGTTAAAGGTAGCTGAGCATCTGTGAAAAATATTTGAAATTATTTCATTCCTTAACACTGACGATAATAAGAATATTTTCAACTTTTAAAAAAATTAATTGAACAGTACTTTCCTTAGAAAAGACGTAGTCCTAAAATTATTACTAATTTTAGCTTTCTCACGCTCCCTCACCTTCAAAAACCCTAAAAAGGGCATATAGCATAATATATACTAAGTTTTCTACTCGTTTAACCTCTTGTATGTGTGGCAGAAATAGCTGAGCTTAAAATTTACTTATATCAACAAGAAAAAAAAACAGAAATATTTAAATTTCAGTCATGTTTAGTTTTCAAATATTCTGGTTAATTTTTTGACAATTTATCTTAAAAATACGTCGAATTTCACTGGTGAGCCAATGCCCTTAAAATATGACTATACATATATTCACTCGGGACTGAAAAT
>CM032454.1:72576348-72700570 GCA_019049505.1 Pachyrhynchus sulphureomaculatus
TATATAATAGTATAATAAATATATTATACAATAATTCATACAAAAACATATTTTTTACCAAATTCTCTTCTTCAAGTATCTCATCACGAGTTTCTTTCTTCTCATATTTTTCTCGTTATTATTTCTCCAATATCCTCATTCCAGAATTTGCATGGTCCTCTTCTCCAACGCCTTTCAGTTGGTGCCTATTTAAATATATTTGGCTATCTTAATTAGTTCACCTGTTTTATATAACCAACTTCATCCAGTATTCAAGTTAATCTGATTTAATTAAAATTAGATATTTGGTTTTCTGGATATTAAATTGAAGATGCCATTGTTTGTTACCGCTTTAGGTCCGATTTACGTGATTATTAGCAACAATAAGGTAAATAAATGATGATTTTTTAATTGGATTTGCAGTTCGTCTTACATCTATACTAGATGACATTGGAAAAAAACTACAGTGCCTTCAGTTGTATTGGCCTCGACCTCTTGTTATGTTATTTAACAACGATAGTTACTTGATGGAAAGGCTTTTCAATTAATGCATCCCCACTTCTATTAGTACCGCTTATAGCTGTGAGATAATTAACTGCAATAAAAAAGTAATTATATTTAATAAACGTATTTTTTTTTAAAAAAATAGAAATTGTTGGGAAAGATAAATAGGAATTCTCAATTGATTTCCTCCAATTATAGTTATGTGTAGGTAAACTTAGAGGCAAATACTCGAAATAATGGAGCCCTTAAGGAAAAAACGCTTTTTGTTAGTAATTAACCACAATTGAAAATCGGTCACATCGCTGACAAGTTCTGTTTATCATTGCAGCTGAAATCGAAAATGCAGTAATAGCAGATTGTTGTACGCTCTGAGCTAAACATTATTATTCATGTTCTTTTTGTGTGCATTTTAAAATACCTGCCCTTGTCAGGGTACAATTACACAAGTTTAACTGACTGTCTCAATTTTTATTGTCATATTTAAAGAGTTAGTAATAGTGTTTTTTATAAAGTAATTATTAAATGATAATGTTAATTAGGAATATTTTGTACGATGTTCTTATTTCTATTAGATGCAGCTCCCACAGCTAACCCTTGAACTGACATAAATTAAGAAAAATATGAAAATGATCAAATAGTGAGAAGAACGATATTTCTACGTAGGCAAAATAGAATATTTTGTAACTTTTTGAGAAATAAATTGTGTTGATTTTTGTATTGTCGTATTTTGACTGAAATTACAAATGTATTTACTGGCCCTGGTCTATGAATACTTTGTATGTTTCCATCACATAATTAAATTATGTTACTAATGTGAACTAGATGAGCCAGAACAGTGACTAGCATTATATTTATTCTAATAAGTATATAACTTTGTTTTCGTTTCGCTATTATAGCTGTCGCTATATTTTTACTTAACTTGTAATTTTCATCAAGTAACGTTTCAGATAGGTTGCTATTGTGGCCTTCATGCTGGCGGTTATTCAAGCTAGCCAGAAAGGTTCGTGTTCTGATTTAAGCCAAGTAACGTTTCAGATAGGTTGCTATTGTGGCCTTCATGCTGGCGGTTATTCAAGCTAGCCAGAAAGGTTCGTGTTCTGATTTAAGCCAATCATTTCATTCAATAACTTAACACGCAGGAAGAAAAGTTTTTGGTCTAGGTACTTAAAACACTTTTTTTTTGCAAAATTCGACTTTATTTATCAACATAGTCTCCTTCAAGAGAGTCATCAGTCCAACGCTTTTCTAACATTTCTATACCTTTCTTGTAGAAGGATTTGTCTTCGCCTTCAAAACAGGCCTCAATTTCGGCAACTAATTCTTCATTGGAGACAAATCTTTTTCCCACGAACATTTTTTTGAGATCTGCGAATAGATAATAGTCACTGGGGGTCAAATCTGGAGAATACGGTGGATGAGGAAGCAGTTCGAACTTCAATTCACGCAATTTTGCCATCGTAACCATTGACTTGTGACGCGGTAGATGGTCTTGACGGAAAAGCACTTTTTTCTTGTTCATTTAGGACCGCTTCCTTGCGATTTCTGCCTTCCAAAGCACCGATAACTTTATATAATATTCTGTATTTATGGTTTTCTCTTCTTAGCATAGTCGATGAAAATTATTCCATGCGCATCTGAAAATATAGAGGCCAAAACCTTCCCAACCGTCTGTTGTATCTTTGGTCGCTTCGGGCGGCTTTCACCAACTGCTGCCCACTCAGCTGACAGTCGATTTGATTCCGATGTATAGTGGTGGATCCATGTTTCATCCGTTGTCACATATCGCATGAAAAGATCCTTTTTCTTGCGCTTAAACAGGTCCAAACAGTGCTCAGAATCATCAACACGTTGTTGTGTTTGGTCCACTGTGAGCAAACGCGTACCTATTTCGAACAAAGCTTTCTCATACCCAAATGTTCATGCAAAATATGACCAACACGTTCTTTTGATATCTTTAGGGTGTCAGCTATCTCATGCAATTTCACTTTACGGTCATCCAAAACAATTTTGTGGATTATTTTGATGTTTTCCTGTATAACCACCACATTTAGACGTCCAGAGCGCTCAGCATTATTCGTATCTGTTTAACTGCGTTCAAATTCAGCATACGACTAAATGCTGAGTGATTTTCCAGGGGCAATCTCCATAACACTTATCAAGCTATTGCTTTGTTTGAAAGCTATTTTTTCCCATCAAAAAACAATGTTTAATCAACACACGAAATTCGATTTTTCCCATTGTTTTGAAAATATCAAACGTAGCGTCACTAGAACCACTGTATCTTGTAAACTAATCGTCGAAATGTCATGAAATTTTGATACGTATCATTTGAAAGTTGGTACTTCCTAAAAATCATAGTGATTTTTTTGAAAAGAGCTACATCTATGTGTCAGATCAAAAACTTTTCAGCCTATGTGTTATTATTTTAATTGTGTCTTAATTTATCCGAAATACACAAATATCAACAAAATATTTATCTTGTAATCCAGGAAATAAACTAAAAATTACAACAAAAACATAATATTAACAATTGCATAATAATTTAAAATAATAAATTTGTTTTAAAGTGGAATGATTTTAATTTTACAGCACAACAAATTTAAATAAAATATTCGATTGTTTATGTTTACTTTAAAAATAAGCGTTTATTCAAAATTTTATGGTAAATAAGAAAAACAATTTACAATCCAAGGGCCTCTAATTATCATTAATTGATGTGTAAGACGTACCTTTTCTTACAATATTTTTGTTATCCCATTTTATAAATATTTATTTTTTATTAAATATCTGAACAGTATAATAGAATGATTCATAAACCAAACATGAGAGTATGCTGAACCCCTCTTTGAGAAACTTTAATCCAGAAATATTTTAGTAACATTGGAACCTATTTATGAGTATTTATTTCCAATTCATCAATTTGAACGAGTTACTCTTATTATTTCAAACATACAGAAAGAATAAACTATTGTTCTTACATTTTCATAAAACCAGCCTGAAAATTTAAAAGATCCTTAATTAAATTATATCTCTCTTGTTTCAGATTTTCTGCAGAAAACATGAGATTTTTTAGATAAATCCTGATTAAGCGTAGTCTAATTTAAAGGTGAGTTCATTTAATACTTTTATCGTTAAAGCAGTGCTGAATAAAATGTCTACCAGAGAAAAGAAAATTAGAATTTTTCAACCGTAAATTATAGTAAAACCTCAGAAAATTAAATTTCAGGCATGTGGATACTTACGTTTAGAAAGTGTTAAACAATTTTACAATAGAGATCGCAGAAGGAAGGTAGAGGGAGCATTTGGATTTTTTTTTATGGGCCTAGCACTCGTGCTACAGGGAAGTCCCTAAAGCGCTACAGGAGCGACACGTGTGCGGAGAAAGCGATTCACATTGTTCTTGTATTTTTTTAAATATTGACTTTTTTGGGCAGTTCTATCATACAACCAGTCGCTAACTGGAATACTTTGTATTGAATTTTCATTGGACTAAAAACCATTCGCGGAGATTGAGCCGTTATTTCTTGTGACAAAATGATAAAAAAAACGACCTTCCCTAACAGGAATATAGACAACTTACATTGTACTCGCTCTGGGTTGATCAGATCATTTTAAAACAAACAGGAAGGTCCAAGGTAACATATAAATTTGAGATTAAATGAGGATTTTTTACAAGACAACAGTTATATCCAAAATTCAAAGTATTGCACAATTCAGTGAGCTAGAAATACTTAAATTGTTTTAAGGTCATTTATTAGAATGCTATTGAATCTTATATATATCTCGATTACTTGTCCACAATATATTGTAGGTTCACATGAAACAAAAACGGATGTAATAACATATTTTGAAGAAACAGTATGCTTTAAATAATCGCTAAATATGTTGCATCGGTTCCCGTTTAATTGAGTTAATGGTTTTAAAAGAAATTAGAGCTCATTTAATATTACTTCCCTTCCTTCATTAACGGAAATATCGTATCAATAAAAAAAGGCTTTCCGAGATTTTTCCACTTCTTCTCGTGTCAGGGTCCCTAGATAACCAAAATTACACAATAACTCTTGACTGACATAAGATATCAAATTTTGTACACGTATTATACCTGAAGCAAGAAAGGAACCTGTAGTTTTTAAGCAATGCTGCTATAGGGAAAAAGGAGCATTAAGTTTCAGGAGAACCATGAAAATTGTTGAGTTGAGATACTGAACAAATTTTAAGCATAATTTTTTATAGTCAAACATACGAGGAATAAAATGGGCGAAGGAAAAGGTAAGAGGGGTTGTTTTGAATATATCGTTTTATACGTGCTTCTCAAGATCCTTGAGGAACTTTTCTATTCCCAATTTCAGGTTTCAGTTCTCTAAAACTCTTACTCAACTATTTTGGTGATTAATATCTTATCATTAAAATATGGAATTGTGATGTTTGTGATAAAATATATTTTCGTTTGGAAACACCATATTTAAAGTTTATTTCAAAGCTGTCTGTTTGTGAGGAAAGTATTACACAAATCGCTTTGTAGATTGTTATTATTCGACATCGTTTCTGATCGGAATTATCTTGTAAGCAGAAATATAAAATTCTTTCCTTCTGAAACAAATAATGCTAAATATTAAAAAATTCCTGACATCTTTTGCTGTTCGTTTCTTTTTTTTTAAAACAATAAAATATTATATCACATCATACCATGCTTTTTAAATTCTATATAACAGTATTAGTATTTAAAAGCGAATTGTTTTAGCAATATAATATTTATACTAAAAACTATATTTTAACCAACCGTAACATTAATGAACCAACAAAAATTTTTTTTTATAACTCAAGGTGAATGCATACTAGTTAACTTACCTTGAAGTAGTAATACATTTACTATTAAATATACACAGTGTGACACTTATTTGTTTGGTGACTGTGCTGTATATCAGAAACTTGTGGCGTTATCTAAAAGCATAATATGTCATTAGATGACTCAGAAAAGATATTCCATTTAACGGTCAAAAAAGTTTATGTTAGAAATTATAACTTGGAGAAAAGAGATGTAGTTAGATTTCAAGCGCAATTTGGCGCAAACGCTACAGAAACATTGAAAGTTATAACAAAAATATGTGGCAATGATTGCTTATAAAAACTGCATGTTTTCGAATGGTCTGTTGGCCGATGGAGAACAGTTTGTAGACGACAAATGCAAAGGAAAATCAATATAAAATAAACGGCCAATTGCAAGTCGGACTTGCGTAATTAGTGTTCTGAACGTTGATTGCTTTTAAAATAAAAAATTTTGTTACGGTGGTATAAAATGAGCAATGACTTCACAAAACATAGCCCAAATGAGTTTTCAATAAAGTTTTTTCCGATCTTTACTGGAAACTTTTTGTTTTTTTAAATACCAGATAAATTATTAAAGGTAATGCACTCGTGATAATTTTCTTTTAATCTACACCATGTGGAGAATATTCCAGAATTTTTTAAAAATTTTTCGGGATAAGGCCCCCTCGACAGCGGTTTTTGGGAATTTTTAAAATAAATCAAAATTTAACTTTCAAAACTACACGGCTTTAATGAGGCCTTCAATTTCTATATTAGTGCAAAATTTCAACTCTATTTCAAATAGTTTCGTAGAACAGACGAACAGACAGACGTGTAGACAGACGCACCAACAGACACCGAAGTGATCTAATAAGTGTACGGGACACTAAAAATCACCCATCGAGGTATTTGAATTTCTTTAGGTTTTAAAGTCTTTAAACCATAAAAAGCATAGTTTTTAGTTTCCCTCTCTTTATCTTCCAATTTATATGGCAGTCAGTGTGTCTGCTTTCGAACGACAAGAGATATCGATTTCAGATTTTGGACATATACACAGAGCGATAATTTTTCGGATTTGTGTTCTATATCATAATTAAGTTGCGCCAGCTAAAAGTTTAATATGTCACTTTATAACCGTATCCTGTTCCCCTGACTTTAAGTTTTAGTATAAATGCCACTGAAATATCCAAAATCAAAAAGGCGTATAACAATAATTGCTTATCAGAGTAAAAGTTTTTGAAGGTCAAAATATTTTTTGGATGAAGATGATGATAAAGAGAACTTGAAGAAAGTAAATGTACGGGAAAGCCAATTTTACCTCGACCACCAGAAATTGTTCAAAGAATTTCATGAATTTGTGACACATGATCAAATCATGAAAGAACCGCTAAATATCAAGAGGAAAATATTTCGAGCAATTCTGCAAGAAACTCTATGCAAAGTAAACGTTTGCGCAAAATTTGTTCCTTGTTCCTTCAAAAGACAAAAAATTATCGTGAGTACAACATTCCAGAGAAATCGTATGAGACTTCTGAACCATGCAAATGTCTTAAAATAAATTAATACTAATGACGAGACAGGATTGTTTGTAATATGGCCCACAAACAAAGCGTCAAGTGTAGAATGAAAGTTAGAATCATCACCGCCAGCAAAAAAAAAGGAAAAGGTTCTTTAAAGAGGATCACAATTTTCTACTATAGAAAAAGTATTTTTTTTATCATGAATTGATTCCAACTAGTCAAACATTCAATGGCAAGCATTATTTGGAAGTATTGTAACGTTTTATTCATTAAACGTACGAATTCGTCAGTTTTGACCTAAATATCGTAATCGATTCGCACGATGTTGCATTAAGTCACACTTCATTCGTTCTTCGTCAATTTTCGGTTCAAAATCAAGTCTGTGGGTTAAATCATTCACCGTATTCATCTGATTTAGCACCTTACAAAAATTAAACTTTTAAACAACTGTGTATTACAGTAAATCCAACACATGTAGCACGTGTAGTGACGTAAGAGGAGAGCATATTGAAAACAAAGAGAGAAAATTTACTGATTTAATTCTTACAGCAACAATTCAGAAAATGAATTATTACCTTTTATAAAACCTGAAGTAGAAAACGCATCTATAGTTTTTAGCGATATTGCTTTAGAGAAAAGAAGTGAAAGAGGTGGGAGTTGATAAACTTTAAATAGTTTTCATAGTTAATTGAAGATGATACCTGGTTCTTGGTTAAAATAACGGATAAATTTAAGAATAATTATTTAAAATCAAGGAGGTTTCAAATGCTTCTTATATATATATATATATATATATATATATATATATATATATATATATATATATATATATATATGTATATATATATATATATATATATATATATATATATATATATATATATATATATATGTGTATATATATATATATATATATATATATATATATATATATATATATATATATATATATATATATATATATATATATATATAAAAGGAGATGAACGAACGATGGATATACATCATTTCATACATCCTTTTCAGAGTTCTCGTACTCGAGCAAACTGTCATTTATGTTACTTTTTTCACCAGCTTCAGTTTTAGCAGAAATAATCTGTATTATTTTATCGATTCTTAATAATATACTAGTACTTTCTTATAACTTGCAGTAATCTTATGGAATCACATATCATGCCATTATCACTTTAAAATTTTGAAGTGAAATGACTTATCTACTTAAGCATATTTTACATTATATTTAGAAGTGATATAAAAATAAGACCAAGCATGTTTTTTGTAGCATTTTGAACTACTTAAAACTGAATAGTCGACCCCTAGTAAGCAGAAACTCGCAGTTGTTTGCCTTGGAACGAAGTCTTGCGACATTTTTGCACATTTATATATACTTTGGTTACCAAAGTTGAATATATTTTTATATTGAAGTAAGATAAGTTAATAATTTTATTGACAGTAATAAATAGATATGGATCGAAAATGTTGATGAATAAAAAAAACTAAAATCAAATAAAATCCATATTAGATCCGTTTTTAATAATTCTAAATTCATAAGGCTGTAACGTGTATTTCTTTACAAAACCCCTACTTTGCATAGTGCTGCATAGTTTTTATACAAATAAAGTAAATGATGTATTTAAGGTTGTTTAGGCTGTTTTCCTTTTATATTTCGACATTTTTTTGTTGAGCTATCTTGGAACTGTATTCCGGTTGTCATTAACTACCGTAGTTTTTACAGGTAGTAAGTGTAAGACTTTATAGACTTTAATGTTTATTTCTTTTTTTTCTAATTCACAGCTGTGGAACAATGTTGTTGGCAGATCTGTTTTCGTATCTGTATAACCTTGGCTATTCCGTAATTTTCATTTAACTTTAATAATGTTCTTACATATTTACATTGTTTAAATTTAATTTCAACTAATTTCAACTAACGTGTAACTCTTCGATTAAAAGTTCAAAACCATTTTTTAACATTTAACTGCTCCTATAAAACCAATCAGTTACTCAAGACCAGGGGGTACAAACAGTGTTATTCTACTTTTTTTTACTATATTGGGAATGTGAAATCTTTGGCACAATGACACTACTCAGTATATATCACCACTACACCAAAGACTTTATATTTGCATTCGACGCGCGTTTCGCTAACCATGTTAGCTTCATCAGGAGTGATGATTGATAAGTCAAATCATCGATCCTAATGAAGCTAACATGGGTATCGAAACGGGCGTCGAGTTCAAAAATAAAATCTTTGGTGAGGTGGTGTTATATACTAAATAGTACTTTTTTGTTTACTTGACTCTAATTCAAAATAACCGGTCAAGTGCAAGTTGAACTTGCACAATTAGTGTTCCGTACGTTGATTGTTTTTAAAATAAAAAATTTTGTTAGGGTGGTATAAAATGATCAGTGACTTCACAAAACACACCCCAAATAAAGTTTGTTTCTAATCTTTACTGAAAACTGGTGACCTTGAAATTTTGTTTTTTTTTTCTATACCAGATAAATTATTAAAGGTAATGATAATTTTCGTTTAATTTATACCCGTGGAGAATATTCCAGGGTTTTTTTTTCAAAATTTTTTGATCAGTACTTTTCGAGATAAGGCTATTTTTTTCACGATTTTTTAAAAGTAATACGAAGAACAGTGTGCGCAAGTATTACATTATATATATATTTTTTAGTCGTGTTTTCACAAGGTTTCATTTGACACCACACTCGATGACCTAGTAAAAAAAATTTTTTTTCACTTCCGATTTCACTCCCCAAAACTAACCCCCTAAGTCAAAATTTAACTTTCAAAACTACATGGCTCTGATGAGGCCATCAATTTCTATATTACCACCAAATTTTAACTTTCTATGACAAATAGTTTCGGAGAAAATCGGGTGTGACAGACGGACAGACGGACAGACGGACAGACGGACAGACGGACAGACGGACAGACAGACGGACAGACACCGAAGTGATCTTATAAGTGTTCCGTATGGAACACTAAAAAAAGAACCTCCTTCGCAATTCTGGAAGGGAGAATTATTTCATTAGAGAACCAGATGATTAATTTTCTTTTGAGATTACCTCGAGATCAAGTCGTTAAGTCGATAAGCATTTAATATGCCAGTTTTCATGTCCCCGTTTTTAGGATGCGATCTCAATATTCAAATTTTTAAGATACCAGTTTTTTCGATTCAGTTTATTAGTCAGCTTTGCATTTTCGGTTTTATCTTCAATTATTACTCTACGCTTCTAGCACTAAAATTTTTAGTTTTTAATCTCTATCTTGCATGCACTGAGTGAACTAAATATATGTACATGGTCATGATAGAGTAAAGTTCATTATCTCATTTGTTTCGGGAATGACGAAAAAATGTTGAATACAATAATTTTAAGGAATGTTAAGGTACACAGTTTAAAATTATTTTTGAGTATACAGGGTGCTTCAAAAAAGTGTGGCCGATATAAAATGTTTTTTTTTTAAATGGAACATCCTATTTTCTAATTTATTTTTAAATTCTGCTTAAAATTTTATAACTTTTTTATAAATATCGTTATATACCTAAACGTAGTAGCTTTTCTAATATTTATTTTTTTTTTTTTTAAAATACTAGTTTTCAGTTTTGTAAAAAATTGCCAGTAGCGCCATTGTTTTTGAAGGCGAAATACTCATAATTGGTACGAGCGTTCTATAGAGATAAAAAAAAGACATATGTAAAGAAATTTGAGTTAGATGCTACACGGTGTTCAAATAACTTTATGCATTTCGGCTATTTTAAATTGAAAAATCTCAAATTTTTTAAGTGGCACACTAATATTATTATTTTTTTCTGATAGATTATACAAAACCCTCCAACTTTTATTAGATATGTCGTATACCTATTTCTAATAGTTTTCGATTTATTTGGAATTATTCAATTTTTACCCTTGTTTCTATTACATATATATATATATATATATATATATATATATATATATATATATATATATATATAAATATATATAACATCATAGTTGCCGAGACAAAACAAAAAATGTAGGCATTGTCAAATTTTAACGTGTCTATTAACCACGTAAAATAGTTTAGTTTGTTGTAGTAAATGACGTATAAAGGTAATAGTTATGGATTTTCCTAAAAATGAATTAACTGATAGGGTTTATATACTGGGTGAGACAGGTAAAAATTGTCTTTTGGCAGTAAGGCTTTACGAAGCGAAGTACCCTAATGGACGTATATTATCTAGAAAATCTTCTCAATGCTTAATGGAATGGCCTGATGGTAGTGGTAGCGTTGAGTATACGAATCGGAAAGTACTAAACCAGAATGCTACCAATGAGGAAAAAGAAATGGAGATTTTACTTCATGTTGAAGATAATCCCCAGATCAGCCGCCGTCAACTAGCACCACAAGAAAATACAAGTATAATCCCTTTCATATGGAACTACACCAAGAACTTCAAGACCGTGATTTTGAACGACGAGTAAACTTTTGTACCACCATGAATGGGCCAATAGAGGCCGATCCAAATTTTTTTTCCAAAATAATATTTTATGATGAAGCTACTTTTTGCAGTAATGGAGCAGTTAACAGCCATAACATGCATTATTATTCAACAGTTAATCCATTTTGGGTTCGGCAAATTCAAAACCAAAACCATTGGTTGCTTAATGTATGGCGTGGAATATTAAATTTTTTAATTATTGGTCCATATTTTTTTCCGCGAACCGCTTAACGGGCCTAGATATCTAAATTTTTTGCAAAACGAATTACCCCAACTTCTTGAAGAAGTTGATAACTTTAAAAGGGAACAAATGTGGATTCAACAAGACGGAGCTCCTGCTCATTACCACCGAGAAGTTCGGAAATTTTTAAACGATCGTTACCCACAGAAATGGGTCGGTGGGGATGGTTTCATTCAGTGGCCCCCCTGATCATGTGACTTAACACCTTTAGACTTCTTTTTGTGGGGCTACATTAAAGATCGTGTTTATGCGAATCCCTCTACAACACCAGTAGATATGGAAAATAGGATACGGGATGCGTGCAGGATAATAACGCCCTTTAAGCTAAGGAAAGTGAAGGAAAATATGATAAAACGACTAAACATGGGTATTCAAGTAGACGGGCATATTTTTGAACATCTATTAGGTTATAATAATTAATCATTAGATAAGTTAAACTATATTAAAATTATTATTAACTATTTGTTTATGTTTTCACAATAGCGTAAGTGTATTAAAAACAAGGATAAAAATTGAAAAATTCAAAATAAATTGAAAACTGTTGAAAATAGGTATACATAACACTAATACAAGTTGGACGGTTTTATAAGATCTACCAGAAAAAATTATAATATACAGGGTGTGCCATTAAAAAAAATTGAGATTTTTCAATTTAAACTAGTCGAAATGCATAAATTTATTTTAAACATCTTGTAGCATCTAACTCAAATTTCTTTACATTTATCTTTTTTTTTTTTTCATCTCTATAGAACGCTCCTACCAATTATTAGTATTTCACCTTCAGAAACAATGGCGCTACTGGCAATTTTTTACAAAACTGAAAACTAGTATTATTTTAAAAAAACTGAAATATTAGAAAAACTACTAGGTTTATGTATATAACATTATTAATAAAAAAGTTATAAAATTTTAGGCAGAATTTTAAATTAGAAAATAGGATGTACATATAATGGGGAGAAGACTTAATGCAGGAATGCTCTTCGGATTCCTGAGATTAGTTCTACTGAAGTCATCAATGAAAGCCTGAAAAAGCTGTGGTTGTTTTTTTCTGTAACAGTAATATTTATAAAGTAAAAATGCTATAATCTCTTATTCTTCAACGTTTTAATTGTAAAATTGCCTTGGTATGAAATACCAAGACAAGTTTTATTAGCTAAAATATGTTTGTAATAATAAAAATAATCAAACTCTCAAGGAAGTTCTAGAACCAGAAAGTATCTTTTGAAACTAAATTTTAAACATTATAACGTTGCAGAAACTGGAGCTCTTTTCTTTAATACAATATTAGTTCTAGTTCCAAATCATGTTTAAATATCAACAGGTTACAAATGTTTTATTTTTAGCAACGATAAAGGATCTTTTTTTGTACATAACTTTTGAACACATTAAGCCAGGGATAGTTAACAGAATTATCAGAACTTGAACAAATTATTGTTTTTTTAAGTATTAACTCCTACGCTAGTGGATTAAACATATATTTTTTTTAATTTTAAATCAATAACTAATCATAAATAAATATGGATCAAAAATGCTGATGGGTAAAAACACTGAAATCAAATAACATCCATATTAGATTGGTTTTTGATAACTCTAAACTGTTTTAAATACCTGGAACACATTCTTTTTGGCGTAAAAGAAAGCTGTTCGCAAAGGTAAACCAAAAAATCTAATGTTGTCATAGGAACACAGAAATGTACTCAAAATATCCGAATATTGTTCAAGAAGCGGTTCCAAATTAAAAAAAAATATATATTTCAAACTCTGACACGGAAAATATTCTACAAAAAATTAAAAGGTGTTCTTGCCGCACCGATGTTAGAACTACACGTATGTTAAAAGCTTTGTACTAACAATAATCATGTAAATGCTTTGAAATATGTATTATATTATTTTTTTAAATAGCTGTTTCCAAAATATTTGAAAAAATTATTCTTATACCAGATCCGAAAAGTCTTGATTCTAAAAATATGAGTGACATATAGTCTATTTTTATACATTTTATAATTTTTAAAACGTTCGACTATGCTATATTTAGTAAAGTAGTAGAATATACTAACAAATATAGTATCTTGCCTAGTAATTAATCAAGTTTTAGGATAACTTTGAGAATAGACACTTATTTTGAAACTGGGTTTGAATTTTTCTTGGTGTAGCTAAGGCATTTGAATTAAATTATAATATATTATTGGCCAGATTTAAGTATAATTCTTTAGCGCCCAGATTCGTCAATAGTTTTCTAAGTACGTGTTTAACAGAAACAAAATTAGGAGCAGTTCAAACGAACATATTATATTAGGTAATATTTCAAATTATCCACTAGTAACAAGAAATGTTTCTCAAGGATCTGTTTTTGGCAGGTTATTAATATTATGTACTTTTGACTTCCATCTCTTTATCAAATGTTGACATAATTTAGCTTTTTTGACGATACTAAAATATGCCATTTAGTCAACCAAGAAATTGTGTATGCTCGATCAACAAATGTCTGTATAGGACGCTTAGGAAAACAAAATAAAATCAGACAATAACAATAACGATAATTACTTATAGTGACAAACACAAAGTATAAATTCTATAAAATGATTGTGCAAGGTTTAATCGATTTTCAAGCTGTACCCAAAAATTTTCTAAAATTATGAAAATTTGACGGCATTTGCCTCCACTACTAACATAACTCGATGAAACTAGAGGTCAATTGCAAAATTTAATGTAAACATACGCAGGAGAGCAATCTTAATTTATGTATGTGTATATATATATATATATATATATATATATATATATATATATATATATATATATATATATATATATATATACATATGTATATATATATATATATATATATATATATATATATATATATAAAGGGTGATTCATTTAGAGGTACTTTTTTTTAAATACAAAAAAAAATGAATAAAAACAATTTTATTTTATAATCTTTATTATCATATAAAAGAACCATTCTTTACAATTATTTCTTAAAGATAATTTCTTTCAAATGTTTGTCCGCGACTACGGTTAACAACGTCCATTCTGAAGTTCCAATTTTCAATGACGCGTGTGAGTATTTCGAGTGGTATTTGGCCAATGACTCGAGTAATATTGGCCTCCAATGCCTCAATTGTAGCTGGCTTATCCATGTACACTTTGGACTTTACATTGCTCCAAAGGAAAAAGTCAAGTCAATTTTTCTCGAAAACAGTGGATCTTCTGCAAGCTTGTCAAGAGGCCCAACGACTAAAACGGAAACGATTCGGAAGGTCGGTCGGCTTCAGTTATTGCACTAGTTGAATTTTGTATGCTTTTAAAGAAAGATCCTTACGTAAAATACGCTAAGTTGTTGAATATGACAGGCCAAGCTGCTGAGAACGGCGACAAATCGACACTTCACGGTCTTCGCGTACACTCTCCGCTACCGCCCCTATATTTTCTTCACTACGTGCTGGATGTGGTCTATTCGGTCGAGCATTATCCAATAATGAAAATTGGGTCTCAAACTTATTGATGGTAGAGCGAATTGTGCGTTCGGTAGGCCGATTATGTGGACCATAAGTTGCTCTAAGCGCCCTATACACATTCCTCGTAGAACGCCCATTTTCGTAATAAAGTTGAACAATTTGTAGACGCTGTGCCAGGCTAAGTCTTTCCATTATGAATTGTCAAACACTACTGAACAGGAATGCCACTTAGGTTGACACGACGCATGCGCAATCTGCAATTAAATCCCCATCACAAAAAGTACCTCTAAATGAATCACCCTTTATATATATATATATTGTCAAAAAAAACGCCCGCACGTTGAGGCGCAATTTTGAAACGTCTTAACTTCTTTGCTTTTAATAAATATATTATTTATTAAATAGAAGTCGTTATTTGCCCCTTACGTATCTCTTAATTTCTGAGAATGGATTGAGTGGATATTAATACTGAAAGAACTAAAGAAATTAGACATAAACTAGCTCAATTTATTTGGAGAGATTATGGATAGGAGATAATTTTTGTACTTCTTTTGAAAATAGTCTCTGTAGTTGTTGAAAATTTTGGTTGTACAGATTTTGGACATCATTCATTTTAAAATAAAAAAGATCTAACTTCAGCTCAAAAAAATGAAAAAATACTGAAGGGTTATGTAGTTGTTAAAAAAAAATTTATGGTACAACCGTTGTGTCTTGAAAGATAAAACAGGTGATTCAGTGAAACGCTAGATTTAAATAAAGAAAAGGGTTTTACGGATGACAAAATCAAAAGTTCTAACTTCGCTACACTTTAAAATTGCTACTACTAAATAAAATCCCTTAATCTAGTAGATGGTACGGTTATACAGAGTCTTTAAATCAGGATTCTAATTAAAGGCTTAGCTAAACACGATGTTAAAAGTTCGTGGAACTAACTTCACGAGTTACATGTGCTGAATAGACGATGTAAACGCACTTGTCAGCAGAAAACTAGGTCTATGGATTGATATACTGATGACTTACGGTTTTTTATGAGTTTTTAGCCTGTCCTGGTGAGATATTCATAACACTGATGTCTCTACCTTGGCTACCCCAGTTTCCTTTGGGCTACTAAACATTTCTTGACCCCTAAAGGTCTGGGAATAAGCAGGATATTTCAAGGAAAAGGCCTTGAACTTGAAAACTAAAAACCGTTTCTGCACTACTACATCACTAATAAACAAGTACGGCAACGTGATAAAAAAAAGCCTACAGGGCGGCTTACTGAAGGAAAAGCCCTCTATGGCTACATGATCAAAAGGAGAGCTCACTACGGCTCTATAATCTGAAAAAAGCCTTTACTACATCTCGGTTGGAAAAAGCCTATATTCATGCCATCCGGACCCTTAAATATTTTTCTCCCTTCCTTAAAATCACGTCTTCAAGATGGCTACTTTCCGGATACAAATCTTTAGCCAATCGGACCCATTCGATGCGTCCAGTAGATAACTCGCAATGCACACCGTAAAAATGAACTGCTCAAAAATTTAAAACCCTGTTTTAAACTACACTGCTTAAAAGTTAGTAAATAAGTAAAGTAAAGTAAAAAAAAATATAAATTATAAGTGGGAACCGTGTCGTAGCATGATCTTAAAATCTAGGAAAAACTGAATGTTACATATATATATATATATATATATATATATATATATATTATATATATATATATATATATATATATAAATATATATATATATATATATATATATATATATATATATATATATATATATATATACATATATGGATCCCCTTCGGTGAAATGTTAGCAATCTGCTTACCACTCTGTCAGCATGTATAGGTACAGCGAGTCAGTCTCCAATGGAGTACCAAGTACGAGGTATGCGATATATCTTAACATTATTGGCTGTGAGTACTGGCTTAAATACTAGAAAATTTTTATCTCTTGTTTGTCGATCCTAGCTCGACTGATAAGAAGTGATACAGCGAAACGTGTCTCGGGATGGATTTCACGAATAAGAGAACAGTGGGTATACTGCTAAAAGATGAGCCCTTGTCCGTCTTCAGTTGTTTTATATGTTCATTTATTATTGTTATAGGCTCAAATAAAGTTCTTTATTATGATTACTTTGCTCAAGATTGTTCTGGGAATATTCAGAGAACTGTAATTATCTAGGCTAGACCTGTAAATTAGCTCGAAGAAACCCATGTCATGTATTATATTAGTATACTAATAATATATTTTATGGTCACACTTTGGGGACAACGATGGGACCTTCACTATTGCCTGCAATGGCCAGCATCTTTTTGGAAGGTTTATTAAAGGTTCCACCTAACCTACACTTTTTGAGGTCAAAAGTTCATGATATATTATTAACAAGTTACGCCAAAGGAGCAAAATAATAGAATTAAACAGAAATTCGCAAAAGGGTCTAAAATTTGGCAGTTCCCTGAGACCCTTGTTACTAGAAATATACAAATAATTTAAACTTGTTGGTATATATAAATATTATAATGTTGTGGCCTCACATCCCCGTGAAATTCGTTTTGCGGATATGTTAGGGCTAATTGTTGTCGATCGATTATAAAATCTTACACTGCTGCCCAAAATTCACGGATAATGAATTTATCTCTATATTTTAAACGAATTTAACATAAAAAATAATGATATAATTTTAAAAATTAAGTTTAGAAATTAAAGTAGCACGATTCTTTCTGCTAGTTCTAAATAACAAAATACGGTATGAAGATGAGTTAGAAATTAATAGGACCAATAACATAATTTCTTAGGTATTTTCACTTAATGTACCACGAGAAACAAAATGCATTTTCATAACTTTTTCAGGCGTCATATATAGAACCAAACTCTAGTTTCATAATTTCTTTTTGTAGATGAATACATTTTAATGGATTGCTATTTTACTACTCCTAAGCGACTATGGAAATCTAAATGAAATTTTCAATTTCAAGAGTTTATTTAGCGTTAAAATCTTGTCCTTGGTGTGGGGGAGCGTTATTCAGTGGTACTCCGAGAATGAGGTTTCCATGCCCTGGTGAAGTGTATTTTAATTTATTTTAAGCTACTTTTCAATATGTACGAAGCACGTAGTTCTATTGTACATCTTCAATCAATTCTTGCAATTTAATTTAATTCGCAATACCTTTCTTATATACACACGCCTATTAATTCGGCCTTCGTTGTTCGGTGGCCAATTCTTAACGCTTGTTTCATTCCCAAGTACTTATAGGCTTGTTCACCTTTCATTTGTTAAAATGGTTTGACGGATACTTATTTGGGTCTCTTGTATTTTACGCATTTTTTGGTAGTAGATGGTTACTTCCTATGTAGGATACATATTTTTCGTAAAGTCAGTTAACTATCATTAATTGAAACAGCTAACTCTAGGTGAGTAAAAAAATCAACTAATAATTGTAGACTTGGCGAAGATCTGGAGCATTCTATTTACGGAATCACTTTGCAATATCCAAGGTATCTTTAGTGGTGAATTGCGCAAGGTGCATTGGGCTGTAATCCTCGCATTTTTGATGTTCATTATTCTGTTAGCAACCAAATTACAAAGGCGAACTTCTCTAGAATTTATAAATTATTGTTATAATCCAATTTTTTTATATTATTTGTGGTATTTGTCCTTGGATTTACCGAACTAAACCAAGCCAGTTCTAAGTCTATGACTTCATTACGAAATTATTTTATTATGTTATATATTTCTAAAGGAACTACTTTTTAAAAGTTTCATAAATCTTTGGATCATGTTTTTTTTTAATGATGCTAGGTGTAGTTGATATTGTTAGTAGCAAGATGACTGCTTCTTTTGTTTTCGAAACCTTTGAATTCCCATAGCGAGATCCATATTTATCTTTCCATTATATTTTACTTGAATGTTCATATTGTTATGAACCATCTATGTTATATATTTGCTTCTTTATTTTTTTGAAAGGATATCCTAGCATAATTTTAACACTGCGTTATCCCTTACAGTTTTTGTAGTAATTTGAGATGTGATGCTTTGTCTTCTCTTAATTTTTATGTGTTTGCTGATTAGCGTACAACTTTGACTGCCCTGTTATGTCTTTTTGTGCAATCAACTGTATGATTTTGCATCCACGTATAATTGACATTTCTGTTGTTTGAGTTTTTGATCTTTTATTATATATTTCTGATAATTTCTAGTAACGATAAGTTTGTGTTGAACGGCTAAGAGAAAGCCCACCATCATGCAGAGCAGTGGGATATCCTCTAATCATTTGTGTGGCTGTGTCTTACTAAAATAATTGGTTTATGTTCTAGCTGCATTTTCCGTAGATTGACTTTTGTTGCCTTGACACTATTATTACTAATATTGGTGCTATACAAGATAATATCTCTTTTATTAATTAAGTAATAAAGGATAATATTTTAAAGTGAAATCGAAAGCGTTGTGTTACACTCAGTTCACCTTCCATTAAAAAGGAATTGAGGTCGACAAATTTGTCCGGTTACAACTTTCGATTTTATTCTAGCGAGACTGGCTGCTTTAATTGTTACAGCACGGATTGAATAAAAAATACTTATTGATACATATATTATATTTTGGTTACATAACTTAACGCTAAAATAACATATGATATTTAATTGCATATATGCGCTATTATATTTAATAAGTACAACTGACAATACCCGTTTGCAATATAGAGTAGATAAAAATACAAGTAAAAAAAGTTATTATACGCAAATACCAGGTGTGATAAAGTTTATTACTAGCAAGAAAGGCTGTAAATAATGAGTCCATAATTTTGTTTAACAGGCGAATTATTTCCAATGCAGTCTGTTTTTCACTATGTATTAATATGGTTTAGTTTACTACTACTAATAAAGATAGACTAACGAATCAAAGATGATATAGAGAATACTTAGTTGATTTTTAAAATATACCGTTTTTTTAGTGATATAATTTTCCAACCAAAATAATTTTACATTTAAATTTTTCTAGGATTCCAACAGTAACAACGCGGCGCTGAAGGAATGCCATAGTTTTCAAAAACTGTGCAAGGGAACTAACACCAGTTTTCTGTAGACTTTTCAGCCTATTCTACAGAAAGGGAATATTTCCTTCCTGCTGAAATGTACCACAGTTCAGCCGATATCTAAAAAAGGCAAGAAGACCTTGCCAAATAACTACCGACCAGTCGCACTGCTTTCAATAATATCGAAAGTCATGGAAAAGGTTATCAATCAGCATCTTCTAAAATATCTTGAACAATTCAATATTATTAGCGATCACCAATATGGCTTTCGTAAACATAGATCAACAGCAGATCTTCTGACTCATGTAACACATGCTTAAAATAACGCAATTGAACACTTTGGAGAATCTCGAGCGGTTGCTCTTGACATATCCAAGGCATTCGACCGTGTTTGGCACGATGGACTGTTGGCTAAGCTACGCTCTTGTGGTATGTTTGAAAAGTTTTGTTTGTGGCTCTCATGTTTCCTCAGAGAGCGTTCTTTACGAGTGGCGGTCGACGGATTTATTTCCAACACCTTCACTATCAACGCCGGTGTGCCCCAAGGCTCCATACTGTCTCCTACTCTCTTTCTCATTTACATTAACGATCTGCTGGCAAAGACCGGGAATCCAATCTACAGCTTTGAAGATGACAGTACGCTTATCTCTTTATTCACTTTGAACGCTCGGACATCAGCTACTTAGGCGAATATCCGCAGACAGCAGTAGGTCGTTCAACTTAACAAAGACCTGGAAAAAATTCTATCTTGGGGGGTGACAGTACCTAAGTGGAATTTAACGCTACAAAAACCCAGGCGGCAGTTTTCTCTAAAAAAGTTAACGTTGCTGAACCCGACATAGTTATGTCGGGGCACTTCATTCCCCTAGCATCGTCGCTCAGTTTGTTGGGCGTTAATTTGGGAGCAAATATGTCCTGGCATGAACATGTTGCAGGCATAGCAAGGAGAGCTTCTCAAAAGTTGGGAATATTATTTCGAACCAGAAAGCTTTACACTCCACAACAACTGTTAATTCTTTACAAAGCTCATATTCGACCAACTATGGAATACTGCTCCCATGTTTGGGGTTCCGCTCCCAAACATACACTGCATTTGTTGGATTCTGTTCAGAGAAGAGTTGTTCGTCTGACCGGCGACCTTGATTCGCTGGAACATCGAAGAACGGTTATCGACTTAAGTCGGTTCTACAAGTATTTTCTTGGAAAGTGTTCGAAGGATGTAGCCCGCTTAATTCCTCTCAAAGCGGTGCATGTTAGAAATACACGTGGCGCTAATACTTCACATCCGTATGCGATTCAGCTTGTTACTCCGCGTACAACGGTTTTCAAGCAGTCTTTTATATGGAGGACATCATCCCTTTGGAATAATTTGCCCAGGGCTGTGTTTCCCACCGAATACAATTTACAGCGATTCAAGAACAACGTGAATCGCTTTTTCCGCACACATGCCGCTCCTGGAGGGCTTTAAGGACCTCCTTGCAGCATGTGTGCTAGACCCATAAAAAAAAATAAATAATAATAATTTCATTCGGGCGTAGACCAATTGAGCTAAAGATGGTTGAAAATTTATAGTCCCGTAGGTTGAGTTGGGCCAAAAATGTAAAGGGACAAGATTAAGGCCCAATTCGACATCAGAGAAAAGGGCAGGTAAAAACTAAAACCCAACAATTTAAAAATTTTTAGATATATAGATAACTCAAACTCAAAACAATATTATTTGGTTGAAATTGAAAGTTATTTTCAGTGTTCTTATCTGTTACTAACTTAAGTAACATTTTATACATATTCTTACACTTGGCAATAAACAATACACTAAGGATACATAATGCCCATTTTTGAAACCATGAATTGTAAAACACTGTGTAAAACATCTCGCAGAAAAATCCTATGTACCATCCATATACACAGTCTCCACAAAACATAAGAAACTGGGATTAGTATGGCACGTAATTTTTTGTTCTCTCTCACTAATTAATGAAAAAGGTTTGCATTTATTTGTCTTACGTTCACGCGATTCTAGTGTCTCAAAAACTTCACTTTGTCTACTTCTGTAAATATTTCTTCTTATATAATAATATCATTTGTGATAATTTCTTCAAACGCTACACTATTATCACGAAGTTTTCGATGAATTGCTTTAGCTGGTTTTTCATATAAATTATTCATAGCTTTTTTTTAACTGAATTAGTCAAAGCTTGTCTTTGAAGATATTCTGCAGGACAGAATGTGTTATGGTTTAAATTAGAATTTAAAACAATATTGAAGCCGTTACAGGAGGTATAAACTTTTGCAGCACATTGGGATTTTTTATTGACGTACCTCCATCGTACCGTTGAATCTACTAAGACCTAAGCAACGCAAAAATTGAAATTCTGGATGAAGAGGAGTTCTTTCCCTTTCTCGCTAACGATACTCTTAACTGCCATAACAATTATTATTTGCGATCTACCACATACAACGATCATAAAGCAAACACAACATTACTCAGATTCTGGAAAATATATACCTGTTTCCTCCCCAGAAATGGTTTATTATCTGTAATAGAAATACCTAATAAGTAATAAATATTGTTATGGTTTTATTAGAATTTGGCCTAATTACCCCATCGCATTAAGGGACCCCTTTACGCAGGTACTTCCTGGCCCCAACTGGTTAACCCCGTTTGATTTTCCTGGGAGTTTATAATTTGTTTACATGAAATCTTATGCAAGACGATCGGTCCCAAAAATTTTGAGATGTAATAGTGCATCAAAATATATAAAAACAAAACGAAGAAATTGTGAAAAGTGTTATTCAGTAGAAAAATCTAATTGCTTTAGTTCTCGAGACATGAGAACTATTCTATTAAATGTATTGAAATATATAATATATATTTAACATTAATTAATATTAAATATATTTAACATTTATTAATATGTATGTCCAGACCTGTCAAGGTATGGTTCAAAAATAACCAAAAGTAATAGTAATAACAGATACTATACGACTATAGTTAATAGGTATTATGTGATGACACATTATCCATCATTACTAAAAAGATGATAAATCCTAATCAAGAAAAATTGCAATTATGGATTAAATAAACTTCTTATGGTGTGTAGCTTAGTAAATGAAACTAAGATTAATTATTTTAATTATTTGCTTAAACCCGATTATATTTCAAACAATATTGAAAATAAATAATACTAATTTTTTTTATTTACCTTTATATTCTCTACATACATTATTATTGTTTTGATAGTTTCTTTATTTCAAAGTAACTTTTAGTATGTCTTATATTAGATGAATGTAATTTTTTATAAATTATTTTGGTACAAGTAAAATCAAAGTGGTATGCTATTGCAATAGGAGAGGCAAAACTTTTAGACTGATATAAAATAAGTTTAAGTTATCCTTCATCCTCAATATATTTTTTGACTTTTTTTTTAAAAAATTCAGTCTATTAAATTTCAAATATGAGTTAATAATATGTCAACTGCATTATAAGGACATACTTTGTTAGATGAAAATAATCAATACATTCTTAAAAACCCTCACATTATTGATCACATATTCGCTAAATTTTTTTCTGTTATTTGAATGATCTTTCATACTCCAAAATCGTCAGCACTTGGACCCTTATAGTACTTTCAGCTGAAAAGTTCTTTTTGAGAAATAATAGATATAGGTGTGTGCCATTTTTTCCTATGAAAATGTTATATTAACATAAATTATAAAATTTTATTGTGTAAAATTTTTGCCTTAACGTTGAAATTCCAAAATACTTTTCTCACAGCATAACTAAAAATACCGGAAAATCACTCCAATTTAACACGATTTAATTCATAGAAAAATTGTACAATACACACTAACAGTGGAATTTACCTCATTAAAACTTCTCTTATGATTTCATTCGAATTAAACTATTCCCTGCCCACTAAATTGAGGGTGTGTGAAAATCTGAATTATATAAAATGACTCGAGCATAAAACAAAAACAATTTTAGTACTTTCACTATTTTACGCTTATGAGATAGAGAATATTATATACTATGTAACTAAATAGCACAAACTTGTATCGTGGCTTAGCGAATGGTCTTCAGTAAGTTTCATCCAAGCAATTCAAAACTACGGAAGGTCCAAGACAATTAATAGAAACATAGAGGGTATTTCGCTTACAATTTTTTTCTTGCTACATTTAACATGCTCCCTAATCTGATGAACTGTACAATTTTTTTGAATCTACATCACGAAAGTGGAACGAAAACACCAAATTTGTTCTCTCTCGAGTTTAGCTGTATTGACGTTAAACGATTCAAGATATATTCTAACCGGTTAATGTGTAATTTTGGCGCAATCACAAAAGTTTAGTAGAAAATATAAGAGGAGCATCGATTTACCAGTCTGATCAGCTATATATAATTTTAAAAAAAAAAGCCCGTAAAGAACACACTTTAAACATACATTTAAGTAGACGGAAAATCCTCTAGAGCACACAGTCGTTGATACAAAAATATTACGATCAAAAATTCGTATGCTTTATAGGTTACTAACAAGAATTTGGAAACATATTCCATGTTCTGCTGCTACAAATCTTACAAAAAATAGAAAGTGATAAAAATGTTGGAATTAAAGGACGAGGTATTGACTTCAAAATCCACTTTATACATTAACGCATTAAAATTGATGAAAAATGGCCGACAGGGATATATATTTTCATCGCTTTTGCCTAACTATTTATATAGGAACTGATATGGGAAAAAGGAAGAAAACGGAATAAAAGGCAATGGCATCCCCATCAATAACCTACGGTATGCTGAGCATATCGTGGGTTATTGATGGGGCTGAGAATATTTAGGACTTACACGAAACTACAAAGCAAAACAGTAGAACAGACAAGAATTTATCGCTTTTAAATCGCTCCAAAAACTTTCCTCCCTCTTTTTCAACGTAAAAGACAAAACTCATAAATACAAAGACTCTGGAGTTTATACACTGTCATGTAATGAATGTAATAGCTGTTATATAGGCCAAATAGAGAGAAATTTCGATACTAGATGTTTAGTGTTCTTTAACACCAAACATCTTTTAGATTAAACAAAAAAAACTCCAACTTTGCTAACCACTTCCATCAATCAAATCATATTTTTCCAGACATAAGTAATCTACAAATATTTCATAAAGCACAAAAAGGAAGAAAATTAAATATTTTAGAAGCTATAAAGATCTACAAACACAATAAAAATAAGGTTACAATCCTCTTAAATAATCAAAGAGATGTTCAGAATTCCACCGTTTGGGGAATTTTAGAAGTGTTTTTTAGATATATTTTTGGAGAAGGAATTGTGTAAGTAATAACAAACTAATGATAGATCGGCAAATTTATATCCACGTACAAGTTTTCACAGATAACGAATAAGTTACAGGAGGGAAGAAATGTAGATACCTGGGCACAACGCCGAACGATGAGTAGGATAGCGAGGAACAAGTTTAAAATGCGTGTGGTTATTGCTTGAAGTACTTTTGCTAAGTGATTCCCTACCTATCACGTCAGAAAATACCAACCTCGAACCTCTAGTAGTCAAATGTTATATCTGGCCTTTTTGAAGCAGTGACCTGGTGGTTTAAAGTAAAGTCCTTTAAAATAATTAAATCGCTTAAAATGGGTTCTGAGAAAGGTACTGAAAATATCCTGGGTAGACCATATATTTAACGGATAGGTAACGTCACTATAAGAAGATATTTGCCACTAAAGAATGAATGTCTGTAGTGGTATCCTATTCACTTAAATTAACAAAAGTATTTATTTCAGGTATCCGATTCGCCTATGCCATGTTTTGTGTCTTTAGATTAAAAAGTCTCAACAGTTTTACGTCAGATTAAGCTAATATCGGTTAGCTAATATTATTTTTGGGATTAGTCCATACACCTTTTTACTGTCGTGATTGAGTTAGAAGAGTCAAATATTATCATCATTGCTTAAAGCTAACTGACGAGTTTCTGAATGGAACAGAATCGAATATCGCGTACCAGAGGATGGTAAAAGATGCTTCCGTGTTGTACATTATCTTATATAACTAGCATTCCGATAAATACTGTTATAATGAAAGCATTGCCTAGACATTTAATTTCCATGAAAATTAAAACAAATTGTTACGGAATTAATTCATATATTCATAATGACAAAATTAACTTAACATTTACTCAACATATCCCACCACACACCACCACCACAATTATTGAAGAAATCCAATAGAAACCACTTATCTGGTATGGACATGCGGAAAGAATGGCAGCACATCGAATCCCGAAACTAGTCCATAGATGGAGCTCAATGGAAAAATGAAGATAAGGAAGACCTAAAGCAAGTTGGATGGGTAATATCCAGAGAGCCATGTCAGAAAGAAACTTAAGACCGGGAGATTGGGAAGGCCGGAGAGGATGGGAATTAGGAACCAGAAGGCGTAGGACGCTATAGATCCGGATATGTATGTATGTATTTCTCTCCTTCCTTCAATGTCATGACGTATCATTCTGCTTGTTTCTCTTCTTAAATCTCGATATTCTGCTGTATTTTGTTTGTTTTCTCTGTATAGTCTTCTTCTTTCTATCATTTATTTTGTTTCTTAACTTAGTTACCTGCTTTGTTGGTCGCTGTCTCTTTGATTCTTTTAGTCAGTTGTCCGGAGAATTTACCGACACATCTTACCTTTACACAAGCCCTCAAACGATTAGGCCATTCGTCTATGACAGCACGCACTTGATCTAACAGAAAATTGTACACCGCTTTTCTTAAAGCTCGTTTTAAAGACTCAAGATTGGCATGTCTCTTAGAGCAAACCATACCCTCTAAGAGCGATCATAGCTTATAATCTACAGGACTCAGATCAAGACTTACAGAAGGCCAATCTTCTATAGTAATAAATGTTGGCACATTTTGTTGAAGCCATGCTTGTGTTGTTTTAACTTTGTATCCAGGTGCAGAATCTTGCTGGAAGACCTAGAGCTTATTTCTGTAAAGAGTATGGTTTAGAAGTTTCACAAGGTTCTCTAAAATAGTATCTTGATATAATTAGCCGAAAATTTTTTTCTCAAAAATGAATGCTGCTAACTCCATCAAAGCTGACTCCTCACCAAACCATAACTGACGCTGGATATGGAACTTTTGAAAAAAAAAAAAAAAAAAAAAAAAAAAAAAAAAAAAAAACCTTAGAAGAATTAATATTAATCCTTTCCTTTTGCTTATTGAAAGATTGTTCCACAGTGAAAATTTTTTCATTGGGAAACAAATTTGTCTATTGGTCATTAGCAAATTCCTTCAACAAACATATAAATTTTTGCGACCGTTTTTGCTTTAAATCTTCCGTTAGCAAATAGCCAGTGTGTCTCTTATAAGTGCCAAGTCTTAGGTCTGCTTTAATAATACGAGATAAAGAATTTTTCGAAACTTTCATCTCACGAGATAAAATTTTTTGTTTGTGGAGAAAATTTCGGTCAATTCGCGCTTTTTACAGCTTTTACCAGCTTGTGGGGTTCGAACTGTCGTTGGTCTTTCTTAACGTTGCCTGTCTTTTATATCTCCCGTCTCAGTAAATAATTTCATGGCCCGGTAAACAAAAATACAACTTAACACGTAGGCTGAAAAGATTTTGGTCTGATACATAGATGTCGCCCATTTCAAAAAATTCATATGATTTTTAGGAAGTATCAAAAAGAGATTTAGCTCCAATGAAGGAATTATCGCCGAAACTGAGGCCTGTTTTGAAAGCAAAGACAAATCCTTCTACAAAAAAGGTAGAGAAATGTTCGAAAAGCATTGGACTGATTGTTTCACACTCGAAGGAGACTATGTGGATGAATAAAGTCGAATTTTGCAAAAAAAAATGTGTTTTAAGCAGCTAAACCAAAACCTTTTCAGCCTATGTATTATTTTAAGTAGTTTTAAGTTGTTAAAAATGTCGCTTTTTTTCATACTACATTTAAATAAAGCTATAATAGCAATCCTATTTTCTCGATCACCCCGCTGCATTGTCTAAACAGTTCAAATTGTAAATATGTTTACACACAATAACTGTATAACAACTGAGGATCATAACCTATAAATAATTTCACAAAAAAAGTGTTATAGAGGGCGTATGTGAAAGTTTATAATAGTATTTACTGGAGTACTATATATATATATATATATATATATATATATATATATATATATATATATATATATATATATATACATATATATATATATATATATATATATATATATATATATATATATATATATATAACGGAAAACTATAACAAATAGATGCTTATTCTGCACTCTGTCGGTGACTTACTAAGTCTATTCAAGCAGAGCGGCAAAGCATGGCTGGCACTTATTGCAGAAACGCACCTTTCTCGAGCTAACTGCTCGAAGGCATAGATGGCAGCATTGGTATAATAACTGAAGACGAAACGAAAAGAATCGCATTTTTAGAAGTTACCAAAAGTGTTCTTCGTATTTGCTGAACCATCCCAAGACGCGTTTCGCCGTATCACGGCTCATCAGCTAGGCTAGGTTCAGCGAATACGAAAACACATTTTTAGTCCTTTATCCAGGTAACTAACGGAAAACTATAACAAATAGATGCTTTTACTGCACTCTGTCCTAGCCCAGCTGATGAGCGGTGATACGGCAGAAAGCGTCTTGGGATGGTTCAGCAAATACGAAGTACACTTTTGGTAACTTCTAAAAATGCGATTCTTTTCGTTTCGTCTTTAGTTGTTATACCAATGCTGCCAGCTATATATATATATATATATATATATATATATATATATATATATATATATATATATATATATATATATATCAACAAATCCCAGCCACTGGAGTACTTACTGACTGAGTAAAAAGTATTTATTACTAAGCTTTTGTCATAGTTAGCTTAAATTAACTCAAGAAACAGTTTTAACAGAGTTTGGCAATAAAATTATGTAAATTAATTTTTTAAGAATTTTTAGATGACTTATGTAATCTGTATCTTAGTGCTCTAATTAAGTAAACATTTGGAGTATCATAATTGATATGAATAATTTAAGGCAGATCATTTTTATGTATTTCAACAAGTTGGTAAAAATAATAGTGTAAGAGGTGTCATCATTCCAAGATTTATAAAATGTGTCCTAGAGTGGCCTTGAAAGTAAATGCACGCAATTACTAGAACAACCATCTTTTTTAATCGAAATATAGACAAGACATGTGTTGAATTACCCCATCAGGAAATATCATATGAGATACAAACGTGGAACAAAGAATAGTTAACACTCAATATTTAAGGGTCGCCAATAAGATTTCTCAATTTTCTTAATAAAAAAATAACAGCTTTTAAAGTAATAATATAGTATGCCCTATTATGTTCTCGTCTCATCAGTGCTCAAATTCAATATTCAAACATTAACTTTAATGAAAAAATTACTTTTAAAAGAAAAAGAAAAGTTCTGTGTCTTATCAACATTTACCAGGCCAACCAAACTTGCACTTTATCCATTACTCGACTCGTTTCACCATTAATATTTTTCAGAAAATTTGCTTTGTATATATCGCGTTATATATCAAAGAATTATTATCGGCATGAATCCTGTAACTAAAAACTTAAATTATTGAAGAAGAGATGCTCTAAGACAGCCCTGCGACACCCCTATTTCCACAGCACCCAAATCAGACAGTGGAAGTCGTCTGACCCCATATCTAGTCAATTTAGAGGCTGAGAGTTATTGCGAAACACAGTCGAAAGCCTTGCTAGAAACACACAAGGTTAGACCCATAAAATTCTCCCTCTTCAAGACTCGCGACTATATTTACATCAATTTCGGCAACTGCTTGGACAATAAATAATTTTCACGAAATCTATATCGAGAAAAGTGTCAAATTTTATATGTTTTATGATCGTTTCGTCGATAATTTTCTACAGTCAAAAACTTCCTTCAAATTATATATTTATTAAAGAAATGAGTCAAAGGGCCAACTAAACAACGACTTAAATACAGAGTAGTATAGAATATTGACTGCTTGGTTCTCGTTTTAATCAAGCTGCTACAGACAGAAAAGTATCTACGCTAATTTAGGTTACCTTCTTAAGAGCTAGGTTATAGGAATATGTTTATTAAAGTTTTAAAAAATTGTCATAGGAGAGCATAAAATATTTAATTATTATGATTATTTTCTTCTTAGCATTTCCCATTATTTTCATGAACTTTTACTGGTGTATTCTGACAATATGTAATTTAAAATCACACCGATATACCCTAAGAATTGAGGCGAGAAAATAATACTCAAACCTTTCGCTATATTGTTCTTTTATTTGTTATTATGTTTAAGATGTAAATCTTCATTATGTTTTTGTGTATGTAGACCAAACTCAAAACCCATGGGCTTAAAAAAGAAAATCTTTTAGAATAATCAAAGCATATTTAATATGGCAAATACTTAAATAAATAAGGTTGCTGCTTAGTCGCTTTTCAAATAATCTGAAAAAGTATTCTTCAAAGAAAACTTTATGTTAATAATTCAATCCGTTTTTAACATGGTCTACGACAAACTCAAAATGGATTTTCAAATAAACAAGATAGCTAACTGTGATCGTCAAGATTATTATGCTAGAAGTTATTGTTATGAACACTAAAATGTTTGAAGTTAGTATGAATTGGAAAAGTAATAAAAATTTAAAAAAAACGATAATTGTTAATTATATATTAATTATATATATATATATATTAATTATATATATATATATATATATATATATATATATATATATATATATATATATATGTGTTTATATATATATATATATATATATATATATATATATATATATATATATATATATATATATATATATAATGAAGATGATGAACCTAACGAAGATTTACATCTTAAACATAATAACAAGTAAAAGAACAATATAGCGAAAGGTTTGAGTATTATTTTCATGTACACCATATACTTTAAAATGGAACAATTAATAGAGAATAAAAAGCAAACTACATCTACATAAAATATAAGGCCTCTCGCCTCAATTCTTGGAGTATATCGGTGTGATTTTAAATTACATATTGTCAGAATACACCAGTAAAAGTTCATGAAAATAATGGGAAATGTTAAGAAGAAAATAATCATAATAATTAAATATTTTATGCTCTTCTATGACAATTTTTTCAAACTTTAATAAACATATTCCTATAACCTAGCTCTTGAGAAGGTAACCTAAATTAGCGTAGATACTTTTCTGTCTGTAGCAGCTTGATTAAAACGAGAAACCAAGCAGTCAATATTCTATACTACTCTTTATTTAAGTCGTTGTTTAGTTGGCCCTTTGACTCATTTCTTTAATAAATGTATAATTTGAAGGAAGTTTTTTGACTGTAGAAAATTATCGACGAAACGATCATAAAACATATAAAATTTTACACTTTTCTCGATATAGATTTCGTGAAAATTATTCTATTGTCCAAGCAGTTGCCGAAATTGATAAATATAGTCGCGAGTCTTGAAGAGGGAGAATTTTATGGGTCTAACCTTGTGTGTTCCTAGCAAGGCTTTCGACTGTGTTTCGCAATAACTCAGTCTCTAAATTGACTAGATATGGGGTCAGACGATTTCCACTATATCGATTGTATTCCTACTTATAATATAGGACTAAATATATCTCAATTGCTGGGAACGTGTCTGATTTGAGTGCTGTGGAAATAGGAGTGTCGCAGGACTGTCTTGGAGCATCTCTTCTTCAATAATTTAAGTTTTTAGTTACAGGATTCATGCCGATAATAATTCTTTGATATATAACGCGATATATACAAAGCAAATTTTCTGAAAAATATTAATGGTGAAACGAGTCGAGTAATGGATAAAGTGCAAGTTTGGTTGGCCTGGTAAATGTTGATAAGACACAGAACTTTTCTTTTTCTTTTAAAAGTAATTTTCTCATTAAAGTTAATGTTAGAATATTGAGTTTGAACACTGATGAGACGAGAACTTAATAGGGCATACTATATTATTACTTTAAAAGCTGTTATTTTTTTATTAAGAAAATTAAGAAATCTTATTGGCGACACTTAGATTTTGGGTGTTAGCTATTCTTTGTGCCTGCCTTAAATTATTCATATCACAATTATGATACTCCAAATGTTTACTTAATTTGACCACTAAGATACAGATTAGATAAGTCATCTAAAAATTCTTAAAAAATTAATTTACATAATTTTATTGCCAAACTTTGTTAAAACTGTTTCTTGAGTTAATTTAAGGTAACTATGACAAAAGCTTAGTAATAGATACTTTTTACTCAGTCAGTAAGTACTCCAGTGGCCGGGATTTGTTTGAGGTTTTGATAAAATGTTAAAATATTTTGTTCCTAATATGCAGTACATTGTTTATTTTTTTTATATATATTTTATTGTACTTGTATTTTATCTTTTCTCATGTTTTTTTTTGATGTGCTAAAATTGTTTTTTTTTTTCAAAGTAATGAATAAATTATAGCTATCTATCCATCGATATTATCAAGACTTTGATCATCACATTGGCACAGATGTATATCTATAATTTTCATATTCTGCTTACCATATAAGATTTACTTATTTGAAGGGTTTAACATTCTCTTGGCATAATAAAAAGTATTTTCTTTTGAAATAGATTTACAAGATATTATAAAGATTTTTGTTTTACGTAGCATATTAAGGAATATAAATGACTTACGTTTAGATAATGATGCAAGTTTGGTTGCAATGCTTCTATCGTAATTTGGTTACGATTAATATTTTATTAGGATACTATTATTGCTAAGACGGTAAGATCGAATCTGTTACGTTGTTGTACATCGAAGAGAAATAATATACCTCAGGATAAAATAGATATTCCCATATGCACTTAAGTAGTAAAGTAATTTGTTGTATTTTTCACTCTTTGTTTCATTGCTATTCCGGTTCTTATTAATACGAGTACTATCAGAATTTCGCTCACCTGCAAAAGTGATTCAGAGGATAAAATATATATTATTCTTATCGAAGATAAGTTTCAATAGCCTATACTTCTAATTGGCAATACTTAAACTATTAACTTCAAAAAGAGGGTCCATTATTTGAATGAATTAGTCGCTCCATAGCTTACTCATCATGCATAACTAATTCGCGGTAGTTTCGAATACGAGACCCAAATGGCAAAAACAAATTGGAGTGTATAGAGACTTTTCTTCGCAAAAGTTATCGTCAGATGAAACAAAGGTACAAGTATGCGTATTTCGTCCTATTTAAAGAGGACCAGAAAGACAGTAGGCAAACAAGATAACTACTCTTCATAAATGAGACTAATTATTCTGAAGTTCTAAATCAAACATAGCCAGAATAAATACTGTTTTCATTAAAATAAAGAATAATCAATAAAAATACACTCTAGAGCATTCTAGTGGCAAATCAAGTGAACACATTTTGCAAAGTTCTAGAACATTTTATTTGTGTTTTCTGTTTGTGCGTGTAGATCACATGAAATACTCAATTGCTATACAGTTGCAGGCAAAAATAGCCGAAATGTATGTTTTCATAAAATAGTTGACCAATGTATGTAGAACTTACTTATAATACGTAGACTGAGAAGTTTTTGGTTTGACACATAGATGTCCCCCTTTTAAAAAAAAATCCATATAATTTTTAGGAAGTACCAGCCTTTAGACGATAAGTGTTAAAATTTCATGACATTTCGACGATTAGTTTAAAAGGTACAATGGTTTTAGTGACACTACTTTTGATATTTTTAAAAAAAAATGGAAAAAATCGAATTTCGTGTGTTGATTAAACACTGGTTTTTGATGAGAAAAATACCATTCAAGCAAAGCAATGGCTTGATAAGTGTTTCGGGGACTCTGCGCCTAGAAAATCACTCATTATTTACTGGTATATTGAACTTAAATGCGGTCGTGCAGACACAAATGATGCTGAACGCTCTGCTCGTCCAAATGAGGTGGTTATACCAGAAAACATCAAAAAAATCCACAAGATTGTTATGGATGACCGTAAAGTGAAATTGCGCGAGATAGCTGACATACTAAAGATATCAAAAGAACAAGTTGGTCATATTTTGCATGAACATTTGGGCATGAGAAAGCTCTGTTCGAAATGGGTACCGCGTTTGCTTACAGTGGACCAAAAACAACAACGTGTTGATGATTATGAGCGCTGCTTGGACCTGTTTAAGCCCCATAAAAAGGATTTTTTTCGTGCGATATGTGATATGGATCCACCGCTACACACCGGAATCAAATCGGCAGTCAGCTGAGTGGACAGCCGCCGGTGAAATTCGCTTGAAGCAACCAAAGACACAACAGTCGGCTGGGAAGGTTTCGGCCTCTGTATTTTGGGATGTGCATGGAATCATTCTCATTGACTCTACTGAAAAGGGAAAAGCCATCAATAGCGAGTATTATATAAAGTTATTGCTGTGTTTAAAGGCAGAAATCGCAAAGAAACGGTCCCCGGTCCCAATTGAACAAGAAAAAAATTCTCTTTCATCAAGACAATGCACCGTGCCACAAGTCAATGGTTACGATATCAAACTTGCATGAATTATAGTTCGAATTGCTTCCTCATCTACCGTATTCTCCAGATTTAGCCCCCACGCACCAATAACTTTATATAATATTCGCTATTAACGGTTTTTCCCTTCTCAGCATAGTCTATGAAAATTGCGCATCCCAATATACAGAGGCCAAAACCTTTCCAGGCGATTGTTGTATCTTTGATCGCTTCGAGTAGCTTTCACCAGTTGCTGTCCACTCATCTGATTGCCGATTTAATTCTGGAGTGTAGTGGTGGATCCATGTTTCATCCATTGTCACATATCGCATGAAATAATCCTTTTCATTGTTCTTAAACAGGTCCAAACAGCGCTCAGAATCATCAACACGTTGTTGTTTTTAGTCCACTGTGAGTAAACGCGTTACCCATTTCGAACAAAGCTTTCTCATATGACCAACACGTTCTTTTGTTATCTTTAGGGTGTCAGCTATCTCACGCGATTTCACTTTACGCACATCCAAAATAATTTTGTTGATTTTTTTGATGTTTTTCCGGTGTAACCACCTCATTTGGGCGTCCAGAGCATTCAGCATTATCTATATCTGTATGACCGCGTTTAAATTCAGTATACCAGTAAATGATAAGTGATTTTCCAGGTGCAGAGTCCCCGTAAGACTTATCAAGCCATTGCTTTGCTGCAACACACTAAATTCGATTTGTGCCATTGTTTTGAAAATATCAAAAACAGAGTCACTAAAACCACTGTAACTTGTAAACTAATCGTCGCAATATCATGAAATTTTGACATGTATCGTTTGAAGTTTGGTACTTCTTAAAAATCGTATGGATTTTTTGAAAAGGGCGAGATCTATGTGTCAGACCAAAAACTTTTCGGCCTACATGTTAATTGTAAGCTTATTGACGATAAAGAAATCTTGTTAATATGTTTCGGCATAGATCTACCGAGTTTGGATATATCAACAGAGAAACCAAACAACAGGATAATAAAATGCAATATGGTGAAACGATAACTTAAGAATTGATAAGACTACATTTATTCCTATACTGACGTATGTAAAAACATTAACCAAACAAATGCTCGAAATAACGAAAATGAACATAATATGCAGAATAATGGGAAATACTTCAGTAGTTAGATAGAGATGTTCTAATATTAGACGGACCTGCAATATAAATAATATAAATGAAAGTGATAGACAAAACCACAAACGAGGATAAAACAATAGCATACTTAAACGATACTATAAGGCGAAACAATCACTTAAGAATTGCTAAGACCGCAATTAGTCCTACACTGACGTATAAAACGGAGACTCGGCCCGAAACATCAAACAAAACAAATGCTCGAACTAACAAAAATTAATATAATACGCGGAATAATGGGAAAAACTTCAGTAATTAGGTAGAGAAGTGGCAATATTAGACGGACCTGCAAAATAGGTAATGAAATTAAAAATGATTGAGTATTAAACAGAAATATATTTTGAGAAAGACATATCAACAGAATAACAAAACAAAGAATAGTTAGAATCACAATAGACGCCATTACGAAAAAGAGGCATGAATGGATCCCGAAAATGTTGTGCCTATGTAAGAGATAAAGAAAAACTTTCTGCACAGAAATTAGTTGCCTAAAGAATTGTTATATATATTACCTAAAATTTATTTTTGGTTTTTAAACATACGAAAGTATAAATACACTGCACAGTTAATAAAATTTATTGAAATTATACTTAAATAAATACAAATTTTCAAAGTAGTATGCGTGTGTTAAAACAACACACAACAAAAAACACACTGTCTGAGAGTTCGTTTATGCATTATTTATACATACTACTAAAATATAAATAAGGTTCGTTCTTATTTGTAATTCCAAGTTATATCTTCTAAAATAAGTTATTTAAAAAGATCCGCCATGACAACAATAAGAACCGAAGAACGGTTATCCAAAGTTAACCTTAGTAAATTACGAAACAGCCTTAAATAACACTATTTTTAGTAAAGAAATTATTTTATGAGATAATCAACATGCTCAAAGGAGAGATTATAATTTTTTACTTCTCACATTTTAAATAACAGAATTTGTTGCTCATCTCTGTAACTTTCTAATGCTCTTACATATTTCCTTATAAATACTGTTACCTTACTCGAGATTACTTTAGTGCGTAGGTAAAAACCAGATAATCAAATTACGAGTATGAGTACTGGGAAAAGAATCAGAATTGATAAATAATATCGCTTTCATATATTTTTGACAACACAATATGGGGTTCGTCCCATGACTCTCCCAGGGGTACTCTTATTGAAGACCTGCTCTCTCGTTACCCTCTATCTTTGTTAAACCATCCCACCCCCACTTTTATCTGCTCTTCATCAGGCTCCTACTCTTCCCTTGATCTTTCTATCTGCAACCACAACATCTCCCCATACTTTCAATGGGACTTCTCACATGATACCCATGGAAGTGATCACTACCCGATTATCATTCGTTTACCTTCTCATACGCCTTCTACTCTCTCTTCCAACATAAAATTTAATCTCTCAAAAGCTGACTGGACTAAATTTTCCTCATCATTCCAACTCCCTTCCTCCTCAGTTCATAACACCAACCAGTTCATCTCTCAGTTCACTGGCAAAATATATTAGAAGCAGCAAAAATTTCTATCCCCGAGAGGCAACCCGCTACTTTCAAACCTTCCGTCCCTTGGTGGTCCAAGGAATGTGCCAGAGCGATACGACTGAGGAAATCAGCATTAAATCTTTTTAAAAGACATCCAAACCAGAAAAATTTCATAAATTTCAAGAAAGCCATAGCTCAAGCTAAAAGAACAATTAAAGAAGCCAAGACCAATTCCTGGCGCGCCTTCACTTCCTCCATCAAAAAACCTATCACCTCCAAACAACTTTGGCGCTCTATAAAGCTCATGAAAGGGTCTAACCCATCTAGCATCCCGGTTCTGCGCATAAACAACTCCTACATCACAGAGCACCGAGACATTAGCAATGCACTAACCTCTCACATACAAAGCAAATCAGTCGTCCCGACCACCAACGCTATAAATCTTCCTTCTTCTTTCTCGTTTCATACCACTTCGCAGCATCATTACAATGTTCTCTTTTCTACCCACGAATTAAGCTCAGCCATAACACAGTCAAAGAATACCGCTCCCGGACCAGACTCCATACATACATCTATGATACAACATCTACCTCCGGCTGCATTTAACATGTTACTGGAGTACTACAACCATCTTTGGCTGAATTCATGCTTTCCCTCCTCCTGGTTGCAATCAACAATTATCCCGATTCACAACGCAGGCAAGCCCAGATCCCTTCCTGACAGCCACAGACCAATATCCTTGACAAATCAACTCTGTAAAATCATGGAAAGGATGGTATTACACCGACTAACTTGGTATCTGGAAAAAAACAATCTTCTCTCTCCTTTCCAGTATGGTTTCAGGAAGTTCAGATCCACCAGTGAACACCTAGCCTCGCTTGACACGGACATAAAATATGCATTTCATCATCACCAACATCTAGGTTTAATATCTTTAGATTTATCGAACGCTTTCGATATTACCAACAGATATGTAGTTCTCACACAACTTAAAGAAATGGGCTTGGAGGGAGCCCTTCCTAAATTCATTCAAGGATTTCTCAATCCCCGCACAATCAGGGTAAGGGCAAACGGTCATTTGTCTGATCCTCAAGTACTTTCTCTTGGAGTTCCCCAGGGCTCGGTACTCAGTCCGATGCTTTTCAATATTGACATGAGGTCTCTAACTGGCCTGATCTCACAACAAACTAAATATAAATTATTCGCTGACGACTTAATAATCTATCATACCTCCTCGTTTACACAGAACATTACTCAACATCTCCAAAAAACGCTAAATATTTTACAAAATTGGGCTGCAATGGATACACTTTTTCTCCAAACAAATCAGCATTTTTAAATTTCTGCAAATCAAGAAACTGTTCAAGGCTCAATCCTCTATCCATAAAAGGAACTCCTATTCCCTCTCCTGGTACTCATTCCATCTTGGGACTACTTTTTGATACGAAAATGAATTGGAATGCTCACATCAACTCCTTAAGAACACGCACTGCCTTAGACCTTAAACTTCTGCGAATGCTCGCTCATACTAGGTGGGGATCTGATTTTGAATCAATCATAACCATATACAAGTCTCTCATTCTCTCTAAGCTGAATTACGGAGAGTTCATTTATGACTCAGCTTGTCATTCCTCAAAAAAAGAAAACTCGACATCATTCAAAACCAGGCTCTGAGATTGGCTACGGGAGCGTTCAGAACTTCACCAATTACCAGTTTCCAGTGCATTTCATCCATTCCCCCTCTTTTTCTCAACAGGCAGTTTTCCTTATTAAAGTTTTAGCTCACTCGTTAAACCGATCTCACCTTAAACCTTCACTCAACTTAACCACTCTACACTTTTCTCGCTCCATGACTTTTCCATCAAAATCCATTCCCAGCAGAATCAAACATCTGTTAACACTTCACAACTTCAAACCCCCTCGTTTTGAATACCCCCTCTTCACCTCCTTTCCCCCTTGGCAATTGACTGATCTTCGGTTTGACTTCTCAATGAACACTCTAGATAGAGAAATTACCCCAAACAAATTACTCTGCTCTATCTTCCACGACAAATTAAAAAATCAGTATGCTGACTATGAAGTGATTTACACTGATGGTTCCAAATCCTCAACAGGCGTTGGTGCTGCCTTTGTGATACATAACTATCAAAAAACTTTTAAATTACCTCAACACTCGTCTATCGTTTTCCGCTGAACTTCTGGCCATAAAGGAATGCATGAGATATGCGATTGCCTCTCTTCCATATTCCAAATTTTTAATCGCTTCAGATTCTTATAGCTCCCTACTAGCCATCAAGCAAGCTAAACCAGAGGATGCATACGTCAGGCAAATCATGGATCTGCTATATGTTGCTAGGAATAAAAGCAAATCTTTCATCCTATTTTGGATACCGGGTCACTCTGGCATAGCAGGCAACGACAAAGTTGACGCCCTAGCCAAAAATGCCAGACTATCAGGCACCATAGTACAGGGTGAGAATCACCCTAGGGACTACATCAATTACTTATCGCATGAATTTAGGAAAGTCTTTCAATTACAGTGGGATCTTGAGGACACTAGTAACAAGCTCTGGGAGCTAAAATCAGATGTTCATCCCCCTCTACATCATCTCTCACTGAACAGAAAGCAAAATACTACAGTTAGAAGATTAGCCATTGGACACACTTTTCAGACCCACTCTCATCTGCTTAACAAGGAAAATCCTCCCACCTGTTCCGTCTGTCTCTACCCCCTCACAGTAAAGCATATCTTTGAAGCACATCACTTCTCTGATTTACGGAACGAACACAATTTAAAATCGGTCATACTCACCTATAAATCCATTTACAAACAAATCGACGAATTTCTAAAAGACATCAACTTCAGAGTATAACCCCCCACATTCTCGGGCGCTAAATGACCTAGGTAGTCGATGCGCCCTACCCCCCTTAAATAAATCAAATCAATATATTTTTGAAACTACTTATTTTAAAAGATGAATTAAAGTTAACATATAATGTAATAACCATTACTATTAACTACTTCTACCAAACATTTCGCTAGATTTTTAATTTCTGTTGGCAAAACTTTTGAGGATTTAACTAAAAAAAAGTATATAAGTTTTTTTAATGACCCCTTATAAATAAATCTTTTTCCAGTAAGGAAATTCTGTAAGGAAATGATAGTCGGAACCGGCAATATATGGAGTATTGAAAGTGAAGAACTTTGTACACCAATTAATCCGGTTTTTCTACAGAGCAGAGGTTCGTATCGTATGTGGCTTGACAATGGCACATTTCTAATTGAGCAGGGCGGATTCCTTTTGCCTCAAAACTTGTAAAAATTATAAATATATATATATATATATATATATATATATATATATATATATATATATATATATATATATATATATATATATATACATATATATATATATATATATATATATATATATATATATATATATATATATATATATATATACATATATATATATATATATATATATATATATATATATATATATATATATATATATATATATGTATGTGTGTGTGTGATGTCTGACATCACGTTCCTTAAAAAATCGTATCACTTCACACAGTAGCGACTCCAGACTGGGGAAAAAATATTGCACAATGAACAAGAGGTCAGACATTGAAAAGCTCAGTTCAATATATATGTTTATTTTAGAACTTAATAAATGTTTAACCCAGAATTCCTATCATAATTCAGCTGACTTTACACACTGATCCCTTGTTTATTTAAACACTTTATCCAGAATGACAAGTCACGGCTCTCTAATCAAATGCATTTGTATTATAGTAAAGCGATTAAATGAATATAATTTAATATACATATTAATTATTAATATTAAAATCTTATTTGCTAAGATGACCTGTACATAGGACAGTGACAGCTGGTACAATTAGTTCTCAGGAATAAATGTAAGCGCATGGCATTAACATTGAATAAAGCTGCCTTACTTAATCTCAAACCTATAGAAAATCATGTACTACAGAAAAGTAAAATTTTTACATAGCAGAAAATTTTCCAGGATATAGAAGAGATTTTTTTCTAATTTGTATGTTAAATGTAAACCGCAGATATAAAATATTCATTATTGATGCCTATTAACTTTATGATTTGATACTGAAGCTTTTAAATCAATACGATTTTTTTGTTTTAACAATGAATTGTCTGACATTGCCTTTAATTAATTTTCTGATGTCTTTGAAAAAGAAATTAACCATATTCGAAAGCTCAGACAATAAACCAAGACTTTTAATAGGTCCCCATTACAGACTGCAGCCCTACTAACTTTTACAATTTATATATATATATATATATATATATATATATATATATATATATATATATATATATATGTATATGTATATATATATATATATATATATATATATATATATATATATATATATATATAACTATATATATATATATATATATATATATATATATATATATATATATATATATATATATAAAGTCGACACTCGATATAGTGAAAGACCAAAATGTTGACCGAAATTTCACTATAGAAAGTTTTTCACTATATAAAGAAAAAATCCGTATATATTGCTATGTTTGCATTTTGTATTGGTTATCATTTACTTGTATTTTATAAGGTACAAGCAACAAAAAAAATTTCAAAATTGAATTATTAGAAAAGATTTTATTAAACATTGAAGGTTTAAATAGTACATAGCATGTACAGGGCTAAATACATACATAAAGTCCGTACCTTATATCTTTACCCGTGCGTCATAGTTTTCAGGCCATATAACAGACGACTATTATATTATTTGTCTCTTTTCACCAATAAATCGTAGGTATTGGTAAAAAGAGACAAAAATATAATAGTCGTCTGGGATATTGCCTGAAAACTATGACGCACGTGTAAAGATATAACGTACGGACTTTATGTATGTATGTACTACATACGAAATAAAAAGAATAATACAAAATCTGTTAATACATATGTACATACTACGTACATACGTACTAGGAAAAAAATAATCAGTTTATTTTCTTTTGAACATTACTTTTGAAAAATAATTGTTGCTCAACAAAATTCTCGCATTTATTCAAATGCATAAAGATTTGGTCAGGTGCACTTTCCTAGCCCCTGAGAGTAGTTCGCACAATGTCAAATGCATTTCTTATTTCATTTTCACTAAATTTAGCAGGACATTCCCCGATGACAGTTTCTTCTTCATGATCTTCTATACTTTTTATATCGTCAATTATGTCTTGGTCAGTTGGGAGATCAGCAACATCAATTTTTTTGCAGCCTTTATCAACTTCCTCCAAAACTTTAATTTTCTCAGCTAAACTTAAACACACTCGCTTGGACATCTTACTTGATTCTTAAACAAAAAGAAACTGAACCTGAATTTGCGAATTACTAGGCCTCGACTATAAAATGGGTTTTTCCCCGGGTTTCTATAAAATGGGTTATTCCCCGGGTTTCTCACAGAAATCTACCTGATTTATTGCCAACCATTAGGCGTTATAAACGCGTTAAGAACCTTTTCAAAAGAATGCGTCATAAAAATGGAATTCGTGCTAATGTTAGATAAAAATGGGAAACCCGAAATGGCCAAGATCTCAATAAATGCATAAAAATTTATACATAAAATTCCGGTAAAAATTTTATAATATAGAGTGTTACTATTTTACAGATTCACTATATGCAGGGCTTTTTACATGAAATTTCATTAAAATATTCTAGGTCTTGAAAAAATTGCACTATAAAGAGTTTTTCACTATATAGAGTTTCACTATAAACAGTGTCGGCTGTATATATATAGAGGGAAAAAAGAGAGAAAGAACAATTCTTCTAGATTTCTCCTGTGTCGATTAAATAAGTAAATAAATGATAGTGACGTTTCGAAAATCATCCTGCCGGCTTTTTCTTCGGAATCTAGCACATGAAATAGTTTCATGCAAGCTCTGTAACCTGTTTCCTAACAGTATATATATATATATATATATATATATATATATATATATATATATATATATATATATATATATATATATATATACAGAGTGTTATGTAGTAAACTGAATATATTGAAACTTTAGCTCGTGGAGTCAAATAGGAGCACATTCTATACTTTTTTTTTCAATTTCGAAAATTTTTGAAAAATTAAAAAAAGGAGCAAAACTGCATTTCACCAAATCGTTTAAAAAATTAATCCCTCATGAAATGAGAAGAATGAAGAAAATCAAATTTATGAAGCAAAAAAGAATTAATTTTTTGCTAACGGGCGAGAAGAGGTGAGAGAAGAGAGTAGGAAAAATTGAACCTCAGCTAGGAAGAATCGTATGTAATAATATATTAACGTCTACAAAAATATTTAATGTTGATGAAAGTGGATTTTGCAACGTTCGGAAAAAAAAACGCAAAAATTTTTAGGATTAAGAAGCCTTGTGTTGTGCCAGTGCGACTGGACAGTTTGTGTCACCAATGCTTATATTTAAAAGAATGAGACAAAATCCTGGATTGGGGAATGGCACACCTTCTGGAACATTTTATAAGCGTCATAAAGCCAACCTCTAAAAATAAAGTTTTACTTCTGCTTGATGAAAATAGAACGCCAGAAGTCAAGCAATGAAAGCGCATCGATCTTACAAGGCGCTTCTATTATTATCAGTAATGAAAACAAGCAATTTTCTCTGCAACATGACGTCTCCGAATAGATTACCACATTTAAATAATGATCCGACTACTTCGGGATTTAACTCTAAAGCTCTAAAAAAAATTATAAAATTTTTATGCCCAATACTACAAAAATACTGTACAAAAAATTCTGGAGATTACATCAAGTCTTAAGAAATGGTTAAGATATCAATAAATAAAAGAAGGAATCAAAAAAAGACGATATACCTAAGCCTCCCCTGCAAACCTTATATAAAAAGCCACACTCAGTTGGCGCCCAAAAAAATTCTTTGATGCCTCCGCGGGCAGCCATTCAAAAGAAAGATAATGATAATGTGATTTGGGATGTGATCTCTAAGAGTAACGTCTAACATTGACCTCTCCATCTTTCGTTGCATGGCACATATTTTATTGATGTTTTTCTTCGTCATTGTGAGAGTATCGGCTCCGGACGTAAGAACAGGGAGTATACATCTGTCAAATACTTTTCTTTTTAAACACATAGGAAGGTTAGATTTGAATACAAAGGCCAGTTTGCCATATACAGCCCCGGAGAGACCTATTCGCCGCTGAATTTCATGTTTTTGGTTATCTCGTCCTATGCTAATTTCATATCCCAGTTATTTATACTGGTGCACTTGCTCCATCTCTACGTTATTCAGTTTTATAGTGTCGCTTAATACAAGATTTGTCTTAAACTGGGTCTTGGATAGATTGATTTTTAGACCAACCTTTCCTCAAGCTTCCTGAAGCATGTTTAGCATAGTTTGTGCTTCTTGTATCTTGTCGTCGGTGAAACAGAGGTGATTTAACTTTTCACCGTCAATGTTAAGTCCCATTCGTTCCCAGTTTATTGAGTTTAGAATACTTTTCTAGAAGTGCTACGAAAAGCTTGGGTGAGAGCGTATCACCCCACTGCACTCCTCTTTCGATTCGAAATTTGCTGGTTGATTGATTAGTTTGTGCTTTAACATTAGCGGTGACATTTTCATATAATTTTTTTTTATGGGTCTAGCACACGTGCTACAGGAAAGTCCCTAAAGCGCTCCAGGAGCAGTATGTGTGCGGAAAAAATATGTATTGAATTACATTGAAATATCGATGATTAATACGACACTCCGCAAGCGCTTCCAAAAGTCTCTGCAGATTTACAGAATCAAAATCCTTTTCGAAGTCCACAAATATGAGTACAAAAGGCTTGATATATTCTATACATTTTTCAATGAAGATTTTAACAGATGGTCATTTGTTCCATATCCTGAGCGGAAATCTGCCTCTTCTTTTGAAAAAAAAAAAAAAAACTAGAATTTATTTGCTAGACGTTTGGTAAGTATTTTCACGAATAATTTGTATATATGGCTCAGGAGGCTAATGGGTCGATAGTTTCTAAGGACTGAAGTATCTTCTTTTTTATGCATGATGACAATAGTTGCAGTATTCTATTGCCATGGAGTTATTCGTTCTAGATGGCATTTATTGAATAATATTTTTTTAAGTGATTTGATAATTTGTTGTCCTCCTTGTTTAATTGCCTCTACTATAATATTGCCTTCACTCGGAGCTTTGTTATTTTTCATGTCCTTCAAGACTGATGTGATTTCTTCTTCTGTGTTATATGAGATATCCTCCGACCCCTGATTTAGGAGTTTTGGTATGTTGATTTCTGTTCTTTTATCTTGTAAGGTACATATATAATTGTCGATAAAATAATTCGATGATCTGTAAAATATCTCTTATATTTGTTACTACATTACCACGCATTTCTTTAATCTTGCATTTGTCTTTCCTTGCCATTGTGTTCTTCCTTCTCAAGACTTTTAAGCTTTTATTCTGTTCTACAACGTTTTTAATTTCCTCTGAATTTTTTGTCTTTTTTCTTTTCCCTTGATATACCTCTGTTTATAGTTTCGTATTCATCGGTAGTCTTATCTACCTCTCTCCTTTGCTTCATTAACTGTTTTATTACCCTTTGATTTAATTTCTGTTATTTTTGTTGTTTTGGACAAGTTTTGTCAATAGCATTTTCTATATATACTATTTTTGAAGTTTTCAAATATGTCATCAACTGCTGTATCTTCATTGTGTACCAAAGAACTTGCGATCTTTCTTCTATAGGAATCCACATCCTCCGGGGTTGCCCATTTCTTATGGTTTCTTTTAAGAATCATGTTATTTCTTTCCTGTTTAATGTTAATAAACACTTTTGCTCTCACAATGCGATGGTCACTCCCAACTGAAAATCTATTTAGGACACTTACGTCTTTCCTGTTAGTAGAGCTGTCTTCTACCGGAATCGTAAAAGAGTGTCTACCCGCTAGAAGAAAATGCAATCTAGAAATACTCAAGGAAAAGTCACTAAAGAAACAAGGAAACTGAAATAGCTACACTAATGATACAAATTTAGAGAGTAGTTAATAAAGCCAGAGACGTAACACCACTTGGCAAAAGAAGCACAGGCGTAACCAAATAAATAACAGGCAGATTTGCCTATAAAAATCGAAAAAAAAAAAACAGTAATATAAGACCTTCTGATAACCTGTCCCAGTTGGATTAGGACAGCAGGTAAGGTGGAGAAGTTCTCAGTACGTTGCCTCTTGAAGATGAGCAATACGCTTAAAGTGGAGGTACGAATTTAGGAATATCAGGCTTAATGTTTTGGGAACAGAGAACTAGCCCACAGCAATTCTATGAAAGGTTACAATTGAATTTTACGTCTTGATGGTTAGCAACAAATAAATGAATAAATTGAATCATGAACCTAAACTAACCTAAACATGTGTATATGTTTATTATATTTATTAATAGGAAATTTTTAATTTACAAAGATTTTATAATAGAAGAACTGAAAATCATTTTGATGCATATAGTAAACAAAATACGTCAGCTGATTGGATTGCCCAAAATCGGCGTGCAATTTTTCAAATTAGGTGACGCCGATCATTTTAAAACAAAAATTTTAAGGTATTTATTTTTAGTTTTATGACATTTTATTGGAGGGTGCTATTTATTATTATTTTTATGTAATTTCTTTTAGTATGGAGATTCACTGGTTTCAATATACTTGACTATTTTATTATGTTATGAAGATAATTTGATTTACGTTGTCTTGAGTTCAGTATTCTAATCGCCAAGAATAAAGATCCCTGAAAATGCCTTGAGTAATCGTAGGTGAGATGTCAAACAACAAATCGAAATTAACAAAGTTTAATCTCAAGAACCACAGTTTTTCATAATTTCCATTTAAATTATAATATAATGCTCAGCACAAAAAATCGTGAGAGAGATTGAATCAGCATAAAGAATAGTAAAGTACATTTTTTGATTTTCATATAGACACAGACACTTTTTAACAATAATCAGCAGTTTATTACATATCTGCGGAATAAAAGTAACTTTCTAAATTATTTAGCCTTTTATATCCACGTTTTGCCCCTCGCAAGTCACTAAAAATGTAATCAGTTACTTCCGTCAAATTGTAACTGTCAAAAATTATTGTTGCAAACAGATAGATAGATAGACACCTTACTAATGCCCCAGAGGTTTTACCTTTTGACTAAAATAAATATTTAGGTTTTGTGGATACAAAGGGAACCGGGAGAATAAGATTTACGGATATATAGTATGTACTCACACTAAATAATTGAAATTATGTAGCATTAAAAATGCGGGCATAACAAATTAAAACTTTCATGTTGATGGGAAAATGATGGTATAACTTTTACCAGACAATATCTAAAGTAATGTTTTTATTTGTGACTTTATATAAAATGCTTTAATACTGCCTTCCGATTACAATATTATTTTAACTTTCACAAATCCCAAGTTCCTAATAGTTTACAGGTCGTATATATATATATATATATATATATATATATATATATATATATATATATATATATATGTATATATATATATATATATATATATATATATATATATATATATATATATATTTGGTGAGCAAGGAAATCGACTCAAACGATTTTGCTTCATTGAACACCGATCCTTGAATTTAATTTTCAAACAGTGCTATTATTTTTGGTGTTTTTAAAATGATATTCTACTCTTTCCAATAATACTAAAAACATTTGGATTTCCAAAAATTTTACTGATTAAAACGGTTTTACTCAATGTTTTTCTCGCTCAGCAACGTACTCGTTTCGCTCTATTCATCTCTATAAAAACACATGCAACTACATTTTCCTGTCATTACTTTATCGGAACTTGAACAGTCAACATCTTTGCATACCTGCTCATTAATTACGTCATCGGAAAATGGATATCACCCAGAAAGAAACAGTACAAGTCATTGTCCTATTGCAAGAAGGGAATAGTCAACGTGTAGTCGCTGAGCAACTGCACCTGAGCAGTCAGCTGTCTCCAGAGTCTACAGATGTTACCAAGCGAGACGACCGCTGTCAATAGAACTCTAAGAAATCATCACTTGACCGGCGTTGAGTTCCAACAAGCGCTCCGACAAGTTCATGGTCGGGCTGTCAGTCATTTGACAGTCAGATGAAGACTGAAAGAAGCTAACTTCGAAGAGAACAGCTAAAGGGCTCAAATTGACAGCAGCCCATCGACACGTGCGACTCAGATTTGTCCAAGGACATGTCGGCTGGACCATAGAGCAATGGCGTTTTCTTCTCCGACGAGTCCCGAATGTGCCTACGTGGCAATGATGGACGAAGACGAGTTTATAGAAGGCCCGGGGAGCGCTATGGGCAGTGCTGCATTACTGAAACGGTTGCCTACAAAGGAGGTACTGTCATGGTGTGGGGAGGCATCTCACTGAATGCGAAAACCGATTTGGTTTTCGTGCATTTTGCCTTTCGAAAGGTTTTGCCCTAATAAATCGAGCACAGTTCGATTTGTTACATTGAACTGAATATTTTGATCTACCTGAAATTTTTATATCAGGAAAAGTTACTTTTAAAAAAATGATTTTTGTCACATTAAAAACGAGATTACGCCTATATAAGAATTATTTCTATTATAGGTTTTATTTGGAATCTAACTTAATAAAACTAAAAATTGAAGACAAGGAGTTTTTATAATAATCTCTTCTATCAGATTGTTTGTATTCTTAACATGAGATATAAAAAATTGTTCTCCCTCAGGTAAGCTTAGAAAATCTTTAAAGAAATAGTGGTTTTCATAATTGTATGCAAATATCTCATCAGTTCTACGATAGTAGCATAGTATTATTCAGTCCTAATTCGTCAATAAACACTTCATAAACACAGAGTGTGCAAAATTCTATTAATTAACTAAAATGCAGACATAAAATTTAAGAGTTTTGTAGATTTGCTCCCTTACTGGCATCTTATAATATGATTCATTTCAGCAACATTTTAAAAATATTATTATGGTACATCATCTTCAGAACCTAGGAAACACAGAGAGAAATCTCATTAGGCAGAGAACCAATTGAAAGAATATGTCATATTTCAACAAGAAAAAAGAAAGGGGCCATATTATAATTTTTAATAAGTATAAAAGACAGAGTTATTGAGATAGAAAGGGTACTTACTGAATAATCACAGTTGGCTCTCTATCAAAGAAATAACCGGTCAAGTGCAAGTTGAACTTGCGCAATTAGTGTTCCGTACGTTGATAGCTTCTGAAATAAAAAATTTTGTTATGGAGGTATAAAATGATTAGTGACTTCACAAAACACACCCCAAATGAGTTTTCAACAAAGTTTATTTCCAATCTTTACTGAAAAATTGATGACCTTGAAATTTCTGTTTTTTTATATACCAGATAAATTATTACAAGTAATGCACTCGTGATAATTTTCATTCAATCTGCACCCCGTGGAGAATATTTCAGAATTTTTTCAAAATTTTTTGATAAGTACTTTTCGAGATAAGGCGGGTGGACAGCGATTTTTCGCGATTTTTTAAAAATAATATAAAAAAAAGTACGCGCAAGTATTACATTATATATATATTTTTTACTCGTGTTTTCACAATCTTTCATTTGACACCACACTCGATTCCCTAGTAAAAAAATGTTTTTTTCACTTCCGATTTCACCCCCCAAAACTAACCCCTTAAGTCAAAATTTAACTTTCAAAACTACATGGCTCTGATGAGGCCATCAATTCCTATATTATTACCAAATTTCAACTTTCTATGACAAATAGTTTCGGAGAAAATCGGGTGTGACAGACGGACAGACAGACACCGAAGTGATCTTATAAGTGTTCCGGACGGAACACTAAAAAACGATCTATGCAGTTGAGAGAAAGGATTTTAAAACAATAATTAACGCCGAACTTATTTTACTAGACAAAAATTCACAAGAAAAAACATAGGTTTATTAATTTAATTTTTCAATTAGAAGAAAATCATACTTGAGAATTAATAAAATTCTTAAAATCTAAAAGCTACACTGTAAACTTTTTAAAATTTTGAAATAATCAAGTAATTTTAATTTATACAATGGTCAGTGCTGTCGGAAACTAAACCTGCGTGTTAAGAAAAATTACTAACAAAGATCAAATTAAGATCGTTCAAACGGATGAAAAATAAAATAAAATAATAAAAGCCGAAAATTTATGCAGTATTAAAATTGTAGATGTCTTCGACGTCTTTTTTATGATTAAGACTATTCTGGCAGTTCTTTATATAGCACATTTCCAGAAAATTTGGTCTGAACATGTTACCTACTATTATTTGTCTAACATACCATATGTCTAAATTGAACTGTTTTGGAAATATTGATATTTGAAATTATTTTTTTTTTTAAGTTGGTTTGTGCCAAATATTTACTGTCAGGTAACGACTTAACGTGTCAGAAAATGATTTATTTACAAAAACGTTTATTGCTGCATTTTGTGAAAATGCAATTTAAGCGTAATATCATAATAATACATTTAACAGAAACTGAAAGAAGGATAGTTGGTTACGGAGACCATAGGAGAACACAAGAGGAGGTGTGATCTTTTTGACGCAGAATATTCGAATCGAGAACCTATTACCTAAACCTTAGTTAGCAAAACATTAAAACGATTTAGACAATCAGGTCATGTTAAGGATCGTTCTAAATCTGGACCTCCAAAAGTTAAAACAAGCGATAATAAAAAGTTAGATGTTTTATTGGAAATTACAAAAAATCCCCATACAGTCACTCGTGAACTTTGCCTAGACCACAACGTAAGTAAAGGTACCTTAAGTCGTATACTGAATGTTTTATTATATATATATATATATATATTATATTTATATATATATATATATATATTATATATATATATATATATATATATATATATATATATATATACATATATATATATATATATATATATATATATATATATATATATATATGTATATATATATATATATATATATATATATATATATATATATATATATATATATATATATATATATATATATATATATATATCTTAATTTCAAAGGCCCACATCGTCCATTTTTGAATAGTAGCCTCTCTCCTTGCACCCTATCTGTCTCTGGCCTGTGCTTACTCAAGGGTAATGATAATGATGATTTGTTCTAAAAGTTCTCTGCTGTTTCGAATTCTTGGTGTCAGTGTCATGGTGATGACACCTATATTAAACATCAAACAGTGTACAGATAATCGAGTAATTGTACCCTAATTTTTCTTGACAAATATGCTGTCAAGTTAGAATAAAATACGAGTTTAAATACGATAAGCGTCAAAAGTTAAGTTTTAGAATAAAAAAGATATATAATTAAAGTAAATTTATGTTAATTCAATACCCCTGCTTAACAGGCACTAACGAATAAATTCTAGATCATATTAATTTAAGATATGACTGCTAAATTACATACAATCTAACTACACATCGAGTGATTCGATTGATGTGTAATCTGGCCGCTAATTTAATACAGATATGGCAACGTTATTTTAAAATATTCTTGTCACGGAATTGACTCAAATAACTAAGAAATTTAAATATTTCACTCCCAATTGAGGAATAATATAAGTCAGATAAATTTACAACATAACGTTTACTTAACAACCAAGGATATTAAAGTAAATTATATTTATAACACAAGAAATAAAAATTTAATTTTATTAAGACGCCTATTAAAAATTTTACTAACCAGGAATTTTGTAATTCAGACGAGTAAATGTTTGGGTTAATCATTTGATATTTACAATAGTATAAATTTTACGATATTATATTTAACTGCCGCATTTAAGTTGCATAGAATTTTTAGAAATATAAACTGTAATGGTTGATCCAACAACAATTATATACTGGATATTTTTCTTATATATATATATATATATATATATATATATATATATATATATATATATATATATAGATAAGATATATATATACAGTGGCGAACAAAAGTATGGAAACGTTTTAAATTCCCATCTTTAATCTTAACATTTAAACGGTTTACAATTACAATATTTATTTATTAATCGTGTACATGCCAACAAACATTTTGAAGACTAAAACAGTTATTGTTTAATAGAAATGTGCTTAGTTTTTAACGTAACAAAATTATGCACAACCTAAAGTATGGAAATATTTTTGTTATAAAATAAAAATTCCATTAAGACGATTGAGATGTCGAAAATATTTAATATTTAGTGGGATATCTTTTTACTTCAACTACTGCTTGACATCATCTGCCCATAGAGTTAATAAACCTAGCACAAAAATCGGGTGGTATCTTTTATTTTCCAAATATCTCAAGATACATTTGAGCATCCATTCTACCATTTATCTGTGCCAATGGCCCCGTACCAGACCGTCAAAAAAAACCCCATACCATGATACTTCCACCGCCATGTTTGACAGTAGGTACTTCTTTCATAGCCAGTAGAATCACTTCCAAAGAGATTGAACCTACTTTCGTCGCTAAAGATTACTAGAGACCACTGATTTTGAGTCCAGTCTTTATGTTCCTTAGTAAATTTCAATCTCTCTTTTCTGTGACGTTTTGTAATTAGTCTTTTGGCAAAAACCGTAGTCTTAAACAATGCTACTTCATATCAACAGTAACGTATTCTTAAACCAGAGTGATAAAATTATTTCAATGCTTTTGATAAGGACAAAACGCGTTTCTTAAAAACCTCATCTACCAGAAAAGGTAAACAAAGTTTTTATAGTCAATAATAAAATTCTATAAAGAAATTGTCAACAGAACAAGACGAGTTTTTTTATTCTTAAAGGATAGTATTTTATATTTCTGATTAAGCTAATGTTTGCTTTTGTTCGCCACTGTATATATATATATATATATATATATATATATATATATATATATATATATATATATATATATATATATATATATATATATATATATATACATATATATATATATATATATATATATATATATATATATAAATATATATATATATATATATATATATATATATATATATATATATATATATATATATGTATATATATATATATATATATATATATATATATATATATATATATATATATGTATATATATATATATATATATATATATATATATATATATATATATATATATATATATATATATATATATATATATATATACATATATATATATATATATATATATATATATATATATATATATATATATATATATATATATATATATGTATATATATACATATGTATATATATACATATATATATATATATATATATATATATATATATATATATATATATATATATATATATATATATACATATGTATATATACATATATATGTATATATGTATATATATATATATATATATATATATATATATATATATATATATATATATATATATATATATATATATATATATATATATATATATATATATATATATATATATATATATATATGTATATATATACATATGTATATATATACATATATATATATATATATATATATATATATATATATATATATATATATATATATATGGTATCCCAAACATGTGCTGTAAATCACAGTTATATTGTTTTAATTTTGTGCTCTGCGGGAAATTCTACTTTAATTTTATGTAAATAGTCTATATCTAAATCAAAGCATTTCCACGACATTGACGTCTAGACAATATCCATTATAGAGAACAAAAACTCTTGTGTCCCTATCTCAGTTGCAGTTCTCTACCTAAAGATGTCAGCTTTCGGTTTGACGCAACCTCTGTTTTCCCAGTTATTTGTTTACATGTTTGGAGAACGAATAAGTTAAGATTTTACATTGAAATTTTCTTGGTAAATAAACCGCTTAGGTTTGCCAGCTTGCATTTACAATTGAAACAAGGTATACAGGTGGTGCAATATTTCTTTGGATGGGGAAGTAAGTCTGTTAAGAAGTCAAGATAGATAATCAAGCTGATTAACAAAGAAAACAGACCACCCTAGCCATAACAATTCTTCTAATGAGTATTTATTGTTAAAAGTTTTCCGCGCTGTACGAACTTCTTTAACACTAATACGAAAAATTACTCAATGCTTTAACGAATTTTCGATCACAAGAAGACATGGCAATAATTAGTGCAAACTCAAGTTTGATGGTAGTCAAATAGGTATCAGTGGGGGGCAGATGCATCTTAGTTGGTTTGTAAGAAGTAACGAAATATCACAGCTAATAGTAACATATTAAGCCTTGGCACATTTTTCTTCGTAGTTTAATGTTCAAACAAGTTAACGTTAGGGACATAAAATGCAATGGTATTATTATTTCAATACCAAATGTTAATCTTCAAATAATTTATGCTGTCAATAATTGAAGAGGAAAGTACCCTAAAATAGACTCCGCTTGGTTTATTAGTAATTTGATACCTTGAAATTTATAGTATTGATGTCAATAAGTTCTATGTTTTATCTTGTTACTCGTAGTATGAAAGATAAATGTTGACAGAGAAAGATTCTGGAATAAAAGTCATAATCAGTATAGAGGGAGTTAACTAGACTGTCGTTTTACAGAAAGCTTATAGACAAGGTTTTAAGGATTTGATTCATTTAGATGACACTCGATTTGATGTTTACATTTATTATTTATATTACATTATGTCTTATTATATTACAATAGTCAACTTAGATCTTGCAATCTCTGTGTAACAATGTTTTGAGTTTTATAACTATAATAATTCGTATATATTACATTTGACCATAGTGTAGTAAATTACAAATATTTCCTTGCCTTCTTCCATATGACCAGATATGCGTTAAAACTTTCTTTTTTTGTACATATTTAGACGATTTCTTGAATGCTTTGACTTTTTACAATAGATATATCAAAATAAAATATATCTATTTGAATTCCATATACCAGGTGTACAAGTATGAAATGCGGATTTCAGACAACAGATGGTGCACCAATGCAGTTTGTGCTATAAAGATTTGACACTGCGCCATTTTGTTGTGTCATCAACAAGTCTTAGACGCTCACGAGTGATAAATTGGAAAAGGGTGTGCATAGTGTTGTGTTGTGTTCAATATATCGAAATTTATACCGAACAAAGAGCATTCGCACACAACATTAATTTTTTGTTTTCATTTTAAGAAAACTGCTATTGAATCATACCGATTACTTCGAGAAGCTTATGGTGAACATGCTCCATCGCAAGATACGTGTGAACGATGGTTTTGGGGTTTCAAAAGTGTCGTAAATACAAAAGCAACTCGCCGAGCAATTGGGCGTTAGTCAACAAGCTGTGCTGTTTCCAATCGGCTACGAGAGATGGGAAAGATTCAGAAGACCGGTAGATGGGTACCACATGAGTTGAACGACAGGCAAATGGAAAAAAAGCGCAAAAACACGTGTGACATTTTGCTCGCTCGGTACAAAAGGAAGTCGTTTTTTGCATCGTATAGTTACAGGAGATGAAAATTTTGAGAATCCCAAGCGCAAAAAATCATGGGTAGCCCTAGGCGCACCATCCACATCGACCGCAAGACCGAATCGCTTTGGCAGAAAGATGATGCTCTGTGTTTGGTGGGACCAGAGGGGCTATTAAAACCTGCGAAAACGGTTAATACTAAACGTTACCAACATCAATTGACCGATTTGAACCGTTCGCTGCTTGAAAAAAGGCCAGAACACCGAAAGAGGCAACACAAAGTCATTTTTTTCTTCATGACAATACTCCATCACATACGGCAAAACCAGTTCGCGACAAGTTGGAAGCAGTCAGCTGGGAAATTCTACCCCATGCGGCTTACTCACCAGACTTGGCTCTTTCCGATTACCACTTGTTTGCATCGATGGGTCATGCACTTGCTGAGCAGCGCTTTGGTTCGTACGAAGATATGAAAAAATGGCTCGATGAATGGTTCGCAGCAAAAGGGGAAGATTTTTACTGGCCCGGTATTCACAAATTGCCCGAGAGATGGGGAAAATGTATAACAAGCGATGGAGCATACTTTGAATAAAGCACTTTTTATCATTCTTCCGAATTTAACATGTTTTTTTAGAAAAAAAATCCGCATTTCATACTTTTACACCTGGTAATTGCGATCTGTATGAATGTAATGAAAACTAAAGGGTTTACTAAATCTGACCCCCTTCATAACTCAAGGTATTTTAAGGAAAATTAATCCCAAGACTAAATCCAAGGGTAACACTAATAAACGTAGGAGTAAACGAATATAATCTTTATAGACCCTTTATAGGATAAAACTAATTTATATATATATATATATATATATATATATATATATATATATATATATATATATATATATATATATATATGTATGTATGTATGTATGTATATATATTTGCGTATAGTTAGGGATTAGTGGAGGACTACAGCCGTCACTGTGCTGACGGGTGTGATTCAGTTTGTTCGAATGTTATAGTTGTTGAAAATGAGGGCTGCAATAGTAAATACCGCCAAATCTGAAGTGCGTGCTGTCGTCAGATTCCTATGGCAAAAAAATTGTCATCAGCAGATATTTATCATGAATCGTGTGCTGTATATGACCAAAACGTTATGAGTGGGTTCGTTTGCTTAAAAGCGGAAGAACAAACATTCACGATGAGAAAAGGATTGGCAGGCCACCTGTAGCCGGTGATGAACTTACTCAGAAGGTTAATGAAAAAAGCGGCAAAAACCAGCAGTTCATTAGATCAGAACTCTCTGAGCAATTTTCGCAAAATTCTCAGATTGTTTTGTATAAGATTGTCACAGAAAAGTTAGGCTACTGAAAGTTCTGTGCTTGGTGGGTACCAAAAGTTCTTTCCGAGTACCACAAAATACAACCAATGGGTTCAGCCTTAGACTTTCTTTCACGTTATCACGTAGACGAAGAATCATTCTTAAACAGAACTGTAACCGAGGATGAAACATAAATCTCATACGTAAACACTGAGACAAAACAACAATCAGTGACTTGGTGTCACACCGGCTCACCGAACAAACCAAAGAAAGCCCAGCAAACATTGTCAGCCAAAAAGGCTATGGCAACTATTTTCTGGGCTGTGGAAGGAATTTTGCTTGTCGAGTTCATGGGCTGTGGAACGACTATCAATTCCCGAGTCTATTGTGAAAGTTCAAAAAAAAAGTGAAAAAGCCAAAAAAACTACGAAGAGCCATCCAGAGCAAACGCCGTTGGTAGATATAGGATTTGTAGCAACAATTACTTCAATATTAGACACATATCTTGTTTTTGTATAAGAGATAATCTGAGGTCATTGTTGTTCCCATAAACAAAGATTCTTATATAGTTTCTTGGTTTCGATATATCGCGACTACTTCGAAGAGAAGTATTAATAAAAAAACGTATGCTATCGCTAACACAGAAAATTTATCCATAAACATTCTGTAATAAATAAAGGGGTTACCCAAGTACTTTTAACTTTAATGTCTGTACTAATATGAACTCTACTCTTTTCAGCTAATAATCAAATGTTTGTTGCAAAAAAATTTAAAAAGCAGGAATCTCATTTAACAATTTGTTAATTTTTAATCAATTAATTTAAAGACCACTATTATTGTTCCAAAGATAAAAATATGTCAATTTTTCTGTATTATTCTTACACTTTTTTTTGGTGAATATATTCAAAAATAACAACACAACTATATATTTTTCTGTCAAAATGATTATTTTTATGAAATCTTTACTAAACTGTATGAAACTTTACCTAGGCATATGGCTGAAGTCATAATCAATATAGAAAAATTTATATATATATATATATATATATATATATATATATATATATATATATATATATATATATGCAACAATACTCTCGCTAATATTTTTTTGAAAATAATAACAACATTGTTTAACTTCCAGTTAAACTGAAAGTAAAGTACAACCTTTTGATTTTTAGTGGAATGGTATGTATTAGGTGTACAGATTAATTCGATACCTTTGAAATTATTAGCTTAAAATTAAAACTATATCTATCCACTTTTATGTGAGCAAATTACAATCCCAAAAAAATCACAATATCACTACTTCAGGCTACGCTGCTATTCACATAACCTCAAAATACAATCTCGAGAGCGAATTTGTTCAACTAGCACCATTTGAGGGACTGCTTTTCAAATACAGCTTTGGAGGCTGAGCAAACGATTTGTTTAATTTTGACAGAAGGTACTATGACGTATAAAAAATCCAAAATATAAATTAGTGACGCTAAGCTAACAAAAATCTCTCCTTTCGTTCGTGTTTTAGTCTTTTAGTTTACAGTTACAGTTAATTTATTTGCTAATTAGATAGTTTTACGCTATTACTATTATACATTCACTTAATTATAGAAACATAATATACATATTGGATCCTAAGATATATACATGTTAGGGACCAAACTAACTTAGCCCAGGTAAGGAGATTATATAAATGTTTGGGAAACCTTAAGATATTTGTACTTAAGATATTTCATGAACACAAACTTAAGATATTTGAACTTAAAATATTTCATGAACAGAAAACTTAAGATATTTGAACTTAAGATATTTCATGAACATAGACTTAAGGTTTAACTAAAAATTAATTATTACTAACTTAAGCTAATCTGGTGGCTTGAGGTCCGAGGGCCTTGGGAGGCGTCCATATCGTGGGGGAGGGCGGTCGGCGTTCCTGACTATGGGGTTTGGCTGGTTCGTGGTTTTGTCCAGGAATTTGACTTGAACATTGCTCATAAATTCCCGGATTGTTGGCATCTGGAGGTCTCGGTGAAGTTGTGTGTTGCGGACAAACCATAAGGCTTTAGCGTTGATACTGAGGGCCTTGTTTTGGAGGGTGGATCTGCGGGAGCGTGACATGTGGCAAAGTAAGTAAGTCAAACTGGCTCGGATGATCATCTCGTACATTATCAATTTGTTGTGAGGTGACAATTTGCTGAACTTGAGGAAAGGGTAAAGCTTACAGAGGAGTTGGTTGGCTTCTTTGGTGGAGGCGGTGATCTGGTCCTTCCACACTAACTGTCTTTTAAATAGAATGTATTTCCCAAATGTCTTTATGCCACTGGCCATTAATAAGGCTATTGCCGGCTGGAATTTGGTAAAAAGCTAAAGTTAGTTAAATAATTTTAAATGGAGGGGAAAATAACCTTATTTTTTAGTTGCCTAGTGTTTTAAAACAGATATTTTTGAAGTAGACTTTATAATAAGATTAATTTTTATTATTTTTTTCCTACAATTACTGAAAAAGCAACAAAAGTCTTCAAAAGGTACAACAAAATTTTTTAAGTGTCTCACGTAATTCATTATTTTCCGATCCTTTATACTAAGAAAATTCTTTCAGTACTAAAGTCTTTTGTGAGAAAACTAGATATCTCAGTAGTCAAATTTCACAGTTTACAAAGCCAACTAGAATTGTTTTAAACTGCAACTCTAGATACAATCATACGAGTAAATAGCATTTTTCTATCCATTTACAAAAAGTATAGCACTTGATGTTTATTTTTCTTTATTTTTTTTATGGGTCCTGCACACGTGCTGCAGGGAAGTCCCTAAAGCGCTACAGGGACGACACGTATACGGAAAAGGCGATTCAGGTTATTCTTGAATCGCTGTAAATTGCTCTCGATGGGAAACACAGTCCCGGGCAAATTATTCCAAAGGGATGATGTTCTCCATATACAAGACTGCTTGAAAAGCGTTGTACGAGTAGTAACAAGCTGAACCTCATACGGATGTGAATTATTAGCGCTACGTCTATTTCTAACATGCACCGCTTTAGGAGGAATTAAGCGGGCTACATCCTTCGAACACATTCCATGAAAATACTTGTAGAAAAGGCTCAAGTCGCCAACCGTTCTTCGATGTTCCAGCGAATCAAGGCCGCCGGTCAGTTCCGGATCTCCAATCAGACGAACAGCTCTTCTCTGAATAGAATCCAACAAACGCAATGTATGTTTGGGAGCGGAGCCCAAATATGGGAGCAGTATTTCATAGTTGGTCGAATTTGAATCTTGTAAAGCATTAACAGTTTTTGTGGAGTGTAAAACTTTCTGGTTCGAAATAATATTACCAACTTTTGAAAAGATCTCCTTGCTATGCCTCCGATATGTTCATGCTAGGATATATTTGCTCCCAAATTAACGCCCAAAAAATTGAGTGACGATGTTAGAGGAATGGAGCGCCCCGCCATAACTATGTTGGATTCAGCAACGTTAACTTTCTTAGAAAAAACTGCCGCCTGGGTTTTTGTAGCGTTAAGTTCCACTTGGTTACTGTCTTCCAGGTCTTTGTTAAGTTGAACGACTTCCCGCTGTCTGCGGATATTCGTCTGAGTAGCCGATGTCCGTGCATACAAAGTGAATGAACAGATAAGCGTACTGTCATCTGCCAAGCTGTAGATTGGGTTTCCGGTCTTTTCAGTCGTTAACGATATACAGGGCATTTAAGTTATTTGATTGAAACTTCTAAATGGCTTACTCAATTAACTCTTTTCCTATTTAGAGTGCCAAAAAAGTTCTTTTACTAATAAACTTAGTTTTTGTGAGAAAGCCAAATATGATAACACTAAAATGCCACTTGTCAAATTTTACAGCTTTACAAAGCCAACTATAATTTTTTAAATGACCCCCTTTACATATCATCACTCGATTAAATAGCATTAGTCAAGCCGTCTACAAAAAATATAACATTTTATTTTTATTTCCAGTCGTTACCGATATACAGGGCATTCAAATTATTGAATTTTTAACTTTTAAGTGACTCAATCATTTTACTGTTTTCGTATTTTAGGTATCAAAAGAACTATTAATAAACTTAGTTTTTTGTGAGGACGTCAAATCTGATAACACAAGATTGGTCACTTGTCAAATTTCACAGTTTAGAAAGCCAACTAGGATTTTTGCAAATGACACTCTGAACCATTACAGGGCATTCAAATTGTTTTTCTTTTATGAAGAAGCTAAATATGACGACACAAGATTTGTCATTTGCCAATTTGACAGTTTACATAGCCAATTAGAATTTTTTTAAATGGCAATCTCCTCATATAAGCACATCATCAAATAGCACTTTCAGTCCGTTCGCAAAAATATATTACAATTGACAATTATTTTCAACTTTTACCGATTCAAGTTATTTAATGGAATTTTAACCATTAAGAGGCCTATTCGAATTACTATCTTCCTATTTGGCACAACAAAAAATTCATTTATTAGCAAATTTAGTTTTTTTGCGAGCAAGTGAATCAAAAAGCAAAAAATTTGTAATTTTTCAATTATATGTTGAGGATGTCATTTTAAAAAATCGAGTTGACTTTGTAACCTATCAAATTTGACAAGTGACAAATTTTTTGTTAACATATTAGGTTTTCTCAGAGAAAAACTTAGTTTAGCAGTTAAAGAATTTTTTTGATATGCTAAATAAGAAAACAGTAATTCGGGGAGCCCTTTAAATTTTAAAATTCTGTTTAATAAATTGAATGCCATATATATTGAGAACGACTGAAAATAAATATAAACAGTTATATATTTTTGTAATCGAACTGCTAAATACTATTTAATGGTTTGCTCATATGTAGAGGGTGCCATTTCTCTCCTAAGATCACAAAATATTTTAACAGACTTATTTTAATATTCCTATTTTCTTTCAGATATGTCTCCGTTTCTTCTTCTCACACTTCTCAGCCTGTTAACTGCAGCCTTAGCACAATCAAACTATGCCGATCAAGCAAACAATATCGAATATCAAGGTGAAGGTTTGCCACCTGAAGCAACCTTGGATGGAAAGGTCACGAAATTAGATGACCTTCAGCCAATTATATTTCTAAACAGGACTAAAGCGGCACTAAACTGTGCTGCAGGATCGATGCAGGTAAACAGTTTTTTGTAACTAACAAACCCAGGTAAAAAAAAAAAAACCGGTCAAGTGCAAGTTGAACTAGCACAATTAGTGTTCCGTACGTTGATTGTTTTTAAAATAAAAATTTTTGTTAGGGTGGTATAAAATGATCAGTGACTTCACAAAACACACTCCAAATGAGTTTTCAACAAAGTTTGTTTCCAATCTTTACTGAAAACTGGTGACCTTGAAATTTTGTTTTTCTTTTATATACCAAATAAATTATTAAAGGTAATGCACTCGTGATAATTTTCGTTCAATCTATACCCGTGGAGAATATTCCAGAATTTTTTCAAAATTTTTTGATCAGTACTTTTCGAGATAAGGTAGGGGACAGCGATTTTTTAAAAGTAATACGAAGAAAAGTGTGGGCAAGTATTACATTATATATATATATATATATATATATATATATATATATTATATATATATATTATATATATATATATATATATATTTTATATATATATATATATATATATATATATATATATATATATATATATATATATATATATATTTTACTCGTGTTTTCACAAGCTTTCATTTGACACCACACTCGATGACCTAGTAAAAAAAATTTTTTTTCACTTCCGATTTCACCCTCACAACGAACCCCTTAAGTCAAAATTTATGTTACGGTGGTATAAAATGATCAGTGACTTCACAAAACACACCCCAAATGAGTTTTTAACAAAGTTTGTTTCTAATCTTTACTGAAATCTGATGACCTTGAAATTTTTGTTTTTTTTTTTATATACCATATAAATTATTAAAGGTAATGCACTCGTGATAATTTTCGTTCAATCTACACCCCGTGGAGAATATTCCAGAATTTTTTCGAAATTTTTTGATAAGTACTTTTCGAGATAAGGCCCGGGACAGCGATTTTTCGCGAATTTTTAAAAATAGTACAAAGAAAAGTGCGCGCAAGTATAATATTATATAAACATTTTTTACTCGTGTTTTCACAAGCTTTCATTTGACACCACACTCGATGACCTAGTAAAAAATTTTTTTTTTCACTTCCGACTTCACCCCCAAAACTAACCCCTTAAGTCAAAATTTAATTCTCAAAACTACATGGCTCTGATGAGGCCATTAATTCCTATATTATTACCAAATTTCACCTTTCTATGTCAAATAGTTTCGGAGAAAATCGGGTGTGACAGACAGACATACAGACAGACAGAGCGACAGACAGACAGACAGACAGACACCGAAGTGATCTTATAAGTGTTCCGTACGGAACACTAAAAAGCCCAACAATTTAGAAACCATTATGTGATTAATATTTATTTCCTAGGATAAATATACACTACCGTTCAAAAGTTTGGAAGTACTAAAATACAAAATGAAAGGATGTTTTATTTTTATCGTAATATAAATATATACTTTTACAATAAGTTGTTGTCTACAGAATCAGTCACAAATGTATCCATAACAAAGTATCTAAAACAATTATTACTTTCATCAGAAACCACCTTTATATTTAATTACTGTCTGATAAATATTTAACATCCTATTTAATAATTTAGAAAAAACTCGGGGACCCACTATATTTATAATTTGAATTGGTATTCCCAAAGTAACGCAAACCTTGATTGTTAACTCTTCTGTCTAATTAATCACATTCTAGTTCAACGAGAAAGCGATCGGGTAATTGAGATGGAGACTGCATTATATGTATTATTTTCTCTCCCCTTTGGGGTGGTTATCTTATCGAAAAATAAAATCGCGACGCATAATACTTAGCCCAGGGGGCTCGCATTGTCATACATGATTTTCAAGTATCCTTCTATATTTAGTTTCAATTTTTTTCATCAAATTGCCTGTCGTACTACGACCAAAGCATCTCCCACCCATAGCGCTGTCTCCTCCGTATTTATTAGTCCAAAGAACTTTATTCCATTGGTGTTTCGTCTAGTTGGTGTATGTATTAACCCATTCCAATGTATTTTGCTGATTTCTGATTGTTAGTTTATTTAGTTATTTATTTATTAGGATATATATATATATATATATATATATATATATATATATATATATATATATATATATATATACACTACTGTCCAAAAGTACGAAACTACTAAAATACAAAATAAAAGGAAGTTGTATTGTTATCGTTACATTAATGTCTGTAGAATCAGTCACAAATGTATCACAAAATATTTAAAATAATTCTTACTTTCATTAGAAATTACCTTTATTTTTATTTACCGTCTAATAAATATTCAAAATTCTCTTTAATAATCGAGAAGAATACTCGTCGTCCAACTATTTTCATAAATTTTCTGGTATTCTCAAAGTAGCGCAAACCTTGATTGTTAACCCTTATGTCTAATTCATCCGATTTTAGTTCAATGAGAAAGAGATCAAGTTATTGAGATGGAGACTGCATTATATTCATATATATATATATATATATATATATATATATATATATATATATATATATATATATATATATAACACATGGGCTGAAAAGTCCCGGGCCTAACAAAGAAAACACGGTTTTTTTGGTTCAAAATTAGCTTTATTCATCAACGTAATCTCCATCAAGAGCAACGCAATCATTCCAGCGCCGCTCTAACAATGGTCAAACACTGCTCAGAATCATCAACACGTTCTTGTTTTTGATAAACAGTGAGCAAACGCGGCACCCACTTTGAACAGAGCTTTCTCATAGTCAAATGCTCATGCAATATAAAGCCAACACGTTCTTTTGATATCTTTACGATGTCAGCTAACTCACGCAACTTCACTTTTCGATCATTCAAAACGATTTTATGGATTTTTTTTTTTTTTGATGTTTTCTGGTGTTACCGCCTCATTTGGACGTCCACTGCGTTCTGCATCATCGGTGTCTCTACGACCACGTTTGAAGTCAGCAAACCAACGTTTTATTGTTGTTTCTGATGGAGCGGAGTCCCCATAACACTTTTCAAGCCATTGCTTCGCTTGAAACGGTATTTTTTCCCATCAAGAAGCAGTGTAAAATTAAAACACGAAATTGTTTTTGATCCATTGTTTTGAAAATAACAAAAGTAGCGTCACTCTTAGCACAATAACTCACAAACTAATGAATAGAATATCATGAAATTTTAACAGCTGTCTTTTGAAGTTTAGTATTAACTGAAAAAAAGGTGACTGCAATAAAACTAGCGCCATCTATGTGTTAGGCCCGGGACTTTTCAGCCCATGTGTTATATATATATATATATATATATATATATATATATATATATATATATATATATATATATATATATTCCGCGATTCCGATGAAAATGCAATGTTATTTGTTTTAGGACTCATGTGTTGTAAGTAGTTTTTAATTAGTTAAGTTTTTTTAGCATAATTTTACATAATGTAATTATATGGCATAGTTTTTAACGTTAATTTTAATATGCATTTTGTACTGAAAATGAGTTTTCTAACACACACCATTGCTTCTAGAAACGTGTCTTTGAAGAAGATAATAAACATTATCGAAAGCTTGACAGTGAACACCAAGAGTTTAATTTCTACCTTCATTTAGACCGCATCCCCAATAAAGTCTGATAATTTTTATTCTACAAATCGGTCAAGATTTATCTTCTGTGTTTTATATACATATATGTATATATATATATATATATATATATATATATATAATATATATATATATATATATATATATATATATATGTATATATATATATATATATATATATATATATATATATATATATATATATATATATATATATATGTATATATATATATATATATATATATATATATATATGTATATATATATATATATATATATATATATATATATATATATATATATATATATATACATAAATATATATGATGATATATATATATATATATATATATATATATATATATATATATATATATATATATATATAATTCTTTCTTCATTTTTCTCTTATTGAAAAATAAAATCGCTACAATAATATTTAGCCTAGCGCGCTGGTTATACTTATGCAGGATTTTCAAGTATTCTATTTAATTTCCAGTTTTTTCATCAGACTGCCTATCCTACTGTGACTTAAACATCTCCCAACCATAACGCTGTCACTTCCCTGTTTCTTAGTCCAAAGGACTTTATTCCATTGGTGTTTCGTCTAGTTTGTGTGTGTTTTAACCAATTGCGGTGTGTTTTGCTTGTCTCTGATTATTAATTTATTTAGCTATTTATTATTTAAGATCTGAATTACAAAATGAAAGGAAGTTTTATTGTTATCGTAAAATAAATTTTTACTTTCATCAGAAACCACCTTTATTTTTAGTTACTGTCTGACAAATATTTATCACCCTTTTTAATAATTTTGTGTGCTCAGTGTCCAACTATTTTCAATAATTTTTTGGGTATTCTTAAAGCTGCGCAAACCTTGATTGTTAATCTTCCTGTCCAGTTTATATCATTCTAATTTAATGAGAAAGAGATCAAGTTATTAAGATGGAGACTGCAATGAATGTTACTTTATGATATATATATATATATATATATATATATATATATATATATATATATATATATATATATATATATACTGAATAGTATATATATATATATATATATATATATATATATATATATATAATAATATATATATATATATATATATATATATATATATATATATATATATATATATATATATATATATATACTTTAACGTCCCCAAGTTTGGAAGTACTGAAATATAAAGTGAAAAATCTTTTATTGTTATCATAAAATAAATGTTTTTTACTTATACAATAAGATGTTGCCAATTACAATTAAATTAATTTTTACTTTCATCAAGAGCTTTAGTTTTAATTGCCCTCTGCTAAATATATCCAAGTTAATAATTTATAATAATACTCGGCGTCCAGTCTGAAGTCCAGTTTTTAGCCCGTTGGAATCTATGAAGTTTGTGTTTGATTGTTAGTTTCAGTTTCTGATATATACATCTCCTCAGGCCTGTGGACAAGCAATCGTCTCTTAATGTAATTGAGAGTGTGTCAACACGAGTTTCATTTAAAGACAGCGTTCATTTGAAGAGCAGTTATGTGTCGATTTCGTTGAAACTGTGATGAACTAACCTTTACGTTCTGTTGTGGCATTAGGCCAATCAGATCTTTTCGGTATCCATTTGCTACTATTACTTATTTCTGTGATATATGGTATACATATGTTATATATATATATATATATATATATATATATATATATATATATATATATATATGTATATATATATATATATGTACATATATATATATATATATATATATATATATATATATATATATATAATATGTATATATACTTAAATATGTAAATTTTTAGCTAAAAATGAACTTGTTTTACCTAATTATTTCTCTTCCAAACATTTATAGATTAAACGACTGTCGCATATTACCAGTTACTAGGACTCTTTTTGATAATACCCCTACCCCCGATTGTTTTATGTCCACCCTACTGGTAATGTAGATAACTAATAAAACTCTGTAATTTTTTATACAGATATGCTTTATTTATATTACAGAAATTAATTACTTGTTTTACTCAAAATTTACTATTTCTTTCATAAAAAAAATGTTTTTGTTGTTCTTATATTTTGTTTTATGTTTTTTGTTACTTATTCGATTTTTGTTTTATTTTCATTATAATTGTTGTTTCAGTAGATAACATCAATTATTCATGTTAGGTTGAAACAGCCTACGGAACTAAAGTTATTACTGTTTACTATTAAAAGTAATAATTAATGGAATTTATTTCATCTATGTATTACCGGTAAATATATTACTAAAAATAATATAACTGCAAACATATTATTCATGTTTTTTTTTGTTTTAAAAACAAAGCTCCATATGATAATGTATTTATGATCCTACAAATTAATTTGGGAGAGGAAGATAAACAAGACTTTCAAGCATCCATCACGAGTACTATTATCTGCATTTAATTAAAAATTTAATCTTATATATATATATATATATATATATAAAATAGCTTTTGAACAAAATGCTTAACATCAAGGATATACAGTGTATCCCAAAAAGTTTTATACAAATGGAGAAAAAGTTTATCTTACATATTACAAAAAAATTTATTCTTGATAAAAAGTTTTTCATCACATGGAAATCTATACTCAAGCATCAAAAGTTTAAAATTTTTGATGGTATACAGGGCAGATAAAAAATAATTATTTGTAATGAAGAGTAATTGTGTTTCAATTTAAATATAAAGCATAATATTAATTGAAAATGTTAATAGAAACTAAAAAATTATTATAAAATTTATTTATTAGATATCCTACGGTTGTGAAGTGTACCTCAGGGTGTCCAACTATGAGAACAATTTCAATTTTATCTTCAACACTCAATTTTACTGGCATTTTTAATTATTACAATACAGGCTGACATTAACTTTGAAGTTTATTGACAGTTGTTAGGTATTTCCAAAAATATGTTCATTTATTTTTAGCCTATAATTTGTAGTGATTTTTTTTTTTTATAATTCAATAAATAATCCAACAATTACTGACGTATTTACTGCAGTTTTTTTGAATTTCTAACTAGGAAGGCCACAAATCTAAACGTGAGTATAATTTTTTTAGTTCCTATTAATATTCTCAATTAACATTTTGCTCTGTATTTAAATTTAAACACATTTTACTATTCATTATAAACTATTATTTTTTATTTTCCCTGTATACCATCAAAAATTTTTGATGCTTGATTATCGATTTGACGTAGAACTTTTTATCAACAATAAATTTTTTTGTAATATGTAAGATAAACTTTTTCTCCATTTGTATAAAACTTTTTTGAACACACTGTATAACATCAAATATATGTAACATCAAATTATATGTTGTATACTTTGTAAGATTGATTAGCCCCGTTATTTTCTAAATTTTATTAAAAAATTCTTTATGTACAATACAAGAGAGATAGATTAACAATTTTTTGAGCATTAGAATTAGTCAAAGTCAAGTCAAATAATATTTATTTGTTGACATAATCGCCATCCTTTACAACTTCTGTATTCCATTAGAAAAAAAAATTTGGTTGTGTATTCAACGAAGAGTGCACTGCACCTTGTCATTACTCTCGAATCAATACATGATTATCAGAAGAAGAGAGATCAGGGCTGCATCAGGAATATTGTAAGAAATAAGTTCTCGATATCCTAACGTTGTGAGGAGTTGCTCAGCGTTGATAGGCACGTGAGTAGTAGTGAAGAATAAGAACGCCTTTAGATAGAAGCCTTCTGCGACTACTCCGTATTGCTAGCTTTAAGGTTTTCTTCAGCATCGCACTATAACGAGCACTAGTTATTTCACCCTCCTTGCTGAGAGCGCCCTAAAATCTGTCTATTTATATCTCAGAAAAAAATAGACCGAATTTTTCTGATGGAGGGTTGAGATTTGAACTTCTTCTTGGCTGGAGAAGAAGTGTGCCTCCACTCTGGAGACATATTGCTTTCAGATATTTAAAGTTGTACACGGGTTTCGTCCCAGGTATCGATACTGTCTTAAAATCATCTTCCATGTCATTACTTCGTGCCAAAAAAGGCAGTAGAATTCCCTTCCAGGGTGTAGTTTATATTTATTCTGTAATTAGGCGTTTGTACGGTGATCAGTAAAAGAAAAATCGAGTTCGTTCTAGTATTTTATCAGTGTGTAGTCACAATAGATTTTTAACACTTAAATGTCTTATTACCTCAACAGATTATTATTATAGTACAGTCGGATTAGTCCTGGAGATTAACTCGTAAAAATGTATCGAGTATATTTTCACTTTGTCCTAAATTTCTGCAAGACACTAATGCTGCGAGTTTAAACTGCGATTTCCTTATCTGTTTTATATTGTGACAGTCGATTTTTTTAAGAACTTTGAATCCTCGCAAATGCGGATTTTCTCTCCCGAGAGAAATCAAGACAGGGGTCTACAACCCCACTGATCAGGGCACACACATTTATTAATTCGGAAAGTTATGTCTCATCAACATTAATGTAAGTCCATGTCTTGAGGGTAAAAGGCGAAATTAAACCCACACGTGTGATTTAATTTTCGGATTAATCCGAAGTTTTAGTCCGATGCTGCTATTCCTTTTTAAATTCTAATGTCGTGAGTCCTATGTATGTACTAACGAGTATACTTAAAACCTTGTAAATATGATTACTTTGACATCTATTTTTATTAGCATTGTAGTCACAAAATATAATAGTTTTGCTGTATTTTATATTACTTTCACGGTTAATTTTTGATTTCATAACAAATTTGCTAGAATGTTACATTGGCTAAAACTATGTTGCTGATAGCCAAGGTGAAGATTCTTCTTTTTTTTTTTTTTTTTATTGGTCTAGCACACGTGCTGCAGGGAAGTCCCTAAAGCGCTCCAGTAGCGGCACGAGTGCGGAAAAAGCGATTCACGTTGTTCTTGAATTGCTGTAAATTGTACTCGGTGGGAAACACAGCGCTGGGCAAATTATTCCAAAGGGATGACGTTCTCCATATAAAAGATTGCTTGAAAAGCGTCGTACGCGGAGTAACAAGCTGAACCTTATACGGATGCGAAGCACCAGCGCGACGTGTATTTCTAACATGCACCGCTTTGGGAGGAATTAAGCGGGCTACATCCTTCGAACACTTTCCATGAAAATACTTGTAGAACAGACTCAAGTCGCCAACCGTTCTTCGATGTTCCAGCGAATCAAGGCCGCCGGTCAATTCCGGGTCCCCAATCAGACGGACCGCTCTTCTCTGAACAGAATCCAACAAATGCAGTGTATGTTTAGGAGCGGAGCCCCAAACGTGGGAGCAGTATTCCATAGTTGGTCGAATTTGGGCTTTGTAAAGAATTAACAGTTGCTGTGGGGTGTAAAGCTTTCTGGTTCTAAATAATATTCCCAACTTTTGAGAAGCTCTCCTTGCTATGCCTGCAACATGTTCATGCCAAGATATATTTGCTCCCAAACTAACGCCCAACAAATTGAGCGACGATGCTAGGGGAATGGAGTGCCCCGACATAACTATGTCGGGTTCAGCAACGTTAACTTTTTTAGAAAAAACTGCCGCTTGGGTTTTTGTAGCGTTAAATTCCACTTGGTTACTGTCACCCCAAGATAGAATTTCTTCCAGGTCTTTGTTAAGTTGAACGACCTCCTGCTGTCTGCGAATATTCGCCTGAGCAGCCGATGTCCGAGCGTTCAAGGTGAATGAAGAGACAAGGGTACTGTCATCTGCAAACCTATAGATTGGATTCCCGGTCTTTTCCAGCAGATCGTTAATGTAAATGAGAAAGAGAGTAGGAGACAGTATGGAGCCCTGGGGCACACCGGCGTTGATAGTGAGGGTATTAGAAAGAAATCCGTCGACCGCCACTCGTAAAGAACGCTCTCTGAGGAGACATAAGAGCCACAAACAGAACCTTTCAGACATGCCATAAGAGCGCAACTTAGCCAACAGTCCATCGTGCCAAACACGGTCGAATGCCTTGGATATGTCAAGAGCAACCGCTCGAGATTCTCCAAAGTGTTCAATTGCGTTGTTCCAAACATGTGTTACATAAGTCAGAAGATCTCCTGTTGATCTATGTTTACGAAAACCATATTGGTGATCGCTAATAATATTGAATCGTTCAAGATATTTTAGAAGATGCTCATTGATAACCTTTTCCATGACTTTCGATGTTATTGAAAGCAGTTGCAACTGGTCGGTAGTTATTTGGCAAGGTCTTCTTACCTTTTTTAGGTATCGGCTGAACCGTGGCACATTTCCAGCAGGACGGAAATATTCCCTTTCTGTAGGATAGGTTAAAAAGTCTACAGAAAACTGGTGTTAGTTCCCTTGCACAGTTTTTGAGAACTATGACAGGTATTCCGTCAGCGCCAGAAGCCTTCTTGGTGTCTAGCTTCATTAAAATACGCTTTATCATGCGCTGTCTGAAGACAACATCGGGCATCCTTGACTGCAATATGGGAATAGTAGGTGGTGTTTTTCCTTGGAAATCGACAGTAGAATCTGAAGCAAAGATTTCAGCCAACAACTTCGCTCCCTCAACAGGTGTGGTTGCAATGGAATTATCTGGCCGTGTGAGTGGTGGTATGGTGGATTTGGTAAAATTTTGACTAACTGCCTTAGCGACTGTCCAAAAGGACCTGGAATTGTTGGGACAAGCGAGAAGTTTGTTTCTAATTCGTTGATTGTGTGCCTCCTTGGTTTCGTCGATAATTCCCTTGCATCTGTTCCGGGCATGAACAAAGATGTTTCGATTTAAGGTGTTAGGATTTTCACGCCATTGTCGGTAGGCAATATGTTTAGAAGCAACAGCTTCTTTGCATTTTCGGTCCAACCAAGGCTTGTCGTTGGAGGAGCATTTCTTCGAAAAAGGGATGTAAGCTTCCATACCAGCATTTACTTTCCTGTAAAAGTCCTTTTTTCGGGCTTACAACGATTACATGTTAATAATAGGAAAAGAAATAATTGGTTGATAAAGTTTATGCGTTCCAGCTTGAGATTCCAAACAGAAAAAACTTGGTAAGTTACATTCCGCTTTTTTGACTTCACGACGACTGACTGGAAGTAAAATCCATGGATCAGATAATTTTCCTAATTCCTTTTAAGTGTCAAATCATACACCTCACCGTCTTCAACTGAAAATAGAATCGTTAGATAGATTTAGGTTGTTTGGAAAATAATTTTTATTTTCTCAGCTCCACTTATTTATTTCTTTTGTTCAGTGTACTATAGAGGCATCAGTCTACTAAACGGTACACTGAAATTAACAACAAAGATTATTGCGACAAAAAGAAACGCGAGAATACAACTGGAAGAAGAACAGCAAGGATTCAGAAGTGGACGCTTATGCACCGATGCAGTATTCATTGTGAGACAGGTAAAAGAAAAATCCGTAAAATACAACATTCTAGAATATTTGTGCCTGATAGACTTAAAAAAAGCTTTCGACAATGTGTAAATAGAAGACATTATTCATCTATTATATAACAAAAACTTCCCATTAGACCTAATTAAAACTATTGAGAATATATATAAAGATAATAAAGTAGTCGCAAGATTAGCAGAAGAAATGACAGAACCAATTAACTGAGAATCTGGAATCAGGCAGGGAGACTCTTTAAGTCCTCTTCTATTTAATATTGTCAGACGAAATTATAAACAATGTCAAAAGAAAGAAAGGATAGAGAATGGCTAACAGACAACTTAAAATTATATGTTATCCAGATGACGTGATAATAATGGCTGAGACCGAGAACGATCTGCAAAAGCTGCTATATGAATTCTACATAGTAGCAAAACAATATAATATGTCAATCTCAACTGAAAAAAAACCAAGACAATAGTAATAGCAAAAAAGTCGATTAGGTGCAAGTTGATGGTGGAAGATAAACCAATAGAACAAAATGGAGGTCGATTACCTGGGCATCAAAATATCTAGTATCTGAAAAATCGAGAAAGTAAAACATCAAGTCAACAAGGCTAATAGGATAGCGGTATACTTCAATGATATCATATTTAGAAATAAATTCCTTTTCGTGGAGAGCAAGACAAGAATATACAAGAGCGTAATACGACCAGTAATGACTTACATATCTGAAACAAGACCCGATACAAGTATAACACAGAGGATGCTGGAATCAACCGAAATGAGAAGTACTTAGGAGATGTACAAACTAGACACTGAGAGATAGTCAAAGGAGTGAAGACATAAGATGCACATGTAATATAGAAAATATTAACCAGTGGATAAGAGGAGAAAAAGTGGAATGGGATCAATACATAGAAAAATAACAGGATAGTACGGATAGCACGAAATAAGTCACCGAATTGAAGAAGATCAATGGGACGTCCAAGAAAGAAATGGAGCGACAATCTATAAAGCAGAGAACAAAGAAAACAGGCAATAGTGCCTAGCTATAAGTCGGAAGAAGAGAAGACGTGTAGTGTGGAAGGAGTGGTGACAATACAAATCCAATGCCGATAATAGAGTCAATTTAGAAATAAATCGCCTGTGAGGAGTTCCAATTTCACGTAGAATTTTTCTTATCTCTGTCGGTACCTAAATTATAGACCACTTGCGATTCAATAGAAAATGGATGTTATATAGATAATCGATTATAGGAAGGTCGGTTTTTAACTTTTTTGTTCTTGTACTTCTGGCAGCGAGAAATAAGAATGTAATAATATATTTACTTCAAATATGAAATCCAATTTTTTCTTTATACCTCTTGATTCTTAGTAGTATAGATCGTCGTCCTCTTAAAATACCTTTCAGGATTCCAAACACATGGTATAGGTCTGTTGTAAGACTTGAGTCCTAAATCTCCCACTGATGTCAAAAATTGCAGCAGCCATGTTGGGGCGTGCGTTGTCATAAAGTATAAGAATGGGTTTATTATATATTTAAGTTTCTGAGTTGGAAGGTCATTTCCAGTTTAACCAGAAACTGAAAATAAAATAGAGAGTTAAATGTTATGTCTCCAGACCATGAGAGAATCGAATCTAGAATCTTCTTCCTTTACTTTTTGATTATAACGACATTTGTGAGATAAACGACATAAAAACTATGTTTATTACTTAGGGGCATCTAAAAATCACATCATTTTACTTGCTGTAAATATATTATTAATTTTTAAATTCTAGGTTGAGTTGAAGTTTAATGACAAATTTTACGGTATAGCTTATGCAGATTTTGACAGGAATTCGGCATGTCAAGTTGCTGGAAAAGGTGGCTTAAGCTACAAGTTGGAACTACCTCTTAAAGGATGCGGCACAAAACAGGTAAGTTATTTTTTTTATTTTAAGCAAGTTGGGGGTTATGGAATGAATGAAATACTTCTTATTCTTTAATTCTAAGGCCTAAATTTCGACACACTCCTAATGTGAAAACTACAAAGTAAACATAGGATAGGGATACTACGTAAATACTATTAAAAAATGACATTATAAGTCAGATATGGTTTTGACAGATACTTAATGTAATTAAGAACTATCTTACGTTTTATTTTATTTTTAATGCATCGACATGTATTTCGCTCTCCTCTAGCTTCATCGAGTTAAACTGACCTTAGAAATATTATGCAGTAACTTCAGGTAAACATAATATTAATATAATAAATAGAAGATATAAAATAAAACGTATTCCTTATTTACTTTAGGAATTTTCACTCAGAGCAAGTTCAATAAGGTACGAATTATTAACGATTGTTTGGTCGTTTAAAAGCATATTGATATTTTTATGTTTATTGATTTCCAAACTTTCCAAATACGAGGCTGGTTTGAAAAGTCCGTGCAAAAATAAAAACTACTTATGTGTTTGGGGTAAACCTTTTTAATTTTTCGACATAGTCTCCTTTTAGGATTATACACTTCGTCCAACGATGTTCTAGTTTGTTGATCCCTTCCGAATAATAGGATTTGTCCAAGTCTGCAAAATATCCATTAGTGTCTGCAATCACCTCCTCGTTTGACTAAAATCTTTGTCACGCCAGCCATTTCTTCAAATTGGGGAACAAATAGTAGTCCGAGGGAGCCAAGTCTGGAGAATAGGGCGGACGTGAAACGAGTTGGAATCCTATTTCCATTAATTTTGCGACCACAACTGCTGAGGTGTGTGCTGGTGCGTTGTCGTGATGGAAAAGGACTTTCTTGTGGGCCCATCGCGGGCATTTTTCTTGCAGCTCGGTTTTCAAACGGTCCAATAACGATGAATAATATTCACCTGTAATAGTTTTACCCTTTTCCAGATAGTCGATGAGGATTATCCCTTGCGAATCCCAAAAGACAGTCGCCATAACCTTTCCGGCCGAAGGAACGGTCTTCGCCTTTTTTGGTGCAGATTCCCCCTTGGTAACCCATTGTTTAGATTGTTGTTTGGTCTCAGGAGTATAGACATGTTTCATCCACAATGACGAAACGACGCTTAAAGTCCTCCGGATTCTTCTGGAACAGCTGCAAACCATCCTTGCAACACTTCACACGATTCCGTTTTTGGTCAAGCGTGAGCAATCGCGGCACCCATCTTGCGGATAGCTTTCTCATGTCCAAATGTTTATGCAAAATATTATGTACCTGTTCAGTCGAGATGCCCACAGCACTAGCAATCTCACGCACCTTAACTCTTCTGTCATCCATCACCATATCATGGATTTGATCAATGATTTCTGGAGTCGTAACCTCCACAGGTCGTCCAGAACGTTCAGCGTTACTTGTGCCCATATGGCCAGTCCGAAAATTTTGAAACCACTTATAAACTGTTCTAATCGAAGGTGCAGAGTCACCATAATGTTTATCAAGCTTCTCTTTACTCTCCTGAGGCGTTTTGCCTTTCATAAAGTAATGTTTAATCACCACACGAAATTCTTTTTCGTTCATTTCTTGAAAATCACTCGACTTCCTCGATTCACACGAATGTCAAACACAAAGAAATATACCAATATGGCTGAAACTTGGTGTGCGTTCATTCAAGAGATGCTACTAACTAAACATGACCTCGATACGCGCCGGTGGTGCCATCTCTCGGACTTTGCACGGACTTTTCAAACCAGCCTCGTAGTTAAATTCTAAGTTTTTCGATTAACAGTGGAGGATATATAATTTTTCCCAATCAAACAGTATCAAAATATTTTAGATGTTCTAGTAATCTAGTATGGAAAAATTTACATTTCTAGGTTATATACACGTTGGTGCTGCAAAAATTATGTATATTTAAAAAAAAATCTTTATAGGTCATTACCTAATAATACAAAAGAATCTATATTATATATTTTTTATTGTACTTTAAATTATAAGAAAAACATTTTTTTTAATATGTTTTAAATGTTACCATTATTTTTTATCCGGGTAAATGGACCACTGATGAAAACTATGGCGCCTCCATGTCTGCAGGATAACGTTAATAATATATTAAATATTAAAAATTTACTGAGACAGACATTAAAGTACTAATAGTCTTTACGTCCATTTCTATATTCTTCTCGATAGACTATTTATCACCACTTATATATGTAAACTAATACATTAGGCAGTGAAAAGGTAATCAAATTTAAGGCTTTCTATCATTTTACCCATTTAAATTGCAGTTTTTCAGTATAAATTAATCAATATGTAACATGCATGAAAATAATAAAACAATTCTCAAACCAATTGTAGCGAAGATAATAGTTGAATAGTTTAAAGTTTTCAATTCATATTGTACAAAAATTGAGAGGTTTTGATTAAAGAAAGCAGCTGATTGAGGATTTTAGACAAAAGTAACTTTTAGGTCTTTTTGATCGTAATATGGTACAAGGCCACATCCACTTTCATCTTCTACTGTATAATCTCCTTCACGAAATTTTTTCAATCATCTTTAACAATATCACTAGTCAGTGACATCTCCACCAAGCGTACTGGAAATACTTTTCACATCATCGATTGATTTTCTTTTTAGTTGAAAGTTATAAAGTATCCCGTGCCTAAGACACTCTTTATCCATTTTTTGTCACTAAAACAATAGTTTTTTCATACAATATATGTTTACTAGTATCCACATTTTCTATTTCATATAATATATTTTTCTGTTGTGTTGTTTCAATTATAGGGAATTAACTTCAAAAACGCATGATACAAAATCCATATTAATTTTTAAAAGACCTGATAGTTAACTACGTGATCATAATTTCAAAGCATTTCGTAAAAACTAGACACATTATTTATTTTATTGTATGTATGTTATATTAATGTTAGTGCTATTTTGACAGTTTATTAGGTGTTTCTACAATTGGTAAAATGGCACAAATAAAAAGAAAAGATCAAAAAAGTTTTAAATTACAAAACTTAGCTCTGTTTTTTTCTTCACAGTATTTTCATAGCCCTTTTTATACATTTAACAGTTGTTAAAGGCGGATTGTTTGATTAGATAGATTGAAGGGATTTTCCAGCCGTAAAACGCTTTCAAGACATCTTGTGGAAAAGAGACGTATTCCGTTTTTTCACCACTTACATGCGAGACCTTTTCTTTTAGGTAATATATTAAATGTCTTAAGAAAAATACTGTCTTATCCCAAAGACAGAAGATAAATTTTAAATCCCTTTGGCACTTTTTCGGCTCAAGTAACCCCTCGTATTACAAATTAAACTGTTTAGTTGTTATCGTTCATAAGAAAAAAATCGGTACGATTCCGGATCTTGATGATAACGTAATAAGTTTTTACGTTACTTAACGTTATGGCAAGAAATATTATTTATTATTTTTAAAATTTGACAAGTATTTTGAAGTGTGTCAGTAGGTTACAACACGAAAAGCAACTAATGTAATAATCTTGAAATTTCAAAATTGTTTTAAATTTCTTTCGTTTTTGGTAAAACTGTCACTGTTGGGCAAATTATCATTATCGAAATAGACCATAAATCAAATCCCAGCTATTTTTGTTTATACGGAAGAATTTAAAAAATATTAAATGGTATAATTTTGGTGTCTTTTAAAATGTTTATAATAACACAGGTACACAAAAAAAAATTCTGTCTTTTAAGTGAGACACATGTTCTCTTAACTATTTTTTATGCTGAATCCAAAAAAAAACATAAAAAAGACATCCACCTTGAGTTTTTTTTTCAGAAAACACACTTAAAATTGCCAGAAAACTAATATATTAAAAAAATATGTTTGAATAAAAATAATGCAAAACTGTATAATCATTAAAATTATGGAATAAAACTGTTATTTCAGACATCTTTAAATGTTCTGAATCTACATTTATCATAAAAACCACCTTTAACTAAGCTACGTAGCAAAATGCTGGCATATTTTTTAAAAAAATGCTCAAAAAATATAATTACATTACTACAAGCGTTACGAACCAAAAATAGGATCCGTCCTCAACAATTGTTGGTTTCAACAATTTAACGAGAGTTTTTTGCCTTCTTTGTGGTGTTGATCTTTCCAGGTAGTAAAGGATTAGTAAAAAGATCGTTGCATTTTGTTTCATTATCCAAAAATGAAATATACGTGGATAGAAAATATAAATTATTACACAGCTAAATTAGTACACTTTTAGCCATAACTATTTTTTTATATTCTTATTTAAAGTATGTTACTGGGGATATTATGTTCCAGATATTTTGCCACAATCTGGATAAGAGTTCGTTATTATACATTTATCCCTGAGTAGACGGGCCTACGTTCATGTTAGGTTTTGTTTACGTTAAGGGCTTTGATAATAGTTTTGAAGGTTAGAGAAAGAGTAACGTTTAATCGGCATTTTTAATCAACTCATACTAGTTTGGCGACTGAAATTGCATAATAATATTACGTGGTATAAAACTTCGAATAAATGGTGAGTAATTACGGCTATTTATGATGTTATTTCAGTGAAACACGAATTTATTTGTATTTGCTAACGCTTTTATATAGTTTGACTCCGACATTTCGGACACTTGAGCTTGCGAATTTCACATAATAGGGTAGACTCATTTAACTAAGCAAAACTGAACAGCCACACATATCGACATATGTCGGTCGATATTATATAATTAATAAGTAATGGGGTGAAAAAAATTATAATTCTTAGAAATTTTTTCAACATGGAATATTATTTCTGTAGCTGTAATAGCTCATAATATAGGATATGTAGCTGTGATAGCTCATAATACAGAAGCTAATGAACTAACATGAATTAACCTGCAAAGATAATTTCGTAAAGCCTTTAAGTAGTACGAGTCTAATAGTTGATGGAAACTTCACAGTCAACCATCACCTTGAAATTACGCAGTAATGTTCAAATATTCACATGTTCACATTAATGAAAATTACTATTTTTAGGTAAAATTACATCATAAAGCGAATTTTCAATATTCCAAATCGCAGCTTTATTGTATACATATTAATTTGCAAAAAATATTCAGTGTTAAAATTTAGTATCTTGGTAATAGGTCGAAATGGTGTTTTATTAATGATATTGTACTACCTTCATGTAATACCACTAAAGCAAATAACAAAAAGTTTACGATGAGTATAAAGTGGAACTGCTGTTATGACGCTGAAAAGTCAAAATTCTTAAAAATTACTGTTTTCGGTAAAATATCACTGATCAGCGCATTTATCATCTTAATAGTAGCTCAACGGCTCTGAAAAGTTCTGTTTGTGGCTCTCATGTTTCCTCAGAGAGCGTTCTTTACGAGTGGCAGTCGACGGATTTCTTTCTAACACCTTCACTATCAACGCCGGTGTACCTCAAGGCTCCATACTGTCTCCTACTCTTTTTCTCATTTACATTAACGATCTGCTGGAAAAGACCGAGAATCCCATCTACAGATTTGCAGATCACAGAACGCTTATCTCTTCATTCACTTTGAACTCTCGGAGATCGGCTACTCAGACGAATATCCGCAGACAGCAGGAAGTCATTTAACTTAACAAAGAAACTTTAACTTGGGGTGACAGTAACCAAGTGGAATTTAACGCTACAAAATCTCAGGCAGCAGTTTTTTCTAAAAAAGTTAACGTTGCTGAACCCGACATAGTTATGTCGGGGCACTCCATTCCTCTAACATCGTCACTCAACTTGTTGGGCGTTAATTTGGGAGCAAATATGTACTGGCACGAACATGTTGCAGGCATAGCAAAGAGAGTTTCTCAAAAGTTAGGAATATTATTTCGAACCAGAAAGCTTTACAGTCCACAACAACTGTTAATTCTTTACAAAGCTCAAATTCGACCAACTATGGAATACTGCTCCCATGTTTGGGGCTCCGCTCCCAAACATACACTGCATTTGTTGGATTCTGTTCAGAGAAGAGCTGTTCGTCTGATTGGAGACCCAGAACTGACCGGCGGCCTTGATTCGCTGGAACATCGAAGAACTGTTGGCGGCTTGAGCCTATTCTACAAGTATTTTCATGGAAAGTGTTCGAAGGATGTAGCCGGCTGAATTCCTCCCAGAGCGGTGCATGTTAGTACACGTCGCGCTAATGGTTCACATGCGTATGAGGTTCAGCTTGTTACTCCTCGTACAACGCTTTTCAGGCAGTCTTTTATATGGAGAACATCATCCCTTTGGAATAATTTGCCCAGGACTGTGTTTCCCACCGAGTACAATTTACAGTGATTCAAGAACAACGTGAATCGCTTTTTCCGCACACGTGTCGCTCCTGTAGCGCTTTAGGGATTTCTTCCCTGCAGCACATGTGCTAGACCCATAAAAAAAAAAAAAAAAAAAAAAAAAAAAACATTCATAAATTACTCTTATATCGTTTCAACTAATAACCAACATTTAATAAGTTTTGGAAGCCCTTGTATACACAATAAAGCTGAAATTATGGGTTATTTCTGTAATGACAATTTTTTCGATATTTTAGAGCCAGTAAGGAAGCCCGAGATCATAGAGTTTCTTGTGAAGTTGTCATCAATCGAAGACTTAATACATAATAATACTAAGCCGTAAGAGACGGTGATATTTACCAAAAATAGTATTATAAGCACTTTTGACATTTTAAGGCCATTATGGAAGTTAAAGGTCATGCTGCTTATGGCTTTTTTTTATCTCTTGTGGTTGCGTTCTCAAAATATTTATACCTTATTTTTTGCATTACATATCTAATGAAATAGCGTTTATTACCCGAATATGGACCCATACCACCTTATTACGAAAGTCACATAAAATCATACAAAAATTTGATAAGTTTAAACTAGCACGAGCTAAAATATTTTAACCAATCGTAACTAAGATCATCAAGCATAATAACTTCACAGAATTTAAAATTTTAAATAATCTCTAAACACCATATTTCTTCTCTTCTTTAACTTTTATATGGGCTATGTTTGACTAATTAACTTATTCTAATGAGTCCTTAAACGTATTTAAAAAAAAAAGTTGGATAATATAAAATTTTAAATGATGCTTTTTAAAGATATTAAATATTTTTTGCATATTTTGTAGGATCCTCAACGTGTTTTTACAAATAACATCGTAGTGAGGTTTCATCCTGGGCTAGAAATGGATGGTGACGAGATAATTACCATTGTTTGTAGATATCCTCCACCAGTTGCACCTGTACCACCCATACCACTGCCCATGTAAGTAAATTTTTGTTTCTGTGCAAGATCGTTTGTTATACATAGGTAGTTTATTTATTAGTAGTACGAACACTTTTAAGATCACTTCGGTGTCTGTCCGTCTGTTTGCCTGCTTGTCCATCTGTCACACCCGATTTTTACCCAAGACTATTTGACATAGAAAGTTTAAATTTGGCACTAATATAGGAAGTGATGGCCCCAGCAGAGCCTTGTAGTTTTGACAGTTAAATTTTGACTTAAGAGATTAGTTTTGGGGGGTAAAATCGGAAGTGAGGTGCCAGGTCATCGAGTGGGGTATCAAATGAAAGCTTGTAAAAACACAAATTCAAAAATATATATAATGTAATACTTGCGCACATTTTCTTTGTATTAGTTTTAAAAAATTGCCAAAAATCGCTGCTACTCCCCCCCCCCCCCGAAAAGTACTGATCAGAAAATTTTGAAAAAATTTTGGAATATTCTCCATAGGGTATAGATTGATCGAAATTATCACGAGTGCATTAACTTTAATAATTTATTTGGTATATTAAAAGAAAAAACAAAAATTTGAAGGTCGTCGGTTTTCCACAAAAATCAGAAACAAACTTGGGTGAAAACTCATTTGGGATGTGTTTTATGAAGTCGTTGATGATTTTATACCTCCGTAATAAAAATTTTAATTATAAAAGAAATTAACGTACGGGACACTAGTTGCGCAAGTCCGACTTGCACTTGCCCGGTTATTAATTAAATATTAATTTAAATAATTTTCTACTAGGTTTAGTCAATAATTCCTGTAAAATTCTGAATAACATTTGAGCGCAAATATTCTAACAAATGGTAGTTTATGTATAGAACCGTAAGACTATGTAATCAGATGAAAATTTATAACTAAACTAGTGGGCATTGTTGACAGTAAATATATCCCTTGGTGAACAGCAACAACAGGGGTAGCGCTGACATAAGAAAATATATCATCTGTAGAATTCACCAGAGGATGTGCTAATAAAATGAGCGTGTTTGAAGCTTTTACGTCTTCTTAGAATTTTCTTTTCCTGTTGAGTAACAATGCGTATAAAAAAGGTTATATAACTATTTTATTAAAATCAGTTATGATCGAGACCTTCGAAAAAGAAAATACATTTCATATCTAACAACAGCCTTTCTTTCAATTTCCAATATTTTACAATATGTTTTCAGAAACTAATTACTGTAATTTCAGTAAATGATGTTGATGATGTTTATTTGCCTGAGCTCGTCGGCAACAAGGCCATTTGGCGCCCCATGTATATATAATACGTAAGTTTGTAATAATGTTCCACTTAATTTACAAATGTCACAACTGAACGTAATTAAGTATGTCATAACATTCACTTACATGTTCGAAACACCTGTTTTAAATGTGCTAGAGTCATATTCATTTTCAATTTCTGTAGCATACAATAAAATGAATTAGGGGTAATCTACCTGGCCTCGGATGGCCTCTTCAGGCCTACTATCAAAAACACATGAACAGTTTCATCGGTTGAAAATCCGAACATAGCGAGATCAATTTCTTTCTTCAAAAAACATTTTCCTAGATGGAAGTTAACTAAACTTTACCGTCGATTACCAAGTGACAGGAGGAGATTTTCAAAACAAGAGGTATATCTCTTATTAAAAATGAGTTATGCTTTATACTTTAATTTTACCACCTTGTCTAAATGATAAACAGTAGGAAAGTAAATCTCCAAAAAAAGAACCCTCTCATATAAAAGAAGAAAAGAACCGTTTCTACACTGAAATTTTACTGCATTCTAAAAGTGATCACCAAGGCTGGGAGCTATTTTAATAAAATTTTGTTCATCCTCTAAAATTAATGACTGGTGATTAAGAAAAGAACCGCTTTCTTATAATAATATTTTACCGCCAACAAAATCACTTCTCGGAAAACAGGCACTCCTAGATAGGAGAGCCCCTAAGAAAGCCGAGCCCGGAGGGAATCACCCTAATCATCCCCTCTAGTGGGTCCCGTATATGATTTAGCGAAGACGAAACAAAAATGAGTAGATCAGCATATGTAGTATAATAGGGCACAAACTAAGGATAAAAGAGGTAATCGAAAGCCCGGCTTACTATGTCTCAACAGCAGAATTCAATTTTTTTTTCATATACCATAAATGTAATTCATGTGTTAACATCAAATAAAAAGGTTTTTTAAAAAGTACTCTGCTAGTGAAATTATCTGAGAACTCTTTTTTGTACTGCATCAAATAAGATACTGGAAAGTTTGAGACATTTCTTAAAATTTTTATTTATCAAAAAACCTCAAACACTCGATACTTAGTTATTATTTATGACCGAATATATATCATTTTATAATCATTGTATTATAATAGTGTAAATTGTCAAAATAGTCAGCTTCGAAAATAAAAGTCCACTCAAATTTCCACTTCTTCGTTGTTGAAATTGTCTTTGGAAACTAATTATAAAGGAAAGAAGCTAAAACTAGGTAAAAACTGAAAAGAAAACACTTGAAATCAATACCAAAATAAAAAAAAAAAAAAAAAAAAAAACGGGAAAAGAAAATCAGTATGGCAATAAAATAAAATTGAAGACAATAACAGATCGAACAAAACGAAGAACTGGAGTCAATGCTGTTAATACCAATATGTCGACGAAACATGTGCGGATATTCTAAACTGCTCTATACGCTTTATCTATGATAAATGTTTCAGTTTGTTTGTTCTAGGTGTCATATTTGGACACTGGAAAATTAATTTGGCTGTTTTGTTTGCTAACAAGTTAACGTATTTTTTTCTTGAGTTTCCTATTTAATATTAAGTTGCTTTAAGAAGTTAGTAAAAAAGTAAAAATATTTTTAATTACACTTGTATTTCTCCTAAAGTTTGCTGTTAAAAAAAATATGCAAAGAAAAGTCGCCAAATAATGACACCATTTTTTTACAAAAGTGACTTGACTACTGGTGTTATACCTCAACTGAAATTGGCAGTTCAGGTGATTAAAACTGATAATGGTATACTCGTCGGCAGTAGATGTGCGACTACTCAAACTCTAACAAGAATGGTTAATATTATTTTATCCTACTGGAATCTGCACTTTTTCGTAAATACGTGGTTATCAAAATTATTGAGACTCTTAAAGCCATATCACAATGCATATTATTTAAAATAAACTGTAACACTTTAAAACAAGGAAAACTACATGGTTTTCTTACTAAGCGTAGTTCTTTTTATTATTAAATGTATTTGTTCTAGAGGTTTTTCACTCATTTTGATTTTAACTTTTGCTTGTTAAAATACTTGCACTAATAGCATTTAAACTCTGTATATCAAACATAATTAAATGCATTTGTTTAGTTTATTGCAAAACGCTACTTAGATCGAGCCCTTTTCATGCATTCAATCTAGACATGAATGGTTGAAACGGAACCTTCTAAATATTTTTTTTAACCATTACTTGGAGAACTTCTTACTAACTTCCTGTACGAGGATGGCTTGATAAGTCTGATAAATTTCTACGAAATAGCGGGAAATTTATTAAGCGGCACAGCTGTTGCGTGATTCTTGTAAATATCGTGTTCAAAGTCTCAAATAGATTCAATGCGCAATTGCAGCTATCGTAAGTGATCAGTGTTGCATGTTTCGTAGACTCGGATAAAGCCGAGTCTCGTGCATTGATAAAAGATTTTTATTTAAAAAGACAACCTCCTAGATAGAGAATGAACTGAAGGAAATTCACTGATACTTCAAGGGTATCGGCAGAATTGACTATTTGAAAAAGGCTTAAAATAGTGACTGGCTCTTATTACACAACTATTTTGTCCCGTTTACACAATGTGTTAAGGCAGCAGCGAACAAGATTAGCGCTTAAAAAACTGCTTCTTCCCGATGACAATGCGCTTGCTCACACATCGGCAACAAGTTGACGAGCTGATCTTCGAAGTAATTCCCTACCCATACTTTCCACCAGATCTGACTTCAAGTGACCTTTTTTGTTTCTTAACCTCAAATATTGCCTTGGAGGAAGAAATTTTCGTCGAATAAAGACATCATCCTGCCGTAAACGCGTATAATGCACGGTATGAAACAAAAATTTTCTGAGGGAAAATAATTACAATCTCGCTGGACCAAATATACTGAGCTCGATGGAGATTATGTAGGGAAATAAATTTTTGTTTATGCAAAAAAAATGTTATTTATCTTTTTTTACAACGCTTTTCAATCCACTCTCGTATATAATATTTAATACCCTTGTCTTTAAAAACAATTAAAAATATTGATTGAAAATGATATGATGACAGTATCGGCATGGCTTTTGTAGTACGCTTTGTTTTATTAAATCTCAGTCGTTAATAAAATTTAAAGCCTCCTCATTTAAAGAAATTGAAATGTTTTTCTTTTTGAACTTTCCACAGAGAAGGTCTCATAGGTTCTCTAACAATTTATTAGTACCTTCAATCTGTAACAAATTTGACCTGAAGTTAATAATTAATCATTTATTAGAGCAAATAATCTCCAGAATTTTATATTTAATTAGTATTAATTGAATGTCAAAAAACTGTTTATTTATATGCTAATTTCAGTAGTCTTCTATCTTTGTATTTATTTACATTATGTATATAAATATTTATTCATAATTAATTTACGCCGATTAAAAATTAAATAAAAATAAAATATATTTAATTAAATTATATTAAATAAAAATAAAAAACAGAATTTTCATTGAATAGTAATATAATAATTTCATCTAAACCTTTTTAATTTAGATATTAAATTAGAATCGATTTAATGACTAAAATACAGTTTTTACTAGTAATTTGGACTCTTTCTTTTGTATTTTAATAAATGCGTCATTTATCAAATAAGAGCCACTATTCGCCCCTTATGTTAGTTTTTGAGAATGGATTGCGGGGATATTAATACTAAGAGAGAACAAAACTAAGATATGAGCAAGCCCGTCTTTTTTTGTGAGGATAAGAGATAATTTTTGTACGTCTTTTGAAAACAGTCTCTAAAGTTGTTTAAAACCTAGTTGTACTGTTTTGGGCACCATTTATTTTATAATAGAAAGAATTTAATTTCAGTTCAAAAAATGAAAAAATACTGAAAAGTTATTTAGTTGTTGGTATAGAATTGAGTACAGTACACTTTACGTCCTGTAAGATAGAACGGGAGTTCAGTGGAACACTACGCTAACACTAAATAAGGTATATTAACAAATAAAAAAACATTCTTACATTTATTACACCCTTGGAATTAAATAGACTAGATTAATATCCCTTTATGCTATGAGAGTGCATATGTTCACAGATAGTCTTCAACTTAGAATTATGTGTTTCTCGTATCACTTATTATTGAGAATAAAAAAATCGCTTTAAAAAGGCACGATATAGAAAGATGGTTCCAGGTTCATTTCCGGTAACACCGACTCCGGGATCACACGTGTTACGTAGTCGTCAGGAACACACATTGTAGGAAGGAACTGAGATATTTAACTGGTATAGTTATCGACTTACTGTCTGGCTTCTTTTCGTAGCTTTTCTATCAACTGCTTGGCCTCTCCTGGTGAGTTTCCCATCAAAATATCAAAATGTTTTAGGATGGGTAGAAAATTTCAAGAAAGGCTCGATGATAAAAAACACTCTATATTATGGAGGGCAAAAGGATGCCTTCACTACTTGAAGGACGGAAAAAAGCCATCACTCCGTGATGTACAGAGAAAGTCACTGTTACATGCTGGATCGGAAAAAGCCCTTAAAAATTGCAGATTGCTGTTTATATACTATGGTTCTCCTTCCTTCGAAGTGAAGTGTTTAAGATGTACTAGTTCACTTCAGGAACGCAAAATGAGAAGGGAGTTTTAAACTCCGGCTTGATAGACAAGGACCGATGATGCGCGTCCTAATCATAATCCAGACACATTTAATGCAAATGAAATAAGTTAAATCGGTCATATGTGCCTACTACAGGTTGAGTTACACTGCTTAACCAAATATAAAAAAATTTAATAAGATTAACAATTATTGCACGAATTAATGAAAGAAAAACGGTGTTGTAACAGGATCTTAAAATTTACGAAAAAATGAATATTACTATATATATATATATATATATATATATATATATATATATATATATATATATATATATATATATATATATATATATATATATATATATATATATATATATATATATATATATATATATATATATATATATATATATATATATATATATATATATATATATATATATATATATGTATATATATATATATATATATATATATATATATATATATATATATATGTATATGTATATATATATATATATATATATATATATATATATATATATATATATGTATATATACATCTACATATATAATGTATAAATTGTATTACAGACCATATTATAATGTTGTAATACATGTACTGCTTTTTAATCATCTATCATCTTCATAACATATAAAACACACTAATGATAGTTTCAATACAGTGAAATGAAGAAAGTAAAAAAGTAACCGGTCAAGTGCAAGTTGCGTATCTAGTGTTCCGCACGTTGATTGCTCTTGAAATAAAAATTTTTGTTACGGAGGTATAAAATGATCAGCGACTTCACAAAAAACACACCCCAATTTAGTTTTCAATAAAGTTTGTTTCCGGTCCTTACTCAAAATTGATGACCTTAAAATATTTGTTTTTTTTTATCTACCAGATAAATTGTTAATAGTAATGCACTCGTAATAATTTTCTTTCAATCTACATCCTGTGGAGAATATCCTGGGATTTTTTCAAAATTTTTGGATCAGTACTTTTCGAGATAGAGGGGAGACAGCGATTTTATTCGAAATAATACAAAGAAAAGTATACACATGTAAGATATTATATATATTTTTACACTCGTGTTTCTACAAGCTTTCATTTGACATCCCACTCGAGGAGCTAGTAAAAAAATTTTTTTTCACGTCCGAAAACCCCCAAAACTAATCCCTTAAATCAAACTTTAATGTTCAAAACTACACGGCTCTGATGAGGCTATCAATTCCTATCTTAGTACCAAATTTCAACTTTCTACGACAAACAGTTTTGGAGAAAATCGAGTGTGACGGACGGACAGACAGATGGACAGACGGACAGACGCCGAAGTGCTCTTATAAGTGTTCCGTACGAAACACTAAAAAGAGACAAAGCAAAGTAATTTTAATTAAAATAAATAAAAATAACATTATCTAACATTATTGTTCACACTACTTGATAGATTATAGTGTCATATATTGGGTGTTGACATAGCCTGGTATTACTAAAATATTGTCTCTTGTTATATGTGTCTAATTGATTTTAGTTTTCTATATGTTTTCAGAATATCTTCCTTGATATGAGGTATCAGGAAATGATGCTAGAAGTAATCATATTTGTTTCAGTGGATCCAGACTTCCTTTCAGTTAAACATTCTGTATACTTTTTCGTTAGATGATTGAACTACTCAATACTAATTCATTGAAAGATCTTGATGAGTCTAACGTTTCAACGTGTTTTCATATATGAAATAATTGCTGCGTCTTAAAATATAAGTATAGGAAGGAGATGGTTCGAAAAATTAATAACATTAAAATTTTCCTATTACAATACCCTAAGATGGACAGATACTCGGCTTACAGCACTTGTACACTTGTCTCATTTTAAAGTTGTGGAAGATTTAATCCCCTTAATATGCTCCTAGTCCAAAATTATTGCTGATTTCAAATGAGTACCTTACTCATATGTCGTGCAAGACACAAATAGATGAAAAGTTTTCTCCTCCTTCTAGTCTCTGACATCGATGCGAGTTAGATCCTCTTTTGAGTGGCAGTGTACTGTGAGAATCCCTGTCAACGTCTTCGAGCCGTTCCTGTTTAATTTCTGCAAAAACCTGGTATACTCAGGGTTAGCTTCCGTTATTATCCCTGTTGCCACATTTCAATCTCTTGCGAAAATATCGTTCTATTGCCCATATTGCAAGGAATTCCCACGAAGTGATCAGGTCACCAGAATTTACTTTTTCCGTAGTGTATCGGCCATCTCACTTCCCTGTGCGTTTGTGCACAGGCGAGAAACAATTTATTTCTACCCTCCAGATTGGTCAACAAGTTTTTTTACTCGCTTACAAGTTCCAGGCCATCCTGTACGGAGAATTTTCGGCCTCAGTCCCAAATAGCTACCAAAAGCTCGCTTCCATGCCTACCTGGCATTTGTAGCGTTCTTTATTTTACTCTCTATATATTTCATGTTATGTACATCCGTTATGCTACAAGTTGATACTAATCAAAGAATCTTTAAATCTTTACTCATCAGAACTAAAATTCAATTAAAATTGTTTTAAATGTCCACATGTCTTTTCAGTCGCTCTGCATAAAATAAAACATTTCTCCGATATAGACGAGAATCAAATTAAATTGACTATTAAACTGTTTTTTTTATAAAAATGATTCTGAAGGTGTTTCCATTACCTCAGAATTTATCACTACCCCTATATTACCAATATCTTGATAATTTAAATATGTAATTAATCATTCAGAAAATATTTTAATAATTTTCTCTTTTTTTTAGTAAAGAAGCAGCGGTACCTATAGCGATCTTGGAACCCCCGCTGAAAGGTTTTCAAATCCTTTTAATTATTTGTGGTATTTTGTTTCTGTCCCTTTTACTTCTGGGACTTGGATGTTCTTACTACTGTCTCAGAAGACGACCAGTTACTATTATTCGTCCATTTTCAACCATTGGTAGTGATTCTGAAATTACGAAATTATCTGGAAGTTCACTGGGTAAGTTTTTAGGTTCATATTTGATATTATTAATAAACGTATATTGGACTTGTTTATTAGAAAAAAAAATTAGGTAAACGTTTAGGGAGTTTCGTTAAAATCCAATATATGTGAAATAAAAAAACGGAATAAATGTAAACTAGTTTCTATTCTAGATAAAAAAATTTATAAACAAGATAATATTAGTTTTCCATTACTAATTTTACGTTATCTTTAAGATATAGCAGAGGTATAATATATTTGGAAATAAAAAAATCTATAACTCAGAGGATGTTTTTCTTTATCGTGAATTTAGAACTTAAATTTATACTGAAGTAGTTGATAAAAACGAATTACAAAGATTAACATATGGTCTCTTTTGGAAGAGAGCTTTATTTTTTTATAAGCAGAGCACGCGGGCGGCAAAGTAATCCGTAAAAGGCACAAGAACGGCGCGTAAGCGGAAGTAGCGGTTCACGTTGGTCTTGAATAGTCGGAGGTTGAACTATGTGGGAAACATAGTGTTGGGTAGATCATTTCCAAACTGATAAAATTATCCATAATACAGAGTTCTTATAGCGAGCGATAAGATGATTGACGAGCTGAGTTCATACGGATGTGATATATTAATATATTCTTAGTACCGTTCTGAGATGAATCAAGGAATGCAGCAAGCTACGTCCGTAGAACAATGCTTCTGAATACATTTATAGAATAGGTCGAATTTGTCAACTCTGGTGTGCCAAAGAATTGCAAATTCTTGAGTATTTCTACTACTACAAAAAATACCGAATTTGTTTGGCAGCAGAGCTCAAAATATTACACCAGCATTCGAACGATCAATTATCGAATTTGAGTTTGGTATAGAATTAGAATAGAAGTTGTTGTCGACTATACAATTTTCTAATACGAAATAATATTTCGAGATTTTGAGAAGCTTTTTTCTCTGCAACAAATTCATACCAAGATATATTTATTCTCAAGTTAAAGCTAAATGATAATATAAAACTAAGTTGGGAATGTGGAATCTTTGGCACAATGATACTACTCAGTATATATCACCACTACACCAAACACTTTATTTTTGAACTCGACGCGCGAGTGCAAAAATAAAGGGTTTGGTGTAGTGGTGATATATACTGAGTAGATAATATAAAACGCAATTTAACTATGTCGGGTGGTGTAATGTTAACTTTTCTAGAAAAAGTTATTTCTTGAGTTCTTAAAACATTATATTCCACTTGGTCATGACGTTTTAAAATAGAATTTCGTCTAGCTCGTTACTATCTTGTTCCATATTAGAGATTTTACAGTATTTAAAAGTTCAAAGTATATTTATATATTATATATATATATATATATATATATATATATATATATATATATATATATATATATATATTTACATATATACATATATATATATATATATATATATATATATATATATATATATATATTATATATATATATATATATATATATATATATATATATATATATATATATATATATATATATACATATATATATATATATATATATATATATATATATATATATATATATATATATATATATATATATATATATTCATTCCTCAGCCTCGGACTGAAGTTCAGGATGTTGTGCGCGTGGACATATCAATTTATTTAACTCCTATAACTAAGAATGAAATAATTAAACATATATCTTTGAAAAACAATAGTTCACCTGGTTATGATAATATAAAGACAGTAACAATAAAACAAACACACATAGAAATAATAGAACCTTTATTGCATATATTTAACAGAATTCTAGAAACCATTTAAAACCTCAGTAGTCATACCTATATACAAAAGTGGCGTAAAAACATCCATAAATAATTACAGACCTATAAGCTTAATTAGTAACTTTGCAAAAATACTGGAGAAATGCATAAAGGAAAGATTTTCGTTATTTTTTAAAATTAATAATGTCTTGTCACCAAATCAGATTGGTTTTGTTGAAGGACGTAATACGTCGGATGCTATGCATAGGCTTGTAACTGATCATCTGAATTTGGATAGAAAATGCATAGCAGTTTTCCTAGATCTTGCCAAGGCATTTAATACTGTTCTGCACGCAAAACTTCTTAACGTTCTGGAAAGAAATGGGATAAGGGGTTTGGCATACAATTTAATGAATAGTTATTTGTCTGAAAGATATCAAGTGGTTAAAATGAATAATACTATAAGTTCAAGACAATTAATAAAAATTGGGATTCCCCAGGGCACTGTATTGGGACCAGTCCTGTTTATAACAGACATTAGTTCCTTGCTGAGTATGGAGGTTGACGGGATGACTATCTCCTTTGCTAACGACACAGTAATGGTTTTTTCAGGAGATGAATGGGAGGATTTAAAAGATACAGCAATGAATGGAAACTGGCTTGAAAATTATAAACTCACCCTTAATTTAACAAAGACCCAGTATATTGCCTTCTCTCTGACTGTAGCGAATAGACCACCATTCAATTATATAGAATTCAATAAACATTTACATCGTAAAGGAAGTAACACACGCTGAGTACCTTGGAATAGTAATTGATCAGTTTCTGAAGTGGCATTTTCATGTTGATTACGTGTCGAACAAAATTCGAAAACTCGTTTATAAGTTTTAGCTTCTGAGAGATTTTCTCGACCAAAGCGCTTTGGTGATGATTTATAAGGCATTAGTAGAATCGATAATTCGATATGGAATTGTGGTATGGGGTGGATTGTATAATAATAACCTACACAAACTAAATATTATACAAAAATATATTTTGAAAATAATATATAAAAGAAATAAAAGATATCCAACGGACAGTAAAAACGAGTAACATTAAAATAATGTATATCAACGCGATTTGTGCCTATATACACACTCATAAAGATGCTCAATTACATATAGCACATAAGTACGACGCTCGAACAAAAACACTTCAACATTTAAAAGTGCCTCAAAGCCACAATAATTTACATCTGAGATATTTGAATTATATTGGGCCTAAATTGTACAATTTACTCCCTATTGAAATACGAAAAGAACAGAATAAAAATAAATTCATCAGAAAATGTATCGGGTTTTCGAAAATAGCTTCCAATTTGAAGGGTTTCTAAACTGAATGGGATGGTGCCAAAACTATCTTATGAGGGGAGAAGGCAGGAATTTCTTTGATGTATATCCTGTCTCTTTCTTTTTTCTTTAATTTTAGTCCTTTTTTCTTTAGTTTTAGTTTCTCCAGTTTTTAGTTTTAAATTTGTATCATGTTGTAATTTGGGACTGTACATAATGTTATCTTAATTTAATTTTACTCAAAATTTGTAAGTTTATACACATACAGATGTCTTTTTCATCTAGGTGCATTTTATATCAAAGTAATTTACACTGTATAAATACCTTCATTGTTGTTTTTTATAATATTAAGTGTGTATTGTATTTTCAAATAAATAAATAAATAATATATATATATATATATATATATATATATATATATATAATATATATATATATATATATATATATATATATGCAAGGGGCGTGCGAAGCTCTTGATGGATACTTTTCGGCTCATAACTTATTAATAAACGCTCAAAAAACACAATGCCTATTCTTCGGCAATATAATAGAAAACACTTTATCTTTTACATATCGAAATATTAATATCCAATCGTCGAACGTGTTTCCTTCTTGGGAGTGGAAATAGATCAGAGACTGGACTGGAGAGCGCATGTTGGGAATGTGTCGTTGAATGTTTCAAAATCTTGCTATGCTTTAAGAATTATTTCTGAAAATTTTGGAGTCGATGCTGCTCTGTCAGCTTATCATCCCTTCATACAGTCAAGAATAAGATACGGTCTTATCTTTTGAGGTAATTCACCAGAAACTGAAAGAGTCGTAATTCTTCAGAAAAAATGTATTAGAGGTATATTTGGAATGAAACCGCGTGATAGCTGTAGGAATGTGTTTAGAGATAGAAAGATCTTAACCATTATTTCTATGTATATCTTGGACAGTTTTATGTTTGTTCCCACCAACAGCGATATTTTTGAGACTTATATAAACAATCATAGTTGCCACTAGACATAAATTGAATCTGCTTCCCGAAAAGCGTAATTACAGCTACATACAGAAAAATGTTAATTATGTCATATTAAAGATATATAATAGTTTCCCAGAGAGTGTACGTGAGTTATGTAAAACGGAAGTAGAGACTTTTAACCAAATATCTGCTTCAAGGAGCTTATTACCCATTAAATAAATTTTTCTTAAGTCCAGTTGAAATTAGCACAGGGATTTGATAGCTCTGTCAGCAGAGGTGGTTGCTTGTCCTTTCCGTTGTGCCCCCTTATTTCATTGTGTCTTTGTTATTAAATTGTAATTTTGCTCTTAAAACTTATTTACTATTTTTTCTTTTCTTTTATTTAATTATAGGTTATTGTAATTTCAGTTAACATTGTTTAATGCCTATTGGCTGATAAGTGTAACCTATCGTTACATGAAAACAAATAAATTATTATCTATCTATCTATTATATATATATATATATATATATATATATATATATATATATATATATATATATATATATATATATATATATATATATACGTCAAAAAAATTGTGTCGGTAACTCTGTAAAGAAAATATAGCTAAAAGAGCTCCGCTACTTCTTTTAGACCTCTCGCTCTTATATCGTAAAAATCTTTTCATATTTTAATAGTGTATCTCTTGCTGAAGCAGACATAATATGAATTAATCTGATAAAAGTTATTAACTTTTTAAAGAAGCCAGCTATTTTTATGTAAACGTGTATATTTAGTAGAAATAGAAGGTGTTTTAGCAATGTTTTAATTTGAGTTGCTTTATGTTTATTTTTTTGTTTTATTTCAGGAACTCTCTCTATGTTTGAAGGTGTTAAAATTCCTCGAGCTCACGCTCCAGTAATTATTACAGGAAGTAGCTCAGGAAGTGATGAAGGTCATCTTATAAGTGACACACTTCCGTCAGATTATCCATCTGAATCTCATTCCGAAGTTGAGGAGACACGATCCCTACCCGTAAGCATAGAAATATAGAAAATTGCTTCCGAAAATATTTTGAAAGAGTTTGTTATCTATATCTAATTACATATTTTATTCCACCTAGAATTGTAGACGTTCTCTGTGTATCACGCCCTATGGCCGGATTCATTTATTTTTGGGAAATTGACGTGTAAAAATTCAGATACTTTAAAATTTGATGAGTTATAACTTTTAACTCGCATAGCTTGGCATAATATTGTTTGCACATTCAGATTTACTTCTAAATCTATCCTTGAGCAGTTCTACCTTGTGAAAGTCTAAAGAAATGAAAACTATTACATGTGGAAACATCTAAAAACTTGAAAACCAATTGAATTCACGTATAAAGTTCGCTAAATACTAGATATAAATGTGTCATAAAATATTTTCTGGTCGATTTGGAATTCGAAGTTGTCATACTTTACGATATGATTTAATAATACTCCGTATTTCAAAATAATTTCACCACTTCGGGCAAAATTTTTAAATATTTTTCTAAAACTTCGTCTGTATTTAACTTAATACTCATTAAATATTTTCAAAAAACAATAGGGTTAATTTATCTATAGTACGGTATTTATGCTAATGTCTCGTCTTTTTTCTAAATCTAGGTTTCCTCAGCTGGAAGCTTTGAAAACCGGGCCTTTATACAAGATAATGGCCATGGAAGTTTTTATAGTGATGGTTATGGACATACACAAGAACAACATATCCAAAATGCTCTTGCTAGTGCTGCAACAGTACCTAGACATCCAATGGCTATTAAAGGTGAATTTAAAAAATTGCTGTATTACATAACTCCCCTTAACTTCCTAAAATTGAATATACTTTTATAAATAGGATTACACTTAATTTTTAGAGCAGCCTCATATTGCTCTATAATAATTATTATGAATGAAATATATGTGCTTATATTAAAAAGAAAAATATATTATGAACGGAAAATTTTTTAACCTTGATATATTTGAAACCATTTTCTTGATCTAATTTTTTTTTAAGAATTTTACATCTGAGTTTGGCTAACAATAATCTGTGAATATTTATTTTTCATTTTCTTTCTAATTTTTTTTTTCACATAAATTTTTAATTTTATATCTAATTCGATATTGTATTGATGTTGACTCTACTAATAGTGATTTTCGTGATTCTTGGAAAATTCTTTTTCCGTCATTAAATAGTTTTTATTGCCAAACCATAGAAGAGCAAAATATATTCTCCTTAGTAAAGTTAGTACTAGAACAAATTACGGGAATATTTATAAAAATTTTTTCCTTATTTAAGTATATTGACTAGATTCAAGAAAACATTAACTGTCCTTGGTTTTATAACTTAAAATTATTTTAACTAACTTTTTACTTTCTTGGTTATTCATTGTGAAATTTGTAGGAATTGTGCAAGGTAGTAGGAATTTTAGAACATAAGGAAGAAATCATTAATAAAATTTGCTTCATTCCTTTATTCTCTTTATTTCAGGCTGGGTTCTTGATGCTTTTAGCAAAAGATGCAGGAACCGTTTATCATATATCGCTGGTAACCCAAGTTTAGTTTTATGTAGCTACAAATAACACCGTGTTATAAAATATGATGTCATAACACCTTTTCGTATTAATATCCTCTGGCAAAAATGCAACGGGTATAGATTTTTATTATCGTTCCTAATATGATAAATTCCATTGAAAAAGTTTGAGAGTTTTCGCTGATAATTTGAAGTAGAGAGCTGAATATTTGATTTTAATTGGAAAAAAGTTTATAGATTTTTCAAAAGGCGTCCAATTTATCCGCTTATTATTTGACATCACAAATGAGTTTATCATCAAAAATTCAAGCAGGAACCACAATTCATTCATCAGCAGAGAGAAATTGCTTTTATTAATTAAAAACCGTCTACGTGATAAATTAAAATATAACAGGATAGGCCAATACATATATATGTATATATATATATATATATATATATATATATATATATATATATATATGTATATATGTGTATATATGTGTATATATGTGTATATATATATATATATATATATATATATATATATATATATATATATATATATATATATATATATATATATATATATACATATATATATATATATATATATATATATATATATATATATATATATATATATATATATACATACATATATACATACATACATACATACATACATACATATATATGCTGAAATCAAAAGTAACTGCAAGAAGAATGCAAAACAGGATATTAGAAAATACCAGGAGAAACGGATAGAAGAACTGATAGAGCAGAATAGAGGTTTGAACGTATTCAGAAAGGAAAACTCAGATAGAAAGGCGATTAACAAACTTATAGACAAAAATAAACTGACCACAAATATTTAAAGTGACAGAACCATTCTATGCAAATCTATACGAGTCGAAGGTCAATGAGGAAACTCTGAGAAGATCAAGGGGGGACAACCGAAGTATACTTAACATTGGTTCCGAAGATCTAACTGACATCGAAGTTAAAGAAATTGAAAAAGCCATTAACTAAATTAAAATTGGAAAAGTAGCAGAAGGAGATGACATCCTGCCGTAAATGATAAAAGAGGGAGGAGCACCATTAATCAAAGAGCTTAAAAAACTCTTCAAAAAATATCTACTTGAAGGAATGATACAAAAAGATTAAGATATTAATATACAAAAAAGAAGATCCTAGCAATTTGGAGAATTATAGGCCAATAAGTCTTCTATCGCAAATATACCAACTATTCATTAGAATAATTACAAATCGATTAGACAAGTAGTTTGATTATTACCACCTAGAGAATAAGCAGGCTTTCGAAAAAGATTTAGCACAATCGAACATCTACACACAATCAGACAACTTATAGACAACGTACCTGACGATCGAAACTGAAGGTGATTACACGAGGATACCACGGAAGCAAATATAGAGGTGTTAGGCAGGGTGATATATCGCCCAAAATATTCACCCTGGTACTAGAAGATATCTTCAAGAGCCTTCACAGGGAAAACAGGGGACTTAACATATACTGAGAAAGACTTAATAACTTAAGATTTGCTGGCTGACGACATCGCACTTTTGCAGAAAACAAAATCGAATTGAAAGAAATGCTCGAAGAATTACAAATTAAGGCAAAAAAAGTCGGTTTAGAGATGAACATCACAAAAACCAAATTCATAACATTCATATGTATATTTGGGATAGGAAGTTACAATCAAGAATTGTAAGTCAATTGAAGGATACGCCTGGGATGGGCGGCTTTCGGTAAAATGAAGCAAGTCTTGCTGCCCAAACTGCCCTTAAAACTTAATAGTAAAGCATATAACGAATGCATTCTACCAGTAACAACATATGGCCGCGAAACTTGGGTTCTGTCACGGAAAGTTATTAGAAAATTGCAAGTTCACCAGAGAGCAATTGAAAGGAAAATTCTAGGGACTACAAACCAAACAATTGGATCAAGAAAAAACAGGAGTTCACGACATAACTGAAAGGATATGTTCCCTCAAGTGGAACTGGGTTGGCCATGTGGCCAGAAATACTGATAAATGGAGCGGAAAAAAGTGAGCACATAGAGACCATGGAGGAAAAAAGAAGTACGGGCAGACTTCAACAATGTTGATACGACGATATTAAAAAATCAGTGGAGCCCAGTTGGTATCAAATTGCTCAAAACAGGGACATATAGAAGCACATGAGAATGGCTAGAGGAATAAATATATATATATATATATATATATATATATATATATATATATATATATATATATATATATATATATATATATATATATATATATATATATATATATATATATATATATATATATATATATATGTATATGTATATATATATATATATATATATATATATATATATATATATATATATATATTGATAATATCCTCCTTTTCTGTGTATTCTAACAGATGTTCAAAATATAAACGCCTATAATTTTTTTTTAATGTTTTCGAGGACGCCTTGATCCATTGGTTGCATTATGCTGGTTACATTTAGACAAAAAGATTTTACAACAATTTCGCCCACATGAAGTCCTTCTCCAGGGTGAGAGGGGGCATTATCCATTAACAAAATTGCTTTAATAGGAAGACGGTTTCTGTTCAAAAATTTAGTCACAAATGGCACGAACTCTTCTTCAAATCAGTTAGTAAATAAGGTCGCATCCATCTATGCGCTCTTCTGACTTTTGTAATAGACTTTGGGTGAGATGTCTTTTAAAGCTCTTGGACATGCGGACTTGCCAATCACCATCACTGGGATTTTGTGCTTGCCGGATGCATTGGAACATACCATTATAGTTAATCTTTCTTTACTTCGTTTGTGCCCAAGAACTGATTTTTGCTGTCGAGATGCCAATGTTTTTGATGGAAGCATTTTATAATTCAGACCACAACGTCACAGTTGTAAATTTAATCACATGTGTATCCACAAACTTCGATTTGCTTTTTAAAGTTCTACTTAAACTTCTCAATTGATGACACATCAGCAGAAAGTTTTTCACCACATATAGTCAGTTGTCGTACACCGTACCGTTTTTTTCCATCGGTCAAGCCATCCAGAATTGGCGGTAAACTGATCTATCTCTGGGAATTGCCAACTAATCATTATTGCTTTCTGTTGTAAAATTGGACCTGACAGAGGCACACCTTTTGATCTCTGTTGGTTAAACCACATGAATAAAGCTTCGTTAACCTTTTCATAGTCGCCGGTTTTCATTGATTTTCTTCCTGAGGACGAGGAGGCTTGATTTATACACCACTCCTCTATTTTTGTGCGGTTTCTTTTTCAATCTCCAACTGTTACCTCACCTACTCCATAATCTCGTGCAACAACTTTAATTGTCTCTCCTGCTTCAATTCTTCTGTTGGTTTTTAATTTTTCTTCAATAGGAACGACGATTCTTTTACGCTTGTTTTGCTCCATTATAATACGACAAACAAAAATTCAAACAAAGCAGTTCGTATTAATTACACTTAACTACCAGAACTCCAACTAAAAAAATTATGTGAGTATACTCTTACTTCTCCGTAGTAAACGCTATAACGCACTGCATTCACGCAAATTTACATGCTGAAAGAGTTCAAAAACATAAATAGGGGTATCCCTCCCATGGGCCCCGACGATTTTAAATGGAAATATGTACATACATATTTTAGAAGCTCGGCTAATACGCAGCATAGACGAGCGTACCTCGGGTAATCAGGTTCTTAGATTGGTTCGGTTAATCCGGAGCTCGGATAATCGCGACTCGGTTAATCGGAGTTCTACTGTATATATATATATATATATATATATATATATATATATATATATATATATATATATATATATATATATATAAGCTCTACATGTATTTTTAATTGAAGAAAGAATTACAGTATATATATATATATATATATATATATATATATATATATATATATATATATATATATATACATATATATATATATATATATATATATATATATATATATATATATATATATATAGTATTGACAGCTCTAAACTAACAAATCCTCCTTTGAAATTAATACGCAGAATTATTTTAGAAAATATCGCCCTCGGTATATTTGATATGTAAACAAATAAAGTCTGTTGAAACTTAACCTATAGTATTAAACTTAATATGTACACAGGATAAGGAAGCATAAAGCTTTATATGACGATAACCCAAAATAAATGTTTTCTGCTACACACAAACTTATAATAATGTAGGTCTATCTACTCTTTAGCAGCATGTTAGATCATTTACTATTCTGAAAAAAATAAAGTTTGACAAATAAAATTGTTAAAGAGAAAGTGGTTCCGTTAAGCTAGTGCTAGTTTGACGAATGATAAACTCAAGTTGGTAATTCTAATCTTTTGGAGTTTCCACATAAGGAACATTATGGTAAATTATATTTGATAAGGTAAATTTTTACCAGAAGCTCTTAAGATTTTTTTTAAGTTTCTTGTTTGTCAATTCTTTTAATATATTTCTTAAACGAAGCCTTTTACTTTCTTATATATCCACTAGCAGTTAACTAGTTAATAATAATTTGAAAGCCGAAACAGGAAAACAAATACAGAAAAAAAAAGTAAAATAAAAACTCTCCACCAGAAACTGTTTTATACAATCAATAAAAAAATATATGAAAAATGATATAATCCGGTAAAATTACAATCTTTTTTTACTTCCATTCTTTACTTTTCCCAATAATATTTTCATTTAACTTTTTTGCCATTCCTTTTAAATAATAGCATCTCTAAATGAGTTTTTATATCTGTTTTGGGATACTATTCATTCATTCATTACCCTTTAACATTTTCAACAGTGTCGTATCGTTTTACTTTTATCGGGAAGAAAGTGGAGCTAAAAAATAATAAATCAGGTGAATACCTAGAGTGATTTAACACACAAGCTTAATTTTTGCTGAAAAATTGTCTCCAATATTCGAATGAAGGGTTTTCTATCACCAATAAAGCACGTTCCTACGACCCTACGACCAGTCAACATATGGTGTACTGTTGATCTTAAAATCCTCAGTTCTTCTTTAATCAATCTGATGAACGATTTCGGGTTTTTGTTGTTAAAATCTCATATCCTTAAACTTCTTACAAAACGTTTAAACCACCCAGAGCGTATTTGTCATCGCATGCTTTTTAAAGCATTTGATACGCTTGGATAACACTTTTATAAGACAAAATTCAATCATCTTTGTTTGAAAGACTTTTCGTAACTGTTCTTCAAAATACAATGTAATTATTACTAATAACTGACGCTGCATCTAGTAGAATAAATATCATAAAACAGCCGACATAGCATTAATAATGGTTGCTGCTTTCAAAAACAAACAGATTGAACAACTTGTGCTACTATTTTCTTCTATTTTCGAAAAAGTCGATCATTTTTGGGACAGAAAGTGTATATCTATCAGTACTTTTCTATCTAAACTATAAGTATTTTCTAGAGATTCTGGGAAATCTTTTAATCGTATTGGAATCTTTTTCGAAGAAAGAAGCTGTAGCTGTGCGGAGAACTAAAGACCAAAGATAGTTACCGTTTAAGAATATACGTACATCCAATCAAAAAGTCGTGCCCATTCCTAAGATTAAGGAAGGAAATTTTTTTTTTTCGCCTATTTATCAATTTAATTATTAACTTTATACTTTATGGCAAAATAAAGCAGATAATTTAATTTTCATGTTGATATTTTACAGGAGGCAAAGATAAAAAAAAACTTTTCAAGGGAAAATTGAGCCAAACTTTGTCGTCTTTCAGGAGGGTAATTTTTTTTATTTAAACTGTTTACATTAAAGATACTGGGTATATAGGCTTTATCGAAACAGCGTAATTTGATATCCCATTTAATTATAAGTTACTTGGTAGTAATTTGGATTAAATTTTAAAAAAGTTTTACACCATGCGGTATACTAGAAACTTGTTAGAAAATATCTATTTTTTAGATGTACATTAGTAAAAAATGTTTAAAAAAAAAAAACTAATTGTATTTTATCGAATCAAGAAATTTCCTATAGTTATAAACGAATATGCGTTAAGGGTCGAGAAAAATATGCAAAAAAACTTATAAAGGCATATAGGATGTGTAAGTTTTGCCCTTATATTTAAAGTAGAGGAGGTCAAACTAGAATATGTCCTATTTCCTTCCATTTGCTAGCTTGCTAGCTAGCCTAAGTGAACATGGCAGCTTTTAGCATCTTGTGACATAATTCTAACAAAAGGCTAACAAATCATAGCGCCAGGTGATGTAAAACTGTCAAAATTTCTAATTCAAGAGCAAATCCTACTTTACAAAAAAAGGAGATGAGGCACTTCCACAGAAAATGTAGCTATCGGAACAGAAAGACAAACAATTAGCACAGAACTTCGCCACAAAATGAAGCCGGCTGGCTATCAATGGATCGTTAAAATGTACTTCATCGATTTCTCAAAGATACCGCACAAATATCTATTGTATTATATGCAACAGTAATAGAGAAAATATGCATCTCTCAGAAACTCGATGAAGCATGTTTTAACGTTCCTGTGGTAATCAGTCAGCTTCGTTTTAAGATCACGTTTTGTTTCACGTATTTGGCTTTCTATAGCGACAGCTAGAATTTCTGTGGCACTGCTATCATCATGGAAAATTAGGAAAATAATATCTAATTGTTTAGTTAAAATAAAAACACGGAAACACTCTTGACTCCAGTATAAAAAGCACTCTATTTTCGCAATATTGGTAATTTAACAAAGATAATATTTATTAGGGGGCATGCTACCTATAGCTAAAAAGAGACTTATATGCGCCTTTTCAATTAAATACATCTTAAGCATTTATAACAATAATAGATTTGTAGTTTACATTATAACATCGTAAACATTATAGAAATTTTTTGCACAGTGTTAGAATTGCTTTAAAATGGCTTTTCTAACTTTGCTTCTAATTATTTTTACTTGTGCAGGGACACTCTTATTCTCCTATCCTTTGATTCATTGGTCTCAAACTATATATATATATATATATATATATATATATATATATATATATATATATATATATATATATATATATGTATATATATGTATATATATGTATATATATATAAATATATATATATATATATATATATATATATATATATATATATATATATATGTATATATATATATATATATATATATATATATATATATATATATGTATATATATATATATATATATATATATATATATATATATATATATATATATATATATATATATATATATATATATATATATATATATATATATAAATATATATATATATATATATATATATATATATATATATATATATATATATATATATATATTGTAACATTCATTTTTTCCTAGATTTTAAGACCATGTAATGTTACTGATTTTTCTCTTAATAATGTACTTCTTTTTCATTTTTGTATCGAGCGGTATATTAATCAGAAATTCTTAGCCGCTCGTTATATAGTGTGCTGTGCGGGTTTGCGACCGAATCTATCGATACGCCGGGATTGGTCAAATTTTGTATCCGGAGTTTTGGTTCCGGCGTCGCCATATTACAGACAGAGTGCCCACGGCTTATTTAAGGGTCCGGAGAACATGCATCTTGGCTAATTTCCACCAAGCCGCCGAGTGGTTAGTACCATCAAGCCGCAGCCAGGCTTAGAACACCGAGCCGCCGCCAGGCAGTAACATCAAGCCGCAGCAGGCTAATTTCCACCGAGCCGCAGTAGAGGCATACGACAATACCTACGAGAGCCAAGTTAAGCACGAGTTTTTTTTTTATCATAAAGCCGTAGTGGGCGTTGTGTGTTTTCTAAATGGAGTAGCTAAAGTAGGCTCTCCTCAAAAGTGTGAAATCGGTTTTGTGTAGCTTTGAAGGCCTAGAAGCCCATAGGAAGACCGTAAGTTACCAGAACTACATCAATAAATATATTCACCGCAAATAAGTGTTTCAACAGCAATTTGAACTGAAAGATCGCGAAGTGAAAATCACGACTCTTCAATTTCGGGTGTAGTCAAAATTTAGAAGTAAAATCTCTGATTTAGGGACTCTAATTTATAAAAACTACATTTAGGCTAGAACTTTTATAATTTTTATAACAGCAAAGGTTGGAACTTTTATTTTTAAATCATGAATAAATTTTCTTTTTTTGTCGATTAAAGCTAGTGTCTCACTGAATACCTATTTTCCTTTCAGGATAAGAAAAGTTGTACTAGTATAATTCTTTTTAGTAATATCTGTAAAACACTTCAGTATTTTTTCATTTTTTTAACTGAAGTTAGATCCTTTCTATTTTAAAATGAATGGTGCCCAAAATTTGTACGACTGAAGCTTTTTTAAAAAATAGAAAATAATTCCAAAAAGACGTATAACAATTATCTCTTACCCATATATCTCTACCAAGGAAAACTGAGCTAGTGTTTGTTTAATTTCTTTAGTTCTTTTAAAATCATTATTCACTCAATTCATTCTCAGAAATTAAAAAGAGGTTGCAAGAAAATTGAGCCCAAGCGTGGGAAAAACAATTTTCACAGGGTACAAAATGACGCCGCAAAAAACGACCAATTAATATACACGGTAGAAAATAACGCCTCAAAAAGCGGGCAAGTTAACAGGTTACAAAATAGCGCTGTCAACGCGGGGCTTTTGGAATTTTATTTTTTAAAGGGTTCAGTGTACTAGCTTTCGAACAAAGTAAAAGCTCTAACTTTTCAGATATTTTTATTTCATAATATTTAATTAAACGAAACTACACTATAGCAATAAGACAAAAGCAGGAAATTTGTAGAAATATTTATTTCAATTTATCTGATGGTGGTTTAGATATTTGAATTTTGTTAATCGACTCTAAGATAAGAGATTCCTACTTTTTTCTTAAAAGCTACTTTTATAGTTCAGATTAGCAGATGTGCTGGTTTACTTTAATTTTTGCAGTGTTAGATTTATTTTGCGGTTAACCGAAGAAAAAACTGTACTTTTTTCTCACCGATGTTTTGCATGAATATTAAAATACTTTGCTGATATGAAACGATATTTGGAGATTTTTTTGTAGAAAATTCTTAACATATTTGGTAAAAGAATTTTAATACAAGGCAATACTTAGAAATTTTTTTGAAATTGTTGAAGATTTTTTTAAATGTTTGGTAAAGAAGTTTACATATTTTAAGTGCCTTTACATATTTTTTATTTTGACTATTGGGAGCACAAGAGAAATATTTTCACGACTTTTTAAACAATTCTTTTAAATTGTATTCATTTATCATGGAAGCTTTCAATTTTAAAGTCAATCACCTACTGGAATATGAGTTAGACTATGAAATGAAAATCCGTCGTATTTTCTCAGAACGTCCGGTCGCGGATAAAAGAAAGATTCCAACGAGGATCTTAAGTAAAGAAATAATCCAATAGATCAGATTGGACTAAATAATTACAAAAGTTTCTGATTTTTCTTAAGTCTAATAAAAATCCTCCTTCTCAAGTTAAAACTCCTGCTTCTCCAAATGGTCACATATCTCCTTTATTCGTGCATAAATATTTAGATAATAGACCGCATATAAAGATAAATCCATTAAGTGTCCATTTTTTTCGGCTTTATTTGACTCTCGTGCAAATACCTCAGTAGGTCAGAATGGTATTAAAATTTTAAGTCGTTTAAGAATAAAAATATGCCATATCGAAAATAGAAGTGTTACCACTGCAGATGGCAGCCGTCTAAAAGTTTTAGGTACGGTTGAGTTGCCGCTAGTCTGCAATAGTCATTGTTTAGTAATCTCTGCTCTAGTAGTACCTTCTCTATCACATACTTTGGTTTTAGGATGTGATTTTGCACAAAAATTCGGAATTTTTCTAAATTTTAAAGATAATTCGTGGTATCCACAGTCCCTAGAAGTCAATTCTCATACAAGTTTTAAAGATTGTTATTCAGAAAGTTCTTTAGAAAACCTTTTCTCGCGTCTATGTACCGTAGATGATCTCTCGCGGACGGAACGCTTAAAGGCAGAAAAAGTAATAAGCTCTTTCAAGGAAATAAGTAGTAAAGATAGGTTAGGCCGAACGAATAAAATCACCATGTCTATAGATACGGCTGATGCCAGTCCTGTAAAGACAAGGCCCTTCGCCATGTCTCCGTACATGTCTAAAGTATTAAATAAGGAGTTAGACGAAATGGTGAAACTCGGAGTGATATCGTCTATGCTTTGACGGAAGAAAGCTCAACGAGGTCAGCAAATTTGATAACTATCCATTACCGAACATCGACAGAATTTTGACATCACTCAGGAATGCTAAGTATGTATCCGCGATAGACCTTAGAAAGGCTTTCTGGCAAATTCCTTTGGACAAATCCTCTAAGGAAAAGACCGCTTTTGCAGTAGTAGGCCGAGGTCTATTTCAGTTCGTCACTATGCCGTTTGGTCTAAAGAACGCTGCTCAAACTCAGCAACGTTTAGTGGACGCTATATTTGGTCCGAAATATGAGCCACATATTTTTACCTATCTCGATGATATTTTAGTAACATCGGAAGACTTCGAATCGCATATTCGCTTACTTAAAGAAGTAAAAGATAAATTGAAAGAGGCCGGACTGACAATAAATTTGAGCAAATGTGATTTTTTCAAAACTTCTCTAAAGTTTTTAGGCTATATTGTAGGCTCAAATTCCTTGCGTACCGATCCCGATAAAGTAGCAAGCATGGTTAATTATGCGAGACCTACTAATACTACGGAAGTTAAGCGCTTCGTAGGAATGTGTTCATGGTATAGACGTTTTATCGAGAATTTTTCTACCCTGTTGTCGCCTATTAATGATCTTTTGAAAGGACAAAAAAAAGGACAATCGATAGATTGGACAAAGGCAGCCGAAGAAATCTTTTATAAAGATTAAAGAGCTATTGGTTTCAGCTCCCATTTTATCCCAACCAAATTTTTCCCAACAGTTTTATATTTCTAGTGATGCTTCTAATACCGGTTTAGGGGGCGTCCTAACACAGAAAATCAATGGTGAGGAAAGAGTGATAGCGTATGCCAGTAGAACTTTATCAAAGGCTGAACGTAACTATTCGGTTGTTGAAAAAGAATGTTTAGCGGTACTCTTTAATATTGAAAAGTTTCGACCTTACATAGAAGGTGTTCCTTTCACGGTCATAACAGATCATTATAGTTTATTGTGGCTTAATTCTATTAAAAACCCTAGTGGCAAACTAGCGCGTTGGGCGATTAGGCTGAGACAACATGCATTTAATTTAATTCATAGAAAAGGAGTCCACAATGTTATTCCTGACGCTTTGTCAAGCGTCTCAGATCATACAGTGGACGAAAACAGTCTTAACGCACAGATTGGCGTAAGAATTGATACAGTTGATATAGATCGCATTGATCCATGGTACGATAATTTACAGCAGCAAATTAAAGAATTTCCTCAAAATTTTCCGCAGTGGAAGGTGGAAAATAATTTCGTGTACAAGTTTATCCCAAACCAGTTGCCTTTAAAAGTTAATGTACCCGAGTGGAAAATACTAGTTCCTAAACCACAGAGAGAGGAAATTATAGACATGTATTATTGGCCAAAAATGCGTTTTGATATCTTAAAGTTTGTGAGGACTTGTGAAGTATGTGGAGCGCAGAAATCTCCAAATACACTACCTATGGGACTGATGGGAAAAGAGAAAACGGTTAATTACCCTTTTCAAGTCATAGCAGCTGATCTAGCTAGGCCCATTCCCACGTTCAAAAAAGGGAAATAAATGGCTTCTCGTGGTTTCTTGCTGGTTTACAAAGTATACCATGCTATTTCCTTTGAAAAGCTCTAAAGCTGAATATATAGAGAGGATTTTGGAAAATAATGTCTTTCTAATCCACGGTGTTCCATCGCTCTTGATATGCGATAACGGTACTCAGTTTACCTCTAAGAGTTTTAAGAGCTTAAGTGAAACTTATGGTTTTAACATCCGTTTTAATCCTGTGTACTCTCCACAATGTAATTTTGTTGAACGTAACAACCGAACAGTCGGGACCGCTTTAAGAAGTTACGTTGATTCACATGACAATTGGGATGGCAATATTTCCAAAATTCAACAAGCAATAAATACCGCAAGACACGAAGTAACAGGGTTCACACCGTCTTTCTTAGTTTACGGCAGACATATACCTCTATCTGGATCGTATTATAAAAATTTAGATTTGGATGTCAATGTTGACAGCGAAATAATTCCGGGTAACAGGGGTGAGTATGCCGAAAATGTAAAGGGTTTAAAAGATATTTTCACTGACGTGCGTAGTAGGATACATAAGGCTTATGAACGGAACAGTAAGTCTTACAACCTTAGAAAAAGGGATTTTGCCTTTAATATAGGAGATCACGTTTGGCGAAAAAAATAAAATTCTTTCCAGTGCAGCAGATAAATTCACATCTAAGTTGGTACCTAAGTATGTGCATTGCGTGATAAGAGAAAAGATTTCAGACTTAGTCTATGGTTTAGTTAATTTAGACGGGACTAAAGTAGGACGATGGCATATTAAAGACTTAAAACCATTCACGGGACCTAACCCTAATGAAAGTTTGTCAGAAGAAGAATAATTTATATTTACATTATCTTAATTGCTTTACTTTACTTTTTTTGATGTTGCTCTGTAGAGGTGACGACCTCGTTTTTTTGACTGTTATAAAAGTTGAGCAGAGTATAGCTTACTTTTATTATTTTTGCTAAGGTTTTGGGTACTGATCATATCCAAACTTAGGTTGATTGTAGTTGATGTTTAGCATCGACTCAGCTGTTGCGAGCTTGCGAAAGAGTCACACTCAGGATTTATCATAAGACTGGTATGTCGGTGGTCGCGGGATTTGATTTGCTTATGACCCCAAATAATATCCAGTTCTTGACACTTGGAAGCGAAATTTTGATTAGAGGCAATCCAAAGTGATCTTGAGTTTGGACAAGCGCAAGATGGAGCTCGCGTGGTATGATGTAGAGTCAAAAATTTTTATGAGCAATTTCAAAGTTTGTTACCCGAGTGGGTGTATTTCTATTACCTTAGTGGTATATGTTGGGTGCAATTAAGAGTAAATTGATTTTGGTTTATCCAGTGAGTCTAAGACTTGGATTATTTTGATTTAGATCTTCTTCTGAATTGACAAACTGAGAGTATACTCTATTCTTTTCAGGGCCGTTTAAACGTTACCTTTGAGTCACAAATTTTTTAAAATTTTTTTTGCATAGACTCATAGGCGTCTGATGAGTTTTTTCGGTCTACTATCAGATTGATAGGAAATTGAAGTCCTGCAGGAGAACTAAAGGCTGATCATTTACAAGAGATGAGAGCAGAGTAAGACAGTCGTTTCACAAAGAAATGATCAAAATCTGATACCGAGATGAGAACCTTGTCAAGAGAGGCTAAGCGCAGTGAAGGAAGATTCCTAACCGAATTTTTAGATTTTCACCTGATAATCTAGAAGTTTGGGCTGACAGAAAACGGTTATGCCTGATACCTGTAGCAGTTTCTTCTAGAGGCTATTGTCTAGGAAGACGATTAACACCATGATCGAATATTTTAGCTGTCAACGATGTTTTCTTCTTGTTTCTGATTAAGCTGGAAAAGCTCTTGTCGTCTTCAACAGTTTTGTTGCGTTGCCACCGAAAAATAGAGAAATTTTTGCTTCATGTAGCTTTTTAAGCTCATTTTCGTTTTTTGGAAATTTCCGTTAGAAGCTTGGTTAAGCTAACCTTGTAAACCTTTTAGGTTGTATCCCATGAGTTATTTGTCTTTACAGGCTGTGATGCACCGGGTGCTAACAGATGCCGTTACGACGTTTGGCAGGGAGTTAGCCTTCCTGAGGAACAGACTGATTGGAAGGGTAGTCTATGGGGGGTGAACGTTTGACCTTTGGGACCTTTAGGGGTTTTGTTACCCAATGGTTATTTCTATTTGAACCAAAGGAGAGCCTAGCTACTGTAGTCGACCTCAGCTCCAATTAGCCTATTAGTGGTGACAGGGTGTTGGCAGTAGTGTGTTTCGGAACACCCTATTGATTAAATTCTTTTTTTGACTTATGGTGGTGTGGTAGACACCGTTTTAGTTTAGTGGATGCTATAATCTACTCCCTTTTGTTGGTGGACACCAGGGTCACCAATTCTGTATTTTATTGTCTCCACCTTTCAGTATATCGTGGTGAGGTGTTTGTCTCCTGTTATGTGGGATGGATTAAATTCTTTTCGTTGTTGTTCTAGGGCGAGACCAGTACACGAGGGTTCTTCATGCAACTTGGAGAAGCGCAATGCTGGTTAAGTTTTATATCTCTGTGTAGCCACCCTGAAGAATGACGGAGGGCGTTTTTTCCGGCTCATGTTTCTAGGCAGATTTGTCACTTTGGTGCGATGTGCCGAAGATTTGATTAGCTTTTGCTAAGAGCTTTCACCAAGCTCAGTATGGAGTTATCATAACCAAGAGTTTGGGATTTGAACTCCTGTATATATTTCTGTACATATTTCTGTATATATTTCGGTGTATGTTGGTTGCCTGAGGGCATGTGCTCAAAATGCGAGATTTTGAGTCGTTTTGCTTGTGGACTCCTATATATAGGATTATGACTTTAGGGAGGTCCTATTTCGAGACTTGCTGTCTCATATAGTTATGTTGGGAATGTTTCCTTGAATGTTAGTTGTGCGCAGACTAATCATTCTGTTCTTGAACATTGCTTTTAGAAGCAGGATCATTCAGTTTAGTGAATTTTAGCTCTTATAGCTATTCACTGTGTTTAGGGTGAATTTTAGCTTTTGTAGCTATTCACTGTGCTTATAGTGATATTGTTAGCTTTTATAGCTGCTCACTATGTTAATGGCGAGATTGTTCTTTTAGAACGCAGACTTTGTGTAGTCGAGGACTATTTACAGAGTGTTTTCTTGGCGAGGAGCCGAGGTTTTTTTCTGGCGAAATACCAGAGTGTTTTCTTGGCGAGGAGCCGAGGTTTTTTCTGGCGATATACCAGAGTGTTTTCTTGGCGAGGAGCCGAGTTTTTTCTGGTGATATACCAGAGTGTTTTGTTGGCGATGAGCTGACGTGTTTTCTGGCGATCAACCAGAGCGTTTTCCCTGGCGATTTTAGCATGTCTAGATGTCTTAGGACGTCGACATTGCGTTATAGAGTGCGATTATTCTCTGAGTGCGACTAGTAGTGATACTAGATTTAGAATGTTCTCTTAGCGATGAGCTAGAGCATGGATGGCGATTTTTCCCGAGCGTTTCTCTGGATATTTATCCAGATATTCCTTTTTTTTGGCCTAGTGCTAAATGGTCTGACAAGACTTTTTCTTTTTAGTGTAAGTGTTTGCACTAGAATCAGTTTTTTATTTTTCTTTATTTAAGAATTTTTCTAAATTTCTTTTGCTGACATAGAAAATTTTCAGACAATCCTTAAAATATTTTAAGGGGGGTGTTCATACTTTGTTTCAGTTCATTTTTTTGATTTAGACAAGAGTCTAGACAAAGTTAAATTTTTTTTGTTTTGGTAACAATAACAGAGCTGATTCTTTTATATAAGAAGACCGCGATTGTTACTTTGAACAGGTATTTCTTATGTTCATGCAAGGATTTTTATTTACTTTTTGATATACTTAACCTTGGTGCTTAATTAAGTTAGGTCTAGTTATAAGATTCTTATGTACTTGCAAAGATTTTCATTTGGTTTCCATTGTACTTAATATTAGTGCTTAATTAAGTTAAGTCTAGTAGTAAGGTCCGAAGTTTGTACTTTTGTTTTAAGTTCTGACCTTAGTATTAAGTGATAGTGTACCCCTTTGTACCTTTTTATAAGTAGCCTAAGTTTAATAGACTAGTGTAGTCTATTTCTTTTTGGAAGGGGGTAAATGTAACATTCATTTTTTCCTAGATTTTAAGACCATGTAATGTTACTGATTTTTCACTTCAAATTGTACTTATTTTCATTTTTGTATCGAACGGTATATTAAACAGAGATTCCAAGACGTTCGGTATATACTGTGCAGTGCGGGTTGCCGACCGAATCCATCGAATTTGTGGTACGCCGGGATTGGTGAAAAATTTGTATCCGGTTTTGGTTCCGGCGTCGCGATATTACAGGCAGAGTTCGCACGGTTTATTTAAGAGTCCGGTGAACGAAAATCTGGGTCACTTCCACCGAACCGCCAGGTGGGCTGTGTACCATCAAGCCGAGTAGGCGAGGCGAATTGCATCGGAGCCGCCACGTAGGCTTCCTTCGACTGAGCTAGAGAAAAAGCTCATAACAACCATCATGCGAGCTAAGTAAAGCGCCAGTTTCTTAACGAAAAGCCGTAGTGGGCTCTCTAAGTGTTTGCTAGAAAAGTGTGAAATCGGTCGTATTCCATCGAAGCCGGAATAAGAACAGTAAGTTACCAAAACATCCTTCAATAGACCTATCCCTGAGTAGTGCCTTAACAGCAATTTAAACAGACTAAAAAGTGAAGTGAAAAGCACTATTTTTCGTCTTCGGGGGGTAGTCATAGTTCAAAATTTAAATGTAATAACTACTAGTTAGGCTAGAATTTTTTTGTAGAACTGCAAAGGTTAGAACTTTTTATTTTTTAAAAACATGAATAAATTTTCTTTTTGTTGATTAAAGCTAGTGTCTCACTGAATACCTATTTTTCTTTTCGGGATAAGTTGTACTAGACTAATTCTTTTTAGTAATACCTATAAAACCCTTCAGTATTTTTTCATTTTTTTAACTGAAGTTAGATCCTTTCTATTTTAAAATGAATGGTGCCCAAAAAAAACTTGTACAACTGAAGCTTTTTAAAAATAGAAAATAAATCCAAAAAGACGTACAAAAATTATCTCTTACCCATATCTCTCTACCAAAGAAAACTGAGCTAGTGTGTGTTTAATTTCTTTAGTTCTTTTAAAATCAGGGTTCACTCGATTCATTATCAGAAATTAAAAAAAAAGAGGGGCAACATTTTTTCAAACGGTACAATATATATATATTTATATATATATATATATATATATATATATATATATATATATATTTACATATATATACATATATATATATATATATATATATATATATATATATATATATATATATATATATATATAAATATAAATATATATTATATATATATATATATATATATATATATATATATATAATATATATATATATATATATATATATATATATATATATATATATATATATATATAAATATATATATATTTATATATATATATATATATATATATATATATATATATATATATATATATATATATGTATATATATTTGTATACACAAGAGCACATATTAGTTTAAAAGAATATTAGTAAACTAATCTGCATTATTTGGGAATGGTACTTAAACATAGAAATTGTGCATATGCATTTTCAATGAAATATATTATAGATAAAATTGTTCTTCTATTGCTTCTTACACTATAACACAGGTATTTTTTCTCGTCTTTAAAATTGCTTCAAAATGGAAGTTCTTCCTTTCGTTTTTAATTCTTACCGCGAGGACCGGAGAAGAGTCTACTACCCTTCCATTCATTGATCCTAAACTAAGTACGTGCCTAACTATCTAACGATGATATAAGATCCCTGAATAAGTCGTGATTGTGCCCTCCTTGTATTTAATTTAAATAAAAAAACGAATTAAGAATTAATAAGCTGTCATCTGGCCCATTATTCTTTGACCTTCCATACCTTTAATATAAGATCAAACCTTGTTGGCGGGGTTTGTTCGCTATGCTACTATATATATATATATATATATATATATATATATATATATATATATATATATATATATATATTTCTACTCATCTCGCAGAGACGATAAAAACATATTCGTTTATATATCTTTTTGACAACAGATAATATGCCCCCCTGATGAAATAATGAGTATTATCCTTGTTAAATTATCAATATTGCGAAAACAGGGTTAAGTATTGATGCCGGTCTCTATGCTAGAGTCAGTAATATTTTCGCCTTTTTATTTTTATCGTTACCAACAAACAGTTATTTCGCTAGTTTCCCATGACGATAGCAATACCAAAGAAAATCTAGCTGTCGCTATAGAAAGACAAACGCGTGGAACATTAAAATGTGCCTTGCAGTATCTTTGAGAAATCGACGAGGCACATTTTAACGATGCGATGGAAGGACAGTATTTTTAGTGTTCCGTACGGGACACTTATAAGATCACTTCGGTGTCCGTCTGTCTGTCTATCTGTTTGTCTGTCACACCTGATTTTTCTCCGAAACTGTTTGACATAGAAAGTTGAAATTTGGCAATAATATAGGAATTGATGGTCATCAGAGTCGTGTAGTTTTGAAAGTTAAATTTTGGCTTAAGGAGTTAATTTTGGGGGTTGAAATCGGAACTAATTTTTTTTTTACCAGGTCATCGAATGGGCTGTCATATGAAAGCTTGTAAAAATACGAGTTTAAAAATATATATAATGTAATACTTGAGCAAATTCTCTTTGTATTATTTTTAAAAAAGTGCGAAAAATCGCTGTCCCCTTGCCTTATCTCGACAAGTACCGATCAAAAAATTTTGAAAAAGTTCTGGAATATTCTTTAGAGGGTGTAAATTAATCGAAAATTATCACAATTTCAAGGTGATCAGTTTTCACTAAAGATCGGAAAAAACTTTGTTGAAAACTCATTTGGAATATGTTTTGTGAAGTCACTGATCATTTTATTCTTCCGTAACAAAAATTTTCATTTTAAAAGCAATCAACGTACGGAACACTAGTTGCGCAAGTCCAACTTGCATTTGACCGTTTATTTTTTCTGACAAGTGAGTTTTACTTTTGGAATAGAAGGTTTGACTGTTTCACATCGGATAACGCCTTTATTTATGAGACACTAATATCTTTTGAGATAAGGTTCTTAAATCTTTACTGGGGTCAGCATTATGTTACAAGATGCTGAGCGCTGCAATCTTTACTTGGCTGGAAAGCTATAAATGGAGGGAAAGGTAAAATGTCCTAGTTTAAAAACTGGTATACGGCACGCCCGGAATTGTCCGTGATTCTTGGACCTCCCGTACTTTTAATATACCATTTGATACACCTTTATATGTTTTTACCTATTTTTTACGGGCCTTTAGGGCATATTTATTTATAATTGTAAAAAATGTTTTTTATTCGATCAAATACAAAATTTATTAGTTATTTTATTTTTTGTAATACCTTTTACATAAGTAATGCATACAAAAATAGATGTTTTCTGACAAGTTTTAGTATACTTTACAAGGCTTTTTTAAAATTTAATCTAAAATTACTACCAAGTAATTAATAATAAAATTTGTCAACCTACTTAAATAAGATATTAAATTACGTCGCTTTCTATAAAGGCTATTTACCCAGTATCTTTAAAGTAAACAGTATCATAAAAAAAATACCCTCCTAAGAAGCTATAAAGTTTAGCTCCATTTTCCACTGAAAAGTTTTTTTCCATTTTCCTCTTATAAAACATTAACATGAAAATTAAATTACGTGTTTTATTTTACCATAAATTATTAAGTTAATGATTAAACTGATAAGTAAGTAAGAAGAAAAATAAATTTTCCTTCCTCAATCCTAGGATTATGCACTACTTTTTGGCTGTACGTACATGCTCAAACAGTAACTAATCTTTGGTCTTTAGCCTTCAACACAGCTATAACTTGCGCCTTTGAAAACTAAGTGAATCCAAATAATGGATTTTCCAAAATTTATAAAAATATATATACTTTAGACAAAAAAATATTGGTTAACATACACGTTGGGTCCCAAAAGAGACTACATTTTTTGTAAATAGAAGAAAATAGGAACTAGAATGAGCACCAGTTATTAGTAGGTATTAGGCAATCGCATTATGTTTTACAAATAGTTGAAAAATGAGTTTGAAACCAAGAGGTGTGATTGAATTTTACGTTGTGGTAAAAGTGAGACCGAAACAAATTAAATATTTTAAAAAGCATACAGTGATGAATACTAATTTCGTACGGATGACCTATATGATTTTAAAGCGATCGTAAGAAGCTTGAGAATGCTGTAGGGGGAGTTAACAAAAGTGCGGGATTTCATCAACAAAAACCCGAAATCGTGCATCAGGTTGATTGAAGAAGAACTGGAGATTCTAACATCAGTAGTGCATAACTGATTGCTCTTAAGTATTCAAACTTTCTAGAAATGTGTTTTACTCGTCATGAAACGCGGTCAAACTTTTGTGTTGGTGTATTCGCAGTATTCATCTGATTTACCATCGTATAGCATTGTTTTTCTCCTCTAATTTCATTTACTGATGAAAGAAAAACGATACGACCCTGTTGAAAATGTTGACGAGAATATAACGACAACCCTCAATGGTATCTCAAAACAGATATAAAAACTCATTTAGCGAATTACTCGACCTTGTCAAATCGAAGCCAAGAGAGAGTGTATCAAATGGATTTAATCATTAGAATTATGGTATTATCCATTAAAAGACCGGTTCCTTTTTGGACAAAGGGTATATAAAACGATGCTATATATTTAAAGGGATTGGTAAAAAAAGCAAAATGTGGAAGTAAAAAAGATATTGATTCATCCTTCATATTTCTTTTATTGGTCGTTTAAAATAGTTTCTGGTGAAGAGTTTTTTTTTACTTTTATTTTCCTGTTTCTGTTTTTGTAAGAAAGAAGGTAATAAAAAAAACGTATGAGCTTCTGGTAAAAATTTACCTACATAAGTCTTTATCAGATGCAATTCACGATAATGTTCATTATGTGTAAAATCCAAAAGATTGGAACTACAAACTTGAGTTTATAGTGCATCAAATTAGCAGTAGCTTAAAACGGATCAACTTTACATTTAATTTTTTGGTTTATCAAAATTAAATTTTTCAAGTTAATAAACTATCTATATAAGTTTTTATGTATCAGAAAACATTTATTTTCGGTTAAAGTCATTTGGAGCCTTATATTTTCTGAGCCCGTATACACATTAAATTTAATAATATAGGTTAAGTTTCGATGGGTATAACTACACATCGAATCTAGCGAGACGGTATTTACTAGAATAATTCCGGCGTATTAATTTCCAAGGTGGTTTTGTTAGTTTAAAGCTACATATACTTTAGGTTGGTGTTTTTATTTGTAAAAATGCATAATTATGCAAATCATCGCAAATTATTTATTATCCAAGGTTAATACCTCTAAGCAAAAAATGCATTTTTAATTAGGTTTGCAGGCTCTTCAGGTTTCAATGTCTGCTCTTAGGGTTTCTGGTTAAAAGTCGATTTCTCCGGTAGAGAACCAAAGCTGAAAAGTATTTTAATTCAAAAACGCAATTTTTATGTGGGAAAATAAAGGAATACTAATGGAAGATGAACGATTAAATCACTTAAGGTTCGGAGATCATGTCGCTCTGATCACCAACACAAGAAATCCTGATGTAATTAAATAACAAGTCTCGAGAAATAAGTCTAAAAATAAACTTCATCAAAACCAAATATTTTAATAACGAAACTATAGATCACAACTAGGAACTATTAATAGAAGGTGAAAGAATAGGAAAGGTACAAACATTCATATATTCAGGACCAAATAGCATGATGAAGGGACTGGATACAAAAAATTCCGTAGGTAAAATAGTCCCCGTTCGGATCTCCGGATGGGGGCTGGTTCAAGGGCGTCGACATGCAGAGATCAGAATTTTAAAATGAATTTTTGCAACATACGAAGTTTTAAACTCGAACATAAATTCAGTGCACCAACACCCGCAATCAAATAAACCTCATGTACTCGCTCTCTGTGAAAACCAAGGTCAGTTCATCGACCAGCACAGTCAACTATCTTTATCCAGGTACGACTTCTATTCCCGATTTAGGCGTAACTTTGGAATCTGTCTTTTTGTCAGAAGCGACCTCTCTTGTCAACGAGAAGAGGCTCTGGAGCCCCCAAACTTTGATGTTATGTGGTTAAAAATAACGACTCAACCAACCACAAGCTTCATCTGTATCCTCTATCGACCACCAAGTGATACTAACTTTAGAACACTTTTTTTGCTTCTCTTACAGACACCATCGATCATTTACAAATTAACTATCCAAGTGCCGAAATTGCCATCCTGGGAGACTTTAATGTCCACAAAATCAACTGGCTTAAATATTCAAATGCCATCGACGAACAAGGTCGTGAAGCCGAATCATTTTCAATCGGTTGTGGCTTGACTCAGCTTATTGACGAACCGACACGGATCCCTGATCGAGACGGGGAATTCGCCAGTCTTTTTGATCTGTTTTTAACCACCAATCCTGAGATTTACACGGTCAGCGTAAATCTGCCGTTAGGTTCTTCCGACCATAAACTACTTTCCACATCGAGTATTCTACCAATTAGTGACAGGGAGGCGCCTGGACCGCGCAAGTTTTTGGCACTACAAATCTGCTAAATGGGAAGATCTCCTGGAATATTTTCGAACTTTCCCTTGGTTAAACGTTTGTTTTCGATCCGACGACCCATCTGACTGCGCCAGGGAGGTTTCGGATGTTATTTTGGCCGGTCTGGAGACTTACAACCCTTTTTCGAAGAAAATGCCCTTCCAACGGCAAGCCTTGGTTTGACCGAAAATGCAAAGAAACTGTTGCTTCTAAACATCTTGCATAACGGCAATGGCGTGAAAATCCGTAACACCTTTGTTCGTGCCAGATGCAAAGAAATTATCGACGAAACCAAGGAGGCACACAAACAACGGATTAGAAACAAACTTCTCGCTTGTCCCAACAATTCCAGGTCCTTTTAGTCAGTCGCTAAGGCAGTTAGTCAAAATTTCATCAAATCCACCATACCACCACTCACATGGCCAGATAATTCTATTGCAACGACACCTGTTGAGAAAGCGAACTTGTTAGCTGAACTCTTTGCTTCACATTCTACTGTGATTTCCAAGAAAAAAAACACCACCTACTATTCCCACAGTGCAGTCAGGAATGCCCGATATTGTCTTCAGACAGCGTATCATAAAACGTATTTTTGATGAAGCTAGACACCAAAAAGGCTTCTGGCGCTGACGGAATACCTGCCATAGTTCTCAAAAACTGTGCGACGGAACTAACACCAGTTTTCTGTAGACTTTTCAACCTATCCTACAGAAAGGGAATATTTCCTTCCTGCTGGAAATGTGCCCCAGTTCAACTGATACCTAAAAAAGGCAAGAAGACCTTGCCAAATAACTACCGACCAGTCGCAGTGCTGTCAATAACATCGAAAGTCATGGAAAAGGTTATCAGTCAGCATCTTCTAAAATATCTTGAAGAATTCAACATTATTAGCGATCACCAACATGGCTTTCGTAAAAAATAGATCAACAGAAGATCTTCTGACTTATGTAACACATGTTTGGAACAACGCAGTTGAACATTTTGGAGAATCTCGAACGGTTGCTCTTGACATATCCAAGGCATTCGACCGTGTTTGGCACGATGGACTGTTGGCTAAGCTACGTTCTTATGGTATGTCTGAAAAGTTCTGTTTGTGGCTCTCATGTTTCCTCAAAGGGCATTCCTTACGAGTGGAAGTCGACGGATTTCTTTCTAACACCTTCACTATCAACGCCGGTGTACTCCATCCATACTGTCTCCTACTCTCTTTCTCATTTATATTAAACGATCTGCTGGAAAAGATCGAGAATCCAATCTACAGCATTGCAGATGACAGTACACTTATGTCTTCATTCACTTTGACCGCTCGGACATCGGCTACTCAGACGAATATCCGCAGACAGAGGGAAGTCATTCAACTTAACAAAGACCTGGAAGAAATTCTATCTTGGGGTGACAGTATCCAGGTGTAATTTAACGCTACAAAAACCCAGACGGCAGTTTATTCTAAAAAAGTTAACGTTGCTGAACCCGACATAGTTATGTCGGGGCACTCCATTCCTCTAACATCGTCACTCAATTTGTTGGGCGGTAATTTGGGAGCAAATATGTCCTGGCATGAACATGTTGCAGGCATAGCAAGGAAAGCTTCTCAAAAGTTGGGAACATTATTTCGAACCAGAAAGCTTTACACTCCACAACAATTGTTAATTCTTTACAAAGCTCAAATTCGACCCACTATGGAATACTGCTCCTATGTTTGGAGCTCCGCTCCCAAACATACACCGCATTTGTTGGATTATATTCAGAGAAGAGCTGTTCGTCTGACTGGAGACCTGGAACTGACCGGCGGCCTTGATTCGCTGGAATATCGAAGAAAGGTTGGCGACTTCAGCCTATTCTACAAGTATTTTCATGGAAAGTGTTCGAAGGATGTGGCCCGCTTAATTCCTTCTAGAGCGGTGCATGTTAGAAGTACACGTCGCGCTAATACTTCACATCCGTATGAGGTTCAGCTTGTTATTCCTCGTACAACGCTTTTCAAGCAGTCTTTTATATGGAGAACATCATCCCTTTGGAATAATTTGCCCAGGATTGTGTTTCCCACCGAGTACAATTTACAGCGATTCAAGAACAACGTAAATTGCTTTCTCCGCACACGTGTCGCCCCTGTAGCGCTTTAGGGACTTCCCTGTAGCACGTGTGCTAGACCCATAAAAAAAAATCGAAATATCAAAAAATAATTTAAAATTTGACTTGGATAAAAGAGTTTCATTAGCTTGGCTTGCGTTCAGAAGGTAAAAATCTACATTTAAATTGGACACTCCAAATACAATAAAAGCCAGTAGTATTCGATCAATATGTACTGCCGATATTAACATATTGCACTGAAACGTGAGCTTTAAATAACAGTATAATAAATAAACTCCAGGTAACCCAAAGAGGAATGGAATGAATGCTAAATATTAGACTCCACGATCGTATTCCTAATATCGAGATACAAAGAAGATCAAATGTGACAAAATATAATACAATGAATATGTATATTAAGGTGGAATTGGTCGGGGCTTACGGGAAGGATCAATGATAATAGATGGACACGCAGTTCTAGTTAATTGTAGGCCTCGAGAATACAAAAGATGAAGAGGTAGACTACAGATAAGATGGAGATACGACATAAAAAGATTAGTGGGACACGATTGAATACAAAAAAGTAAACAACAAAGCGCATTGCAGACAACTTGGGGAGGCTTACATGCGACTATGGATGGAATAAGCTAATAATGATGGTTTTTCCTATTTATGTTAACATCGTTCGAATTTCTGCTAAACGCAATGAAAGCATTGTAAAATTTTTATTTTAAAATAAATATTTCAACAGAATTTATCGTCAATTATTTTGCAATATCTGTCTTTGTGACGATTACCGGACGTCGCTGCAACCTGACGGGATTAGTTTTTTTCTCTATGGACGATTATATTACAGCTACAAATGGCACCTTTATAGGTTGTTAAGTGCCTACAGGTAAAAACGCTGGTCGGTTCCGTACCGAAATTGCTGAACTATTCTATGAAATTCAGTCACACATTCATCTTCAATATAAGAATTACCAAGAATATATAAAAAGCGAGACATGATTATAGTAAAATATTCACTACCTAAATATTTGTTTAATTATAAACAAATAAAATAAAATAAAATTATTTTGTCTCGGGACCTATCCGTTGTTCACCAATCAACATAGAAATTTGTTTTATCTGTAATTGGCCAAATGCTTATAGCTGTAACGTACTGAAAAGTGTATAAGTACAATGTACTCATTATGTATTAATATTTCGTTGTTCTCCAGTTAAATTTATAACTTTTCACGAAAAAAGTCTAAATTTATTTTTTATATCAGGTAAATTATCAAACGTAATGCACTCGTGATAATTTTCGCTCAATTTACACCTTATGGAGAATATTCCAGAAATTTTAGAATTTTTTGATAAGTACTTTTAGAGATAGAGTGGCGAGATAGCTATTTTTGGTCATTTTTTAAAAAATAATGTAAAGAAAAGTTTTCACGAATATTACATCACATATAATTTTGAATTCATGTTTTCACAAGCTCCCATTTGACATCCCACTTGATGACCTTGCAATTTTTTTTCACATCTGATTTCATCCTTCAGAACTAACCCCTTAAATAAAAATTTACCTTTCAAAACTACACGGGTCTGATTGGGCCATCAATTCCTATGTCTGTGTCAAATTTCAATTTTCTACGTCAAATAGTCAAATAGTTTCGGAGACAATCGGGTGTGATAGGCAGACACCGAAGTGATCCCATAAGTGTTCCATACGGAACACTAAAAAGCATCCATGGAAATAAAGGCATACTAGATTTTGCATTAATTTGCGACGACAATTAGGTCAGTAGTTGGTAAAGAAAAAAAACTACTTTTTCTTTATGGAATATATAATATAGGTGACAAATAATGCTAAAAAAGTTAATTTTTTTTTAGAAAATTTATAATTAATAACAAGATTTTGTTTTGTGTCTCTTGTATATCATCAGAATATTATTTTTTTTTACTTAAAAGAATCTTTTAGAAATGAGTTGAAAAAAATATTGAAACAAAGTAGTTTCTTTCATATCATTTTCTGAATATACCTACCTATTAACATTATTTCTTAACCACATTAACCTAGAAACAGAGTCCATGAAGGTTTTTGGACTTTAATACTATGCATTTATTTGCAATGA
>CM032454.1:72700670-72783170 GCA_019049505.1 Pachyrhynchus sulphureomaculatus
TAATTAATAATAAAATTTGTCAACCTACTTAAATAAGATATTAAATTACGTCGCTTTCTATAAAGGCTATTTACCCAGTATCTTTAAAGTAAAACATTATCATAAAAAAAATACCCTCCTAGAAGCTATAAAGTTTAGCTCCATTTTCCACTGAAAAGTTTTTTTTTCCATTTTCCTCTTATAAAACATTAACATGAAAATTAAATTACGTGTTTTATTTTACCATAAATTATTAAGTTAATGATTAAATCTGATAAGTAAGTAAGAAGAAAAATAAATTTTCCTTCCTCAATCCTAGGATTATGCACTACTTTTTGGCTGTACGTACATGCTCAAACAGTAACTATCTTTGGTCTTTAGCCCTTCAAACACAGCTATAACTTGCGCCTTTGAAAACTAAGTGAATCCAAATAATGGATTTTCCAAATTTATAAAAATATATATATACTTTAGACAAAAAAAATATTGGTTTAACATACACGTTGGGTCCCAAAGAGACTACATTTTTTGTAAATAGAAGAAAATAGGGAACTAGAATGAGCACCAGTTATTAGTAGGTATTAGGCAATCGCATTATGTTTTACAAATAGTTGAAAAATGAGTTTGAAACCAAGAGGTGTGATTGAATTTTACGTTGTGGTAAAAGTGAGACCGAAGCAAATTAAATATTTTAAAAAGCATACAGTGATGAATACTAATTTCGTACGGATGACCTATATGATTTTAAAGCGATCGTAAGAAGCTTGAGAATGCTGTAGGGGAGTTAACAAAGTGCGGGATTTTCATCAACAAAAACCCGAAATCGTGGCATCAGTGTTGATTGAAGAAGAACTGGAGATTCTAACATCAGTAGTGCATAACTGATTGCTCTTAAGTATTCAAACTTTCTAGAAATGTGTTTTACAACTTCGTCATGAAACGCGGGGGTCAAACTTTTGTGTTGGTGTAATTTCGCAGTATTCATCTGATTTACCATCGTATAGCATTGTTTTTTCTCCTCTAATTTCATTTACTGATGAAAGAAAAACGATACTGACGACCACCCTGTTGAAAATGTTGACGAGAATATAACGACAACCCTCAATGGTATCTCAAAACAGAATATAAAAACTCATTTAGCGAATTACTCGACTTTGTCAAATCGAAGCCAAGAGAGAGTGTATCAAATGGATTTAAATCATTAGAATTATGGTATTATCCATTAAAAGACCGGTTCCTTTTTGGACAAAGGGTATATAAAACGATGCTATTATTTAAAGGGATTGGGAAAAAGCAAAATGTGGAAGTAAAAAAGATATTGATTCATCCTTCATATTTCTTTTATTGGTCGTTTAAAATAGTTTCTGGTGAAGAGTTTTTTTTTTACTTTTATTTTCCTGTTTCTGTTTTTGTAAGAAAGAAGGTAATAAAAAAAACGTATGAGCTTCTGGTAAAAATTTACGCCTACATAAGTCTTTATCAGATGCAATTCACGATAATGTTCATTATGTGTAAAATCCATAAAGATTGGAACTACAAACTTGAGTTTATAGTGCATCAAATTAGCAGTAGCTTAAAACGGATCAACTTTACATTTAATTTTTTGGTTTATCAAAATTAAATTTTTCAAGTTAATAAACTATCTATATAAGTTTTTATGTATCAGAAAACATTTATTTTCGGTTAAAGTCATTTGGAGCCTTATATTTTCTGAGCCCGTATACACATTAAATTTAATAATATAGGTTAAGTTTCGATGGTATAACTACACATCGAATCTAGCGAGACGGTATTTACTAGAATAATTCCGGCGTATTAATTTCCAAGGTGGGTTTTGTTAGTTTAAAGCTACATATACTTTAGGTTGGTGTTTATTTGTAAAAAATGCATAATTATGCAAATCATCGCAAATTTATTTATTATCCAAGGTTAATACCTCTAAGCCAAAAAATGCATTTTTAATTAGGTTTGCAGGCTCTTCAGGTTTCAATGTCTGCTCTTAGGGTTTCTGGTTAAAAGTCGATTTCTCCGGTAGAGAACCAAAGCTGAAAAGTAATTTAATTCAAAAAAGCAATTTTATGTGGGAAAATAAAGGAATACTAATGGAAGATGAACGATTAAATCACTTAAGGTTCGGAGATCATGTCGCTCTGATCACCAACACAAGAAATCCTGATGTAATTAAATAACAAGTCTCGAGAAATAAGTCTAAAAATAAACTTCATCAAACAAATATTTTAAAACGAAACTATAGATCACAACTAGGAACTATTAATAGAAGGTGAAAGAATAGGAAAGGTACAAACATTCATATATTCAGGACCAAATAGCAATGGGGGGGGGGGGGGAGATGAAGGGACTGGATACAAAAAATTCCGTAGGTTAAAATAGTCCCCGTTCGGATCTCCGGATGGGGGCTGGTTCAAGGGCGTCGACATGCAGAGATCAGAATTTTAAAATGAATTTTTGCAACATACGAAGTTTAAACTCGAACATAAATTCAGTGCACCAACACCCGCAAATCAAATAAACCTCATGTACTCGCTCTCTGTGAAACCAAGGTCAGTTCATCGACCAGCACAGTCAACTATCTTTATCCAGGTACGACTTCTATTCCCGATTTAGGCGTAACTTTGGAATCTGTCTTTTGTCAGAAGCGACCTCTCTTGTCAACGAGAAGAGGCTCTGGAGTCCCCCAAACTTTGATGTTATGTGGTTAAAAATAACGACTCAACCAACCACAAAGCATTCATCTGTATCCTCTATCGACCACCAAGTGATACTAACTTTAGAACACTTTTTTTGCTTCTCTTACAGACACCATCGATCATTTACAAATTAACTATCCAAGTGCCGAAATTGCCATCCTGGGAGACTTTAATGTCCACAAAATCAACTGGCTTAAATATTCAAATGCCATCGACGAACAAGGTCGTGAAGCCGAATCATTTTCAATCGGTTGTGGCTTGACTCAGCTTATTGACGAACCGACACGGATCCCTGATCGAGACGGGGAATTCGCCAGTCTTTTTGATCTGTTTTTAACCACCAATCCTGAGATTTACACGGTCAGCGTAAATCTGCCGTTAGGTTTCTTCCGACCATAAACTACTTTCCACATCGAGTATTCTACCAATTAGTGACAGGAGGGGCGCCTGGACCGCGCAAGTTTTGGCACTACAAATCTGCTAAATGGGAAGATCTCCTGGAATATTTTCGAACTTTCCCTTGGTTAAACGTTTGTTTTCGATCCGACGACCCATCTGACTGCGCCAGGGAGGTTTCGGATGTTATTTTGGCCGGTCTGGAGACTTACAACCCTTTTTCGAAGAAATGCCCTTCCAACGGCAAGCCTTGGTTTGACCGAAAATGCAAAGAAACTGTTGCTTCTAAACATCTTGCATAACGGCAATGGCGTGAAAATCCGTAACACCTTTGTTCGTGCCAGATGCAAAGAAATTATCGACGAAACCAAGGAGGCACACAAACAACGGATTAGAAACAAACTTCTCGCTTGTCCCAACAATTCCAGGTCCTTTTAGTCAGTCGCTAAGGCAGTTAGTCAAAATTTCATCAAATCCACCATACCACCACTCACATGGCCAGATAATTCTATTGCAACGACACCTGAGTTGAGAAAGCGAACTTGTTAGCTGAACTCTTTGCTTCACATTCTACTGTGATTTCCAAGAAAAAACACCACCTACTATTCCCACAGTGCAGTCAGGAATGCCCGATATTGTCTTCAGACAGCGTATCATAAAACGTATTTTGATGAAGCTAGACACCAAAAAAAGGCTTCTGGCGCTGACGAATACCTGCCATAGTTCTCAAAAACTGTGCGACGGAACTAACACCAGTTTTCTGTAGACTTTTCAACCTATCCTACAGAAAGGGAATATTTCCTTCCTGCTGGAAATGTGCCCCAGTTTCAACTGATACCTAAAAAAGGCAAGAAGACCTTGCCAAATAACTACCGACCAGTCGCAGTGCTGTCAATAACATCGAAAGTCATGGAAAAGGTTATCAGTCAGCATCTTCTAAAATATCTTGAAGAATTCAACATTATTAGCGATCACCAACATGGCTTTCGTAAAAATAGATCAACAGAAGATCTTCTGACTTATGTAACACATGTTTTGGAACAACGCAGTTGAACATTTTGGAGAATCTCGAACGGTTGCTCTTGACATATCCAAGGCATTCGACCGTGTTTGGCACGATGGACTGTTGGCTAAGCTACGTTCTTATGGTATGTCTGAAAAGTTCTGTTTGTGGCTCTCATGTTTCCTCAAAGGGCATTCCTTACGAGTGGAAGTCGACGGATTTCTTTCTAACACCTTCACTATCAACGCCGGTGTACTCCATACTGTCTCCTACTCTCTTTCTCATTTATATTAACGATCTGCTGGAAAAGATCGAGAATCCAATCTACAGCATTGCAGATGACAGTACACTTATGTCTTCATTCACTTTGACCCGCTCGGACATTCGGCTACTCAGAACGAATATCCGCAGACAGAGGGAAGTCATTCAACTTAACAAAGACCTGGAAGAAATTCTATCTTGGGGTGACAGTATCCAGGTGTAATTTAACGCTACAAAAACCCAGACGGCAGTTTATTCTAAAAAAGTTAACGTTGCTGAACCCGACATAGTTATGTCGGGGCACTCCATTCCTCTAACATCGTCACTCAATTTGTTGGCGGTAATTTGGGAGCAAATATGTCCTGGCATGAACATGTTTGCAGGCATAGCAAGGAAAGCTTCTCAAAAGTTGGGAACATTATTTCGAACCAGAAAGCTTTACACTCCACAACAATTGTTAATTCTTTACAAAGCTCAAATTCGACCCACTATGGAATACTGCTCCTATGTTTGGAGCTCCGCTCCCAAACATACACCGCATTTGTTGGATTATATTCAGAGAAGAGCTGTTCGTCTGACTGGAGACCTGGAACTGACCGGCGGCCTTGATTCGCTGGAATATCGAAGAAAGGTTGGCGACTTCAGCCTATTCTACAAGTATTTTCATGGAAAGTGTTCGAAGGATGTGGCCCGCTTAATTCCTTCTAGAGCGGTGCATGTTAGAAGTACACGTCGCGCTAATACTTCACATCCGTATGAGGTTCAGCTTGTTATTCCTCGTACAACGCTTTTCAAGCAGTCTTTTATATGGAGAACATCATCCCTTTGGAATAATTTGCCCAGGATTGTGTTTCCCACCGAGTACAATTTACAGCGATTCAAGAACAACGTAAATTGCTTTTTCTCCGCACACGTGTCGCCCCTGTAGCGCTTTAGGGACTTCCCTGTAGCACGTGTGCTAGACCCATAAAAAAAAATCGAAATATCAAAAAATAATTTAAAATTTGACTTGGATAAAAGAGTTTCATTAGCTTGGCTTGCGTTCAGAAGGTAAAAATCTACATTTAAATTGGGACACTCCAAATACAATAAAAGCCAGAGTATTCGATCAATATGTACTGCCGATATTAACATATTGCACTGAAACGTGAGCTTTAAATAACAGTATAATAAATAAACTCCAGTAACCAAAGAGGAATGGAATGAATGCTAAATATTAGACTCCACGATCGTATTCCTAATATCGAGATACAAAGAAGATCAAATGTGACAAATATAATACAATGAATATGTATATTAAGGTGGAATTGGTCGGGGCTTACGGGAAGGATCAATGATAATAGATGGACACGCAGTCTAGTTAATTGTAGGCCTCGAGAATACAAAAGATGAAGAGGTAGACTACAGATAAGATGGAGATACGACATAAAAAGATTAGTGGGACACGATTGAATACAAAAAGTAAACAACAAAGCTCACTGCAGACAACTTGGGGAGGCTTACATACGACTATGGATGGAATAAGCTAATAATGATGGTTTTTTCCTATTTATGTTAACATGGTTCAAATTTCTGCTAAACGCAATGAAAGCAATGTAAAATTTTTATTTTAAAATAAATATTTCAACAGAATTTATCGTCAATTATTTTGCAATATCTGTCTTTGTGACGATTACCGGACGTCGCTGCAACCTGACGGGATTAGTTTTTTCTCTATGGACGATTATATTACAGCTACAAATGGCACCTTTATAGGTTGTTAAGTGCCTACAGGTAAAAACGCTGGTCGGTTCCGTACCGAAAAATTGCTGAACTATTCTATGAAATTCAGTCACACATTCATCTTCAATATAAGAATTACCAAGAATATATAAAAAGCGAGACATGATTATAGTAAAATATTCACTACCTAAATATTTGTTTAATTATAAACAAATAAAATAAAATAAAATTATTTTGTCTCGGGACCTATCCGTTGTTCACCAATCAACATAGAAATTTGTTTTTATCTGTAATTGGCCAAATGCTTATAGCTGTAACGTACTGAAAAGTGTATAAGTACAATGTACTCATTATGTATTAATATTTCGTTGTTCTCCAGTTAAATTTATAACTTTTCACGAAAAAAGTCTAAATTTATTTTTTATATCAGGTAAATTATCAAACGTAATGCACTCGTGATATTTTTCGCTCAATTTACACCTTATGGAGAATATTCCAGAAATTTTAGAATTTTTTGATAAGTACTTTTAGAGATAGAGTGGCGAGATAGCTATTTTTGGTCATTTTTTAAAAAATAATGTAAAGAAAATTTTCACGAATATTACATCACATATAATTTTGAATTCATGTTTTCACAAGCTTCCATTTGACATCCCACTTGATGACCTTGCAATTTTTTTTCACATCTGATTTCATCCTTCAGAACTAACCCCTTAAATAAAAATTTACCTTTCAAAACTACACGGGTCTGATTGGGCCATCAATTCCTATGTCTGTGTCAAATTTCAATTTTCTACGTCAAATAGTCAAATAGTTTCGGAGACAATCGGGTGTGATAGACAGACACCGAAGTGATCCCATAAGTGTTCCATACGGAACACTAAAAAAGCATCCATGGAAATAAAGGCATACTAGATTTTGCATTAATTTGCGACGACAATTAGGTCAGTAGTTGGTAAAGAAAAAACTACTTTTTCTTTATGGAATATATAATATAGGTGACAAATAATGCTAAAAAGTTAATTTTTTTTTAGAAAATTTATAATTAATAACAAGATTTTGTTTTGTGTCTCTTGTATATCATCAGAATATTATTTTTTTTACTTAAAAGAATCTTTTAGAAATGAGTTGAAAAAAATATTGAAACAAAGTAGTTTTCTTTCATATCATTTTCTGAATATACCTACCTATTAACATTATTTCTTAACCACATTAACTTAGAAACAGAGTCCATGAAGGTTTTTGGACTTTAATACTAAGTAATTATTTGCAATGACTAATTTCCGTAACTTTCTTACTTCTACATAGTCACCAAAAACACATGAAACATTGAAAATATATTCATATGTACGACTTTATCACAACGGATGACACCTACTAGAGTTTTACTAGATGCGATTAAACCCGAGCAATTTTAAAAGTATAGTACCCTATATAGTAGTGAATGTGCCCCCCTATTTTTTCAGGTTTAAGTCTATTTTAATTTTATTTCATTGCCATAAGGATTGAGAAAGATATTTTTCTTATTTTTTTTTATAGATGAAAAAAATGCTACTCTATGTAAATAAAAATTTGTTTTTTGTGAAATTAATGTAAAAATTTGTATTTGTGAAATTAATGTAAAATTTTAATTCCTATTTACAGAAGAACACCCTAATTTCGATGTCCAGGTTCTGGTAAAAAAAGCACCGCCCTCCCCTCCAAGCCTATCCTTTTCAGATACAGAAAGTGTGCGAACTGAAAGAAACTTATCCACAATTTCCTGAACAAAGAGAAGATCTCAGTATCAGATCAGATTCACCACCTGTAACTGAAAGAACACACTTTACTTACGTTCCTGAATTGCATCCGCCACCTAAATATATTCAACCTGCACCAACATTTAACAGGTAAGTAATACAAAGTAAAATTATTTAGTATTTATTATTATTAGTAAATCCCTGTATTTGCAGAAAAATTGATTAATCGCACTTCTCTGTAACTAACGAGAAAATCGGCAGAAAATTTAGGTTTTTCAGCTTGTATGCCTTGATTGCAGTAAATACAAACATCAAGAACAACTGACTCAGACCCGGGCAGTTACAATGTACTCATTCAAAAAATAAAAATTTTGTTTATGACCTATAATTATACGTAATTTTTTATCGTTAGCTAAAACAAGATTAAAATTTAAATAAAAATACTCCGTAAAACACATAGATACTCTAGACAGAAAATAAAAATAAATTCCAGGAAAAATAATAATTTCAGATTTCACTATTCATTTTTGACTTCACAAAATTGTACAGCTTATAGTTAATTTCTAAAAGAAAATTCCCCTCGTGTTTATCCTAAAAATTTGGGTAACTAGGAAGAAGCCAGGAATATCTACAGTTATGATGTACCAGCATTTGCTTATAGGTCTAAGAGTACATCTATTGATCAGTGTTGTTTGGACTCGTAAACATTGCACTACAGTCTAATTTGGCATTATCGATGCTCACTGGTCAGTAGTTGACGATAAACTGAGAGTTTTTAAACTGCATTACCTATTATTGCATTGTCGTGGCCGTAAATTGTAGCGGTGATTGGTTGGCACTGGCTCTGCCCATTTAATCTACTGGTCTCAACGTTCTTCAGTAGGTTATTGATTGCTAATGCATTGTTGTGTTTACGCATTTCTATGCAGCTTTAATTTTGAGGCATTTCGTACGATCCTTGCTTTGTAGTGTTCAATGATTTTAAACAGCATATATATATATATATATATATATATATATATATATATATATATATATATATATATATACTGGCTTATAGAGCTAGGATTTGTATAGGGTAGGACAGAATTTTACTGACAATAGATAATTAGAAGATAAAACACCCGAATAATAATATTCCTTTTTTTAGACCACCACTTTTTAATTACTATGTATCTAATAAATTTGAATTCTATTTACTTATTTTTATAATGTTTAAATATTACCTATTTTTTCACCTCCTAGAATACTAAGGAAACAACAAGAAATGGCAGACGCCAGATCGATAGCCTCCCTAAATACAGAAATGACGGACACTCACTCTGTTACCGAAACAGTTGACAACTCCCATCACATCTTCGTCGCTCTACTACTCCTCCACCCCCACCTCCGATAATACCAATACAGGAATACAACCTAATGAACATGGAGCAATCTTCAAAATTGGAACCACCTATTGCGCCTGTTCACAAGCCGGATATAACTTCTCATGTTGTAGATGATGTATTCCTGAGAACTATTACCGAGAAAAAAAACCATCGAGGATATTGAAAGACATAAAAGGTAAGATAAATTTTGGTGTAATGAACCGAAAAACTGATTTTTAATAATATATTATTCAATAAGCAGTAACAGTGGCTGTTATTCACGAAAACGAGCAGGGAGCGATTTAAACATATTAATAAATCGCAAAACTATTACTTCATCTCCTAAAATCCAGGCCCTGGAATATTCAATATTGGTTCCCTTTCTTTCTGTTATTAAATAACTAGGACAGTTTGGACCCTTTTCAGGGCAATAGCAACGAAATTGTGTGTACCCACACTCAGAATAACTTATGTTTTTATGCTTCAAATTTATCCACTGTCTCAAACAAAAACCATAAAAATTTCTCATAATTCTATTGAAATTTACAACATTGGGTAACTGCCATAATTTACTTTTTTCTTTATCAGAACTGAAAATAGTAAATAATAAAATATTTAAATTCCTTGACGTTAAAGATTCTGAAAAAGATTTGTAATACGATGCTCCCGTTCCCACCTACTGTAAATAATTAGGCTTAAAATTTGTTCATTGTCTTAACCTAAACCCTAGAAAAATTCTCATAATACTTTTGAAACTACACAATATCCCCGTTCCCTGTTAATATTATAAGTAATAAAAAAATGACTTAATTCCGAGATTTCACGACTCAAGGAACTCTGAAGAAGATATGTAACACTATACCTAATTAAGCATAAAATTCATTTAAATTGTATTTATATCCCAAATTCTTATTCCAAAATGATGGTTACTATGCTACCGGTTTCGTGCTGAACAACTTCAGACTTAAGTCTGTAAGAAAAAGAAAGAACAAGGATTCAATGCATTTTACATTAATAAATATAAAATATATATATATATATATATATATATATATATATATATATATATATATATATATATATATATACGAGGCTGGTTTGAAAAGTCCGTGCAAAATCCGAGAGATGGCACCACCGGCGCGTATCGAGGTCATGTTTAGTTAGTAGCATCTCTTGAATGAACGCACACCAAGTTTCAGCCATATTGGTCTATTTCTTTGTGTTTGGCATTCGTGTGAATCAAGGAAGTCGAGTGATTTTCAAGAAATGGACGAAAAAGAATTTCGTGTGGTGATTAAACATTACTTTATGAAAGGCAAAACGCCTCAGGAGACTAAAAAGAAGCTTGATAAACATTATGGTGACTCTGCACCTTCGATTAGAACAGTTTATAAGTGGTTTCAAAATTTTCGGACTGGCCATATGGGCACAAGTGACGCTGAACGTTCTGGACGGCCTGTGGAGGTTACGACTCCAGAAATCATTGATCAAATCCATGATATGGTGATGGATGACAGAAGAGTTAAGGTGCGTGAGATTGCTAGTGCTGTGGGCATCTCGACTGAACGGGTACATAATATTTTGCATAAACATTTGGACATGAGAAAGCTATCCGCAAGATGGGTGCCGCGATTGCTCACGCTTGACCAAAAACGGAATCGTGTGAAGTGTTGCAAGGATGGTTTGCAGCTGTTCCAGAAGAATCCGGAGGACTTTAAGAGTCGTTTCGTCACTGTGGATGAAACATGGATACATTACTATACTCCTGAGACCAAACAACAATCTAATGGGTTACCAAGGAAAACTCTGCACCAAAAAAGGCGAAGACCGTTCCTTCGGCCGGAAAGATTATGGCGACTGTCTTTTGGGATTCGCAAGGGATAATCCTCATCGACTATCTGGAAAAGGGTAAAACTATTACTGGTTAATATTATTCATCGTTATTGGACCGCTTGAAAACCGAGCTGCAAGAAAAACGGCTGCGATTGGCCCACAAGAAAGTCCTTTTCCCTTACGACAACGCACCAGCACACACCTCAGCAGTTGTGATCGCAAAATTAAAGAAAATAGGATTCCAACTCGTTTCACATCCCCCCTATTCTCCAGACTTGGCTCCCTCGGACCACTATTTGTTCCCCAATTTGAAGAAATGGCTGGCGGGACAAAGATTTTATTCAAACGAGGAGGTGATTGCAGACACTAATGGATATTTTGCAGACTTGGACAAATCTTATTATTCGGAAGGGATCAACAAACTAGAACATCGTTGGACGAAGTGTATAAGCCTAAAAGGAGACTATGTCGAAAAATAAAAAAGGTTTACCCCAAACACATAAGTAGTTTTTATTTTTGCACGGACTTTTCAAACCAGCCTCGTATATATATATATATATATATATATATATAATATATATATATATATATATATATATATATATATATATATACATATATATATATATACATATATATATATATATATATATATATATATATATATATATATATATATATATATATATATATATGTATATATATATATATGTATATATACATATATATATATATATATATATATATATATATATATATATATATATATATATATATATGTGTGTGTATAATAATAATAATAAATATTAAATTGACAAGGTTGTTACAAAAGAGACCTGATCTTCTTTTGGATATATGGTAATACAAAATGCTTTGAATGTCTTTATTTTTTTTTTAATATTACCTTGAAATGGATACTTGCTCATTCCAATATTTCTCTTTTTAGTGTTCCATGCCGAAATTGAAAAATGGAACACTTATGGAATTAGTTGGGTGTCTGTCTGTCACAGTAGATTTTTCCTATAGTTTTAGATAGAAGATGTGCTGAAATTCAATATGAAACCGGCAGCATCGTACCCATAACTTTAAATTAAGAATTTAAGATATGGACAGGAATTTCCTTTCTGCGTAGCATATTCCCGAAATACTAATAAAACCTTTAAATTTATTGACACTACCCCTTTCACCCATTTCACCCCCTTCACCTGAAGCGATATCGCTCAAAACTATATAGGTTTCATTCTCACTCCAAGTATTGTACATATATCAAATATAAAGTTGATAATCATTTCGTTTTAAAATTATTGTACGTGTATCAACAGAAAGACAGACTGATCGATAACAATGAGAAATTATGTTGGTCGTGATTTAAAACCTCTGAAATGTGAAGAAAATTAAAAAAATATTTGATGATAATGTTTTCACGAATACAATACTTTCCTTTCGCAAGAAAAGTAATAATCGATAACCGGGAGGACCTCTTGAAAAAAACACATCTTACAGTAAAACTTTAGAATATTAGGCTCTCAAATTAAAAAGAAAGCTTTCTTACAATAAAACTCTGAAAGTCTGAACTTTTATCTCTTATAAAACAATTTTACCATCTACAAAAATTACCTATAGGAAATTTGCTGAAAAAAAAACTCTCTCTTACCATATACTTTAAGATCATAAACTTTTCCCAACATCATCCAAAAAGAAATCGATGACTGGGGTTTCGGGGCGCACTACTAAAATGAACGAAGTCCATCTTTCAACAATGACCAATGTTCTTTCATCAGTCAGTCCATTTCATGACGCATTTCTCCTTATCACGGCTCATCAGCTGAGCTAGGATTGGGGAGCACAAAACTCGAAGTTTTTTGCTTTACTGGCGGAACATCGCAGTAAGATACAACAAATTGTATCTCGGGCTTGTGAAAACCTAAAACTGGTTTTAGGCTTTCATAAGCTAGAGGTATAATCTGCTGTATGTTACTACGAAATTTTCTAGGTTTAAACCCTTGCCCAATACCATAAAACATCGACAATCGAGGAGAAAATATCAAATAAAGGAGGTCCCTCATTTATTTGGTATTTTCTCCTATGGTAAGATGTAATGAGTGACAAGAATCACTAACAACAGAGGCAAGTTGTGCGACAAAAGATATTGAATTGTTATAGTTTCATAGGATATCACTCAGATAGTATGAACATGTTGTTTTCTTGTCTTTCTACTTCTGACGGTTGCATCGCTCGTAACAAATTGTTTACATAGAATGCTGCATTATAGTTTAAACATAATCAGTGCTAAATACCTTAGTGACACATCCAGTACACAGATTTGCAAAAGACTTTAGTTATAAAAAAAACATCAGTAAGATACAAGAAAAATTCGAAATTAAATTGTCTTCAGGCTGTTTTACCTATTATATTTTTGTATCTAAAAAAGTAATTTACTTCGGTTTGACAGAATCGATTTCATGTACGGGATTTTGGTTAGGGAAAGAGAATTTTCCTAAATATTTTTTTGATACTCTTCTAAATTTTCTGTAAAAGAGAAAGTATAAGTTTAACGATAAATCAAGGAAATCTTAATATATTTTTTAAAATTCCCTATATATTTTTAATTACCTTTTTATAAGCGAACGAGAAACTTTTTATTTAAAACATTCTAAATATTTGACAAGAAAAGGTACTAAACTAAAGTAATTTAATCAATCATATTTATTACTAACACATGAATCAGGTGAATATAGATATAGATGAATGATAATGAATATAACAACACACAAACATAGCTTTAGCTTACAATTGTCTCACAACGTTGAGTAATTTTTAGGAAATGAAATATTAATTTAATTTACGCTCCAAACTTTTAATTAAAATGCTCTGCACAGTGGATTTTAAATCGTTCATCTTCAATTCATCTCACGGACTATTTTTTTTATTTTGTTGCATGAAATCACGCAATTTTTTAGTGTTCTCTCATTTTAGATCTTGGAGGGCCAAACTTTTTTTTGTTTTCTAGTGTCTTAAGACGACTTTGAAATCGCTTAGACCGTTCGTTCACTTAAGTATGAGATTCGCATTCGTTGCCCTATTCGTTAATAAGATTTGGTATTCAAGTTTAACACAATAGTCCATCACAGTTCTTTAAAATCTATTTTCCATTCATCAAGATATACAGCCATTCTTACCACTCTAACTATATCTGTAATGGAAAAAATATTCTAAAACAGCTAAAACAATACTAATGTAGGTTTTGACTCCAAAAAAATACAATAGTCCCTTTCGAGAATTTTGGTTTCTTTTTGGACAGTGGGGAACGATGGAAACACCAAAAATAAGCTTGCACTTCAAAATTGTACGATTTTAAATACTATTCTGTTCAATTTTTATATTATTATTTTATTTACAGGTTAATAACAGAATATCATACAAGACCCAGGCCAATTCCACTACTAGAAAATCCTAAATGGGATGTCACGATTAAAAACTACCCAGTACAACAGGAACCACCAGAATGGGAAAACTTCTCTGATATTTCATCTGCTTCTGGATTAACTTTAACACCCAAACCTGAAAGAGCTTCCCTCAGTTTGCCACCCCAACCTCAGATTGATGATAATAAATTACCGCTGAATGCCCCAGAGTTAGTCAGTAGCATAAGACAACATCCAAGGAGAGACTTAGTTAGTGACTTAACTAGAAGGCCAAGGTATGTGATTATTTATGATCAACGTATCTAGAGCATTTTCTCTACTAATATAGAACCAATATATTTAACTAATATTTATGTAAATCACTCTACAAATGGGTCACATTGATAAAACAATTCGCTAATTTAAAAGAGATTCTTCAGCTAAATGAATAGAGATTTTATTATAAGCTTTTGAAATGGTACATTTTAATTTAGTTTGGCTTTAATAATACAAGGATGAAAGAAAAGTTATGGTCAATGGCCAAGATTGCTCGACGGCAGTAGCTGATCTTATTTGGCATGATGGCTTGTTGGCTAGGTAGTATGTGTGAAATATTTTGTTCATAGCGCTCAGGTTCCGCCAGAGATCGTTCTATGTGAGTGACAGTTAATGAATTTTTCTCAACAACTTCACTATCAACACAGTTAACTAGAGGGGTCTATACTGCTACCTGTTATTTCTTGTCTTCTTTACATTAACAATCTCCTAAAAAAAGCCAAAAATTCAATCTGAAGCTTTACTAAAGCAATAAAAAGTTATATAGCTAACAAAGGCTTGAAAGAAATTCTATATTGAACTAATAATAACTAAGTAGATCTTAATGCTGTCAAAAACCCAGTCAAGTCTTTTTCTAAAAGAGTTGACGTTGCAAAGCTCGACATTAGCATCGTCACCTAACCTAACGGAATACTGTTTAATGCCCTTATTCCCAAATATACTATGCATTTGTTGGATTCTATAATAAAATAACCGGTCAAGTGCAAGTTGAACTTGCACAATTAGTGTTCCGTACGTTGATTGTTTTTAAAATAAAAAATTTTGTTAGGGTGGTATAAAATGATCAGTGACTTCACAAACACACCCCAAATGAGTTTTCAACAAAGTTTGTTTCCAATCTTTACTGAAAACTGGTGACCTTGAAATTTTGTCTTTTTTTCTATACCAAATAAATTATTAAAGGTAATGATAATTTTCGTTCAATCTATACCCCGTGGAGAATATTCCAGGATTTTTTCAAAATTTTTTGGTCAGTACTTTTCGAGATAAGATAGAGGACAGCGATTTTTCACGATTTTTTAAAAGTAATACGAAGAAAAGTGTGCGCAAGTATTACATTATATATACATTTTTACTCGTGTTTTCACAAGCTTTCATTTGACACCACACTCGATGACCTAGTAAAAAAATTTTTTTTTCACTTCCGATTTCACCCCTCAAAACGAAACCCTTAAGTCAAAATTTATGTTACGGTAATATAAAATGATCAGTGACTTCACGAAACACACTCCAAATAAGTTTTCAACAAAGTTTATTTCCAATCTTTACTGAAAACTGGTGACCTTGAAATTTTGGTTTTTTTCTATACCAGATAAATTATTAAAGGTAATGATAATTTTCGTTCAATCTATACCCCGTGGAGAATATTCCAGGATTTTTTCAAAATTTTTTGATCAGTACTTTTTGAGATAAGGTAGGGGACAGCGATTTTTCACGATTTTTTAAAAGTAATATGAAGAAAAGTGTGCGCAAGTATTACATTATATATATATTTTTTACTCGTGTTTTCACAAGCTTTCATTTGACACCACACTCGATGATCTAGTAAAAAAAAATTTTTTCACTTCCGATTTCACCCCTCAAAACGAATCCCTTAAGTCAAAATTTATGTTACGGTGATATAAAATGATCAGTGACTTCACAAAATACACCCCAAATAAGTTTCAACAAAGTTTATTTCCAATCTTTAGTGAAAATTGATGACCTTGAAATTTCTGTTTTTTTTTATATACCAGATAAATTATTACAGGTAATGCACTCGTGATAATTTTTGTTCAATCTACACCCCGTGGAGAATATTCCAGAATTTTTTCAAAATTTTTTGATAAGTACTTTCCGAGATAAGGCGGGTGGACAGCGATTTTTCGCGATTTTTTTAAAAATAATACAAAGAAAAGTGCGCGCAAGTATTACATTATATATAAATTTTTTACTCGTGTTTTCACAAGCTTTCATTTGACACCACACTCGATTACCTAGTAAATTTTTTTTTTTTTTCACTTCCGATTTCACCCCCCAAAACTAACCCCTTAAGTCAAAATTTAACTTTCAAAACTACATGGCTCTGATGGGGCCATCAATTCCTATATTACTACCAAATTTCAACTTTCTATGACAAATAGTTTCGGAGAAAATCGGGTGTGACAGACGGCCAGACGGACAGACGGACAGACAGACGGACAGACACCGAAGTGATCTTATAAGTGTTCCGTACGGAACACTAAAAATGAAAAAATAAACTTTTTAATCAAATCAATACAACCTCAATAAAACAAATAACTAATAACGTCTGTCGCTCACTTGTATCAATATTTTTTACTATTAGAAATGTTTTCAGTATTTTATAATTAAAAGAGTTAGTTCATGTAGCTCACAGCTAGGCCTATTACAGCCACTTTTTTTACCTGTTACATGCTATATATATATATATATATATATATATATATATATATATATATATATATATATATATATAGAATTATCTCGATTCTTTTTCGGTTTGGTGTACGATTAACAGTCTGGGTCTCAATATCGACAAATGCCAGGTTATGTCCTTTTACAGAAGCAACTCTTCTTTTGTTTTTCCATATTGCTTTAATGAACAGACCTTGCTGTTCGTGGATAGGATTAGAGATATTGGTGTCATTCTTGATCAAAAATGGAGCTTTCATTATCATTATGATTATATTATTAATAAATCAACAAGAGTACTGGGTTTTATCTGCAGGACCGCCAGGGTTTCTATTATATTGGCACTTTAATACTATCATACCGGATCCTAGTCAGACCGGTGTTGGAGTATTGCTCCCCAGTTTGGTCCTCTTATTACGAGAGTCACATTCATTCCATCAAGAGGGTGCAGAATACTGCGTTTTATTTCATATCGCCCCATCCAGTTATTCCGCTACAACTTTGAGGTCAGTTGCCCTCCCCCCAAAGTCCCCGACAAGAAAGTCAGATGCGGCACTGATACTTTTGTATAAAATAATTAATACAGTAATTGATCGCCCCGCTCTTTTGTCGCAGATCGATTTTTTTTATTCCACCCAGCAGGTCAAGGAGACATTGCACTCTTTCGCAGTCAAACCACAAGTTCAACTATACCATGAACTCCCCAACTGCCTGACTTCACGTAGTGGATAATGTAACCGATCTTGATTTTTTTAACATATCGCTAAATGGCCTCGTGAGACTATTGAGAGAGAGTTCGCTCAGGAACCTTTGACTCTTCTGGAGGAGGGATGTTCAGCGCAGTGTGATTATGATTATGTTTTGCTTCGTCTGTATGTTTTTATACTGATGTAATTTGATAGCTTATTTGCGCTATTTGCTTTATTGCTTTGTACTTTGTTTTAGCTTCTTGTCGTATAATGTTACATGTTATTTAATCATTCTAGTTTGGAATTTATTTATATTGGGTTCTTGTTTTCTTTATGTAATGGATTATCCGTCAATGAATAAATAAATAAATAAATTATGATGACATATAATATTTTTGGTAAATAATGTATCTGGATGAAATTTATCGACATAAACTTATCACACTCAAAAGTTGCGTGAATGGCAGAAAAACTTGAGAACTATTTGTTATGATGAAAATATTTAAAATTGGTGCAGTTTTATACAAAAATAGTTATGTTAATAACACTATGCAACACGGAAAATTCTCGAATAGTGATTCGTATTAGGTACATCTAGTACACAAAAAAAAAGGTTTTATGTCGACATCACATCTCAAAACCTAGAAAACTAGTAATTTGTTTGATTTACTCATCGTATCACTTGTTTGAGGTTAGTCATAAAAATATTTCTTTTTCGTGTATAAATGTGATCAAAACATTTAGATTAGTGCTAAATATTTAAAATGCCACGCGTTTGTATTAACTCGTCTAGTTTGTTTTGTTACGTTTGTAATAAATTTCCCCTAAAAGTCAAAAAAATCCAATTTCCTCTCTGCCTGAAAAATGTTATGAAGCTTATTTTAAGATGACAATTAAAAATCGTGCCCCGAGTGTGTCGTTGGAAATGTTATAAATATTTAACGGGTTGGTATAATGGTACTATAATAGAAATGCCTTTTGGCGTACCAATGCAATGGCTTGAACCCAAGAACCACATAGATGATTGTTATTTCTGTTTGACAAGTGTGAAATGTTTTTCTGCAAAAACCAAATATTCTGTGAAATATGTTAATGCGCCAACAGTGTCAATGCCGTTACCCCAGTCTCCTGAAATTACGTACCGAAACGACCTTTGAGACCGTCAAGTTCATCGAGTTTTATAGAAGAAAAAAGCGAACCCATTCCTTCTAGTGGAGAGCTATTTCAAGATCTAACTATTGCATCAGAGTCACATTTGATTCGTCAATCAGAACTAAACGACTTTGTTAGAGATTTAGATTTAACCAAATATAAATCTGAAATATTAGGATCGAATTAAAACAGTAGAATATTTTCAAGACTGACATTAAAATTACAGGTTATTGAAATGGTCACAGCTCCTTAACTACCTTTTATTCAAAGGAGGATAGTTTAGTTCTTTGTAACGATATTGATGGTTTAATATTGGCACTAGGCCACCATCATTCGCCAGAAGGTGGAGACTATTGACGGATCAAACCAAAGCCTAAAGGCAATTTTACTCCATAACGGCAACCTACTTCCGCCTTTCCCTGTGGCGTACGGTACTCATTTAAAAGAAACCTATGACATTTTAAAGCTTATTTTAGAAAAAATCAAATACACAACGTTCAAATGGCAAATATGTACAAATTTCAAAGTAGTGGCTTTGATGTTAGGATTGGAAACCAGCTATACGAAATATTGTTGTTTTTTATGTGAATGGGATAGCAGAGCGCGTTCAGACCATTACGTAAAGCAAAACTGGCCTTTAAGATGTGGGTACATTCTTGGTCAGAAAAATATTAAAAACGAACCATTAATATCACCTAAGAAAGTCATTTTACCATCATTGCACATAAAACTTGGTTTAATCAAGAATTTTGTCAAAGCCTTACGTAAAGATGGACCGGAATTTCAGTTTCTCAAAAATAAATTTGCTGGGCTCAGTGATGCTAAAATAAAAGAAGGAATTTTTATAGAGCCTGATATAATAAAATTAATTGATGATCCTTCTGTTCTATTCAATCTAAATTCCATAGAAAAAAAACTTGGTTAGCAGTCACAAATCACCAGATTTTCACGAAAAAATAAAATGAATGCTTGATGCCTATTATGAACTAAGATACAATATGTCATTAAAAATCCATTTTCTACACTCTCATTTGAGTTTCTTTCCGGAAAAACATGAGTTCAGTTAGCAATGAACATGGAGATCGCTTTCACTAAGAAATAGCTGAGTTTGAGAAGCGTTATTAAGGTAAATGGGAACCAGCCATGCTTGCAGACTTTTGTTGGTGTCTTCAGGGGAATACCGCGAGGACTAATTACAAGAAAAAATATAAGTTTTTTAGTGAAGAATAAAATTTTTTCTCACTAATTTAGCGTATTTTTGAATAAATCAATAAAAGCTTTTCTCTATGAAACCTAACGTGATGTCACTATTTTATTTATCAATTTTAATTGGGTTGGCGGTGAGGAATCATTATTTCATACTGTAAACCCAGGGAAAAAAATATTTTTTTGGTCCGTAGTGTAATCAGTGTTAACTAGGCATCAAGAAATCGTTCACGTTACAGTACGCTTAGTATCTGTGTGTGTATGTGTATGCGTCCTGATTATTTTACAAAGAGTCCTTGAACAGCTGTAATCTTTATGCTTTTTTATACTGGAAAATTCTCTATGTCCCTAACATAACAGATTCTGGAGAAAGCGTTATGTAATTGGATTTCCTTTTCGTTATCTAACCTGTCCACTGTCGAATATTATTCTAGGTTATATACCAGATTTTCCTAGAATTGAGGTATTCTTTATATCACTGTAGTAGTGGAAAAGCAACCGTGTTCTCAAAGAGAGCAGTATATCTGATTGCGAACCCGGTGTGCAATAAATGTAGCTCGCTTGATTCCTTAACGTCCGTATGACGTTCGGCTTGCAGCTCTCACCTTTGGAGTGATGATTTTTCTCACCAAATACCATCTCAGGCTGTGTAAGTCCAACGTTAATCACTACCTTTGCTCACGCATCACTGATGTAACTATTTAGAGGATTCCATGTTGCGCATGTACCGTATTCCTAAAAAAAGCAATTTCTACAGCTGATTGTTATTAAAAAATTATTACTGTGTGTGTAAAATATGAAAATTTTTTACAGGGATTCTTTGCAAGCAGCTGATGAAATACAAGAGAGTTACCTATCTACATTTAACATACCATTAGAAAATCATGAAGTTCCAAATTGGGATGTTTTAATTCGCGTCTTGCAGCCAACTGAACAAGAAGAAGAAGGTAAAAATTGTAAAATAAAACATATTGTTCTTAGCATTTTTAAAAATTTGAAAAAGTTCTTACTTAAATGTTATTATTATTATTATTTATGAGATCCGTATGTTCTTTTGTTCCAGCTCTTTCGCTATGTTTTTTCTCAAAAGTTATAAAACAGTCATATTTGTTTTTAAATTAGGATACGTCTGAATTTACCGCCTCGTTAAAACGTTTGACACAAAGAACTTGGCATCTGTTACAAATATTGTCATATATTTCTTATAGTAGATAATATAGCATTGCAAAAAGTTAAGAGTTTTTAACAAGATGTAACGGCTTTTACAAAAAAGCTTATATCTTCACCTTTTTATCTTTGTCTTCCAATTTAATTTTGTCGAGGGAAGCCATAATATTTTGAATCATCTATACTTTACTTTTAAATTATTCTTTAATGCGAGAAAGTTAAGTTTAGCATTTAGAGCCCCGTATTTGTAAAGGAAGTACTAGATAGGTTACCATATTTTTTGCACTGCCAAACTTTCTGTCAGGTTGACTGTAATATCGTACAGTCAAACTAACAGATAACGGTCAAACTGACTGTTAACAGTTAATTTCATTTCCATTCATATTAAACTTCACTTACTTAGAATCTAATTGATTGATTGAATTGATTGCCTAATAGCCTCTCTAACTGATCGACATTCAAATTAAATGTCAACTGTTGCCTGCTTAACAGTCAATCTGATTATAAAACAGTCGAATTGACGGTTTAACACTCAAATTTTGAATGTATTTTCGGTAAGGTCAAAGATCTACACTCTTGATACATGCAGTATTTTTTCCTCATATATCTTAAAAACTTCGTATACCATGAATCTTAAAATATTTGAAGAATTGACTTAATATTCTAACATTTTTAACAAATGGTTTGATGACAATTTAAAGCATAATTTTATTTATTTTCATTTTAGCAATTACTTAATTTATGTAAAGTAATTCTTCCTTATATTGCAACAATGAAGAGCTCATAATATGCCAATGCTATAAATTTGTTGAATTAAAACATTAGTATATCAATTTCTAGAAATATCGGGGAAATATGAACCAAATATGACCAAAGTAACTAACCCTTGCACAGGCTTAAAATCCATGTAACATATCCACTATTTAAACTGTTCATTATTGTTACCGTTTTGCATCTGAACCTCATTGCGTCACAAAAACTTAACAAATATCAAGAAATTTCTTATCTGCCCATTAGTTCAGAGCACCTTAATGCTTTTAAGATCATCCTAATCAACCAAATGCTGCTCTTCGCTCTCCAGAGGACAAAGGAAAAATAGCGACCCCTTAAGATATTGGGTTTATCGAAAACCAACTTACAGAAATCGGTACAGGAATGCTAACTTATATTAAGAACTATTCCACCAATTAGTGTTTAGCGCTCTATCAATATATAATAAACATTCAATTTTATCAGAAACAGAGCAGGTGGACAATGCTCCAAAAAGTAATGAATATTGACGGTATGCAGGTTTACCCTACATGCACGGTACTATGGCACAAATTGTCTGAAAGAATATTAATTAATATAATTAAATCCACTTTTGAAAAATTGGAAAAAATGATATTATATAGGACCCATCATCAAGGTTCTTGTTTCACCATTCCACGTCCGTAAACGAAAAAATGGGGCATCCGTCTTAAGTTACAAACATCCTAACACATTACGTTGTGCATCACATGTAGAAAATAATTACTACACTGAGTTAGGGTTCGTTAAACATTAATTAGGTAAAAATACTCGTGCTTCTTCGAGCTTATTTAATATTTAATTAACCAAAGCAAAACTTTAAGCATAAAATCAATTCTAAGCTCAGGTAGATTTAGAATAAGCGATAGCGTATAAGTAATGCCACTATAACGTTGCCCAATATTATTTTATCGAAACCAATTAAAGCTGTAAATTTTAAATAATTTTCTGATTTTAGGTCCTGTTATTGAAAGCGCCGAAACGTTTAACTCCCAGCTAACCATGTCGGATAAAATGAAATGGCGACAAATTATCACTACCGAATCCACCCTTAGAACACTGCTTACCGAGGCCGTAGTTAAGGAAGATTTTGAAAGAATTCGCAAAGATCAGAGATATGAGAAAATATTCGAGCCGCCTAAGTGGGACGTAATCATTAGGATACTCACACCAGTAAGTTTCAACTGCAAAGAACATTTTGTATCAAAGTAAGAAAACACAAGGGTAAAAAAATATTTGATCTAGGTATTTTTTCCAAACCACCAAAATAAAATTACCAAGGATCAAAACGTCTAAATTTGTCCGCTTAAACTTGATTTGCGTAGACTTGGTAAAAGATTTTTCCCAGCAATTTGCGTAAATCTTTACATTTTTTTACAAGTTGAACTTGCACAATTAGTGTTCCGTACGTTGATTGTTTTTAAAATAAAAATTTTTGTTAGGGTGGTATAAAATGATCAGTGACTTCACAAAACACACCCCAAATGAGTTTTCAACAAAGTTTGTTTCCAATCTTTACTGAAAACTGGTGACCTTAAAATTTTGTTTTTTTTTATATACCAAATAAATTATTAAAGGTAATGCACTCGTGATAATTTTCGTTCAATCTATACCCCGTGGAGAATATTCCAGAATTTTTCAAAATTTTTTGATCAGTACTTTTCGAGATAAGGTAGGGGACAGAGATTTTTTAAAAGTAATACGAAGAAAAGTGTGCGCAAGTATTACATTATATATATATATTTTTTACTCGTGTTTTCACAAGCTTTCATTTGACACCATACTCGATGACCTAGTAAAAAAAAATTTTTTTTCACTTCCGATTTCACCCCTCAAAACGAACCCCTTAAGTCAAAATTTATGCTACGGTGGTATAAAATGATCAGTGACTTCACAAAACACACCCCAAATGAGTTTTCAACAAAGTTTGTTTTCAATCTTTACTGAAATCTGATGACCTTGAAATTTTTGTTTTTTTTATATACCATATAAATTATTAAAGGTAATGCACCCGTGATAATTTTCGTTCAATCTACACCCCGTGGAGAATATTCCAGAATTTTTTCGAAATTTTTTGATGAGTACTTTTCGAGATAAGGCCCGGGACAGCGATTTTTCGCGAATTTTTAAAAATAATACAAAGAAAAGTGCGCGCAAGTATAATATCATATATATATTTTTTACTCGTGTTTTCACAAGCTTTCATTTGACACCACACTCGATGACCTAGTAAAAAAATTTTTTTTTCACTTCCGACTTCACCCCCCAAAACTAACCCCTTAAGTCAAAATTTAATTCTCAAAACTACATGGCTCTGATGAGGCCATCAATTCCTATATTATTACCAAATTTCACCTTTCTATGTCAAATAGTTTCGGAGAAAATCGGGTGTGACAGACAGACAGACAGACAGACAGACAGACAGACACCGAAGTGATCTTAGAAGTGTTCCGTACGGAACACTAATAAAAATTATCTCCGTGGAAAATACCTACTTGTAGAAAGCCAATTTTTTTTGTATTTCTGTTTTTTTTTTCTATTTCACCTCTTACAGTAAAATAAAATATCGAATAGTGCAAAAGAAAACTAAAATTTAATTTGTTTTAAAAGAAATTATTTACTAACTAAAATAATATACATCAACAAGTTTCTAGCCGAAACTAAAATTATGCTGAATACCCATAGTCACTACATTTTTGTTAAAATTGTTTTTTAACTTTTATAAGTTTCATTAAAACCGTGACAGTGTATAAAGATCCAGGCTATAATTGTATATTACCAACTGTTAAAACTGTTGTCATTTTTTTTAAACAGGCAAAACATGCAAATAATCAACTCTAAAAAACGGAAAATAAAAAAGTAAAACTCGTAGCTAGTTAAACCGAAAGGAATTTAAATATTTAAAGGAAAATTTACCTTTGACGTCATAATTTAGATAACTGTGAACACACGATTACTGAATTGCCAAGAAGCCAGTAGTTTCTAGAATTACACTGCATATCAAGATTTTCCAATATTACTTATTGAACTGAACAAAAATTAGATATATTTTAAATGTTTGTTACTACTTTTTGGTTGAATTTTTTTAAATTGTAACCTTAACTATTATTACTTTCTATCAACAACAGTTATTATCTTCTTGGAAATCCGATTATTTCACTAAATTCTTTTTATAGTTATTAGTTTTATCCACTGGCGGCAGTATTCAAATACCACCGACGAACAAGGTTATGAAGCTCAATCATTCTCAGTCCCTGGTCTAGCCGAAGAATTCACCAGTCTTTTTGATCTGTCTTTAACCACCAATCCAGAGTTCTGGATTGTCACCGTAAATTCGCCGTTCTTTCGACAAACTGCTTTCCAAATCGAATATCCTACTCATCAGTGGCAGAGAGGCGGCTAAACCGCGCAATAATTGGCACTATAAATCTGCTAAATGAGAAGAACTTATTGAATATTTTCTAACCTCTCCGTGGTTAGAGGTTTGTTGTAGATCGCACTCCCCATGTAACTGCGCTAAGGAAGTTTCCGATGTCGTTTTGGCTGGTGCTTACATCCCTTTCTCCAAGAAACGTTCTTCCGATGGCAAGCTTTGGTTCAACTGAAAATTTAAAAAAAATTAGTACAGTCAAGGATGCCAGATGTTGTCTTTGACAGTGTATCAAAAAAAAGCATCTTAATGAAGCTAGATATCAAAAAGCTTCTGATGCTGATGGAATTCCTACTAGAGTACTCAAAAAATGCGTGAACGTGTTAACATCAGTTTTATATGGACTTTTCAATCTATCCTACAGAAAGAGAATATTTGATTTCTGCTGGAAATGCGCTACAATTAATCCAATACTAAAAAAAAGCTAGAAGACCTTGCCTAATAGCTACCGAGTAGTCACACTGCTTTCACTAATATCGAAAGTTATGGAAAGGGCTGTTAATAATCATCTTTTATATATATATATATATATATATATATATATATATATATATATATATATATAACAAGGATTTTCTACAGCTGACGCTGTCTTCCTTCTCTCAGCCTTTGATTCCATCCGTTTCTATCTTCCCAGTCTCCATCTGTTAGACCCCTGTCCTCCATAGCCTCGTCCACATCGTCTCTCCACGATCGTCTGGGTCTTCCTCTTTTTCATCCCTATAGGGCTCCACTCCATTATTTTCTTTATCCACCTATTGTCTTCGCTTCGTCTTATGTGTCCATACCATTTTAATCGTTTCTCTTCTCTTGGTGTTTATTGCGTTTTCTTTGATGTTCATTCTGCTTCTTATTTCTTTTTCTTTGATGTTCATTCTGCTTCTTATTTCTTCAATTGTTATTCTCTCCATACGTGTCACTCTACAACATCTTCTCCAAATACTCCATCTCTACCGCGTTAATTTTAGATTTATTTCTTTTGTTGATCGTCCATGTTTCTGACCCGTATGTCATTCTGCTTTGTATTATTGATTTGTATATGCGTGTTTTGTTTCTCTTTGTAATGTGCTTATCCCACAGGATCGAATTTAACTGTCTTATGCATGTTCGCGTTTGTCCCAATCTATCTTTAATCTCTTCTTCTGATGTTGCGTTTTTTGAAATGATGGTTCCTAGATAATTTAATCTATCGGTTCCTTTGATTATTGTTTCGTTATCCACTTCTAAATTCTCCACGTTTCCCTCTTTTGTTGTTAGATATTCCGTTTTATCAAAGTTTATTGCTAATCCTGCTTTAGTGTATTCTTCTTTCAGTTTTCTTACCATATAACTGAGGTCTTTCTCATCTTGCGCTATGATTACTTGGTCGTCTGCGAAACTTAGAGTATATAAGTAATCTTCTCGTATTGGGACTGGGGAGGGGGGTGGTATTAATCTTCCGTTTTTCCATTCCACTACATTTTTGCTTCCATTTTTTTAATGTTTGTTCGAGGTATATTTTGAATAGTGTTGGGGATGTAGAGCATCCTTGTAATAAGCCTTTTGATGTTTGGAGTCTCTTCCCTATTTTTATGTCCTATTTTTATGTTCACTGTGTTGTTTCCGTAGAGAGCTTTTACTGCGTATATTAGTTCTTTGTCAATGCCCATTTCTTTCATTGCGTTCCATAATCTTTGTCTTGGTACTGAGTCATAGGCCTTTCTCATGTCTATGAAGGCTAGATGAACTTCTCCATTCTTTGCCAGTTTTTTTCCATTGTTTGTTTTATAGTGTATATGTGGTCTATACATGATTTTCCGGCCGTAAAGCCTGCTTGCTCTTCTCCAATTTTTCCTTTTATATTTTCCTCCATGATATTTTTAATATTTTTTCCATATAAACGTCCCATACTCGATATTATGCTTAGGCCTCTATAGTTTGTGCATTTTCTGCGGTCTCCCTTTTTAAATATAGATACTATATAAGCTTTTGACCATTCCTTTGGTATTTTTTTCTCCATTTATCGCTCTGTGGAACATGTTTCTCAGTATTCGATGTAATTTATTAGACCCGTACTTAATCATTTCATTTACCACACCCCCAAGCCCTGCATATTTATTATTTTTGAGTGTTTTTATTGTCTTCTTTACTTCTTCATAGCTTAGTTCATCATCATCTTTTAAAATACCTAAATGGATTTAATATTATTAGTGACCATCCATATGGCTTTCGTAAGCAAAGATCAATAGGAGATCTTCTAACTTATGTAACACATATTTGAATCGACGCAATGGAACATTTTGGAGAACCTCGAGCAGTTGCACTTGATCTTTCCAAGGTATTTCTTTCTAATATCTTCTGGAAAGGACTAAGAATCCAATCTACTTAACAAAGACCTAGAAGCAATTTTATCTTGAAATGAGAGTCGTCAAGTGGAATTTAACCTTACAAAAACACAGGCGGCAGTTTTCTCTAAAAAATTTAACGTTGCTGAAGCCGATACAGTTATGTGTGGACACCTCACTCCTCTAGCGTCGTCACCCAATTTGCTGGGCATTCACTTGGGAGCAAATATGTCTTGACATGAACATATCGCATGCATTGCAAAGAGAGCTTCTCAAAAGCTGGCAATATTATTTCGAACTAGAAAGCTTTACATTTCACAATAACTGTTAAGTCTGTTCAAAGCTCAAATTCGACCAACGATGGAATACTACTACCATGTTTGGCAGTTTACTCCCAAGCGTACGTTGCATTTATTGGATTATATTCATAACAGAGCTGTTCGCCTAACTGACCCAGAACTCACTAGAAACCTTGTAACATCTAACAACGGTTGTGGGCTTCAGTCTATTCTTCAAGTATTTTCATGGGAAGTGTTCGATAGATGTAGCCCACTGAATTTCTCCCAGAGCGGTGCATGCTTGGAACACACGTCGCGCTAATACATTACATTCGTATAAGGGTCAGCTTGTCACTCCTCGTAGAACCTTTTTCAAGCAGTTTTTATATGACTCATTTAGAATGATTTGTCTAGGACTGTGTTTCGCGCAGAGTACAATTTACAATAATTCAAGATCGACGTCCATCGCTTTTCTGCACAGATGTCGCTTCTGTAGCGCTTTAGGGATTTTCTTGAAGCACGTAAGCTATGCTCATAAAAAAAAATAGTTATTTGGCAACATTGTGGCTAACGAAAGTACTCACATTCAAAAGGGTGGGAAAATAAGATTTCAACAAAATTTTAAAAATGTCCCAGTAGAGAAAGAAAAAGTAGTAAAGATATTGTTACTTGGTCCAAAAAATCATTCTTTTAATGATAGTTAACTATTATCATAATACTTGGTAATTAACACTGCTATTTTCTACCTTCAGATTGATAAACAACCCAAATCAAGATATAAAAAGAAAAATGATTGGGACAATAGAAGCCGACGAAGTAGCTTGCCAACTTTGTACGAGTACGATTCAGATGATGGAAGTAGTGTTAGGACACTAACCAGAGAACCCATGGTTCATCCCTCCATACCTAGAAGGTAAGTAGGTTAAGATAGAAACCCTATTTGTTTTGTACATGTAAGCATATATTATTTATTTGTATATCGTCTATCCCTGGCCAGTAAACTATTTGTCATTTAATATGATTCTTTTTCAGGAATGTACTATATTCGAGTTCGGTTTTAACGAACACCAACTCAGTTTCCGTTTTAAACAAGATTTTTGTGTTATTTAATTCGAAAAAAAGTGTTTTTCACAGTTCTGTTTAGAACATTAAAATTAAAAGATAACCGGTCAAGTGCAAGTTGGACTTGCGCAATTAGTGTTCGGTACGTCGCGTCGCGTCGATTGCTTTTAAAATAAAAATTTTTGTTACGGAGGTACAAAATGATCAATGACTGCACAAAACACATACCAAATGAGTTTTCAACAAAGTTTTATTCTGATCTTTGTTGAAAACTGATGGCCTTGAAATTTTGTTTTTTTTTTATATACCAGGTAAATTATTAAAGGTAATTTTTGGTTTAATCTACACCCTCTAGGGAATATTCCAGAATTTTTCCAAAGTTTTTGATCAGTACTTTTCGAGATAAGGGGGGACACCGAAATTTTTCGCAATTTTTTGGAAATAATACAAAGAAGAGTGTGCGCAAGTATTACATTATATATATTTTTGAACTCGCGTATTTACAAGCTTTCATTTGACATCCCACTCGATGATCTGGTATTTTTTTTTCATTTCCCGCCAAATTAACCTCTTAAATCAAAATTTAAGTTTCAAAACTACACATCGCTGATGATGCCGTCAATTCCTATATTAGTGCCAAATTTCAACTTTCTGTATCAAATAATTTTGGAGAAAATCGGGTATGACAGACAGGCAGACGGACGAACACAAAAGCGACCTTATAAGTGTTCCGTACGGAACACTAAAAATATTTTAGGAATATAGAAGGAATCTGCGCTTAGTTTTTCGACAAGTTATAGATAATAATAGACCTTGTGTTTTTTTTTGATTCACACTTGTCCTTCCAGATCGAGTTACAAAAGCGAAGCGGATTTAAGATCGATGTCAGAAATGACCGTAGACTTTGCTAGACCAGATCATTTCGATAGCCAATCAGAAACTTCTAGCTACTATCCAGATAGGCGGTACTACGAAGATTCAGAAGCAGGTTCGACAAATGGCCGTTCTTTAGCTAGATCTTTGAGTCAGCCTAGCTTAGCACCTAGTTTAGCTAGATCAGCAAGTGAATTTACAGAAAGGTATGTAAACTATCACAGTACCGAATAATTATTTTTTATTCTATATATATTCCATTGTTAAATCTTTGATGTTATAAGCAAGTTACTTTGATACCAAAACTTTTTCATTCCATAAATACACAAAAAAAAATTTGAAAACCAAAAATAAGCGATCACTAAAAATAAAGGTCCCTTATTATTATATTACGAAATTTATATACATAATATTGGAATTGCTAGAAACATTATTATGGATGATGGGTATACCCGGCGGCTCACTGTAGACTTCTGACTGCTTTCTTTTATCTGAAAACAGTTGTTATTACCAAACTGACGCATGAGTATAGAAAAATAAGAAAAAAAAAATACTTATCGCTAGTGGAGATCGTTTTAATTTACGTCTTGTTTTCCAAAGCTCTTAATATATACCTACTACTAGTGAATTATAAGTTTACAGACTCTATTTGCTCTAATTCTGTGGTTTAAAGAGTATACGATAAATTTCTGGGGAAGATTTAAGCTAACATAAAACTACTAAAAAGCAGAAAAGGAATTTTAAAATGATTTTCTGCTACCTAGCTTTCACCATACAACAAATTAATAAAATATTCGTAGATAACTTTTCTTCTGTCGAGGTAATTGCTTCAATATTTTATCTATTGTTTTTCTAACCACTGCAATTTTTAAAGCTATTCGTCCCAATATCATTTAAAAGAAAAATGTAAAGAAAACAAAACAGAATGGGAAATGGATATGGAAACGAATACCTTTTATATTATTTCAAAAACAATATACTGTATTAAATTACAAAAGATATTCGTACTCGTAACATATATATGTAAATATATCATTATTGCCAACATCTTTGGAGTTTTTTTTAAATAAATAAAAGTTTTTTTTACTTTAAAATAAGTTAAAAGTTTTCTAAGAAATAGTTTTGTAAACCAAGAAAACCGTATGTTACTCGTATTATTATATGCTGTAAAAGAGCTATATTAATCTAGATGGAAATAGTAAGATAAAGTGAAATCGCTTGACGTTGTATGGTATATGTGATGAATAGTGTGACAGATTTGTATATTTTTGTTAGAAGTTCTCTGTTTATTAAGTATAAAGTAAAGATATCTGTCAAGTCTCCATCAATGTTATAGATTATGTATGAGGTTTTTGCATTTTTATTTATCAATTTCTAAATACCTTCACCGATGTCGCAATGAAAATTCTTAAATATTATTTTTGCAACATTTCCTATATTATCGAACCACTTTTAATGATATCTAGTCAAAATGCTGGCCAAATGATAGACCTACATGTGCAAGGAAACTAAACGATAAATGGGTTATTGTTTCTCGAGTTACATTCAATTAAGCCTTATGCGACTTAAGCCCACTATTTAGTTGTGTTCCTGATCCTAATCTTGTAGACAAATTATAATTTTATATTATTAATGAAATACCATTTTTGTTTTTAAAACCTTATTTTCAATATTTTATTACATACAGATAGTGCCACTAAATAGTATTGTACCCGAACTGTTAATGCTAGTGCTGGTGCTATTTATAATGTATATACATAATGTAGATACTTTGTTAATGCATTGATAGCTACATGATATCTTAAGAATAACACTAAAAGCATTCTAACAATATCTCAAGATTGGTTTATTAGCAACAATTTAATGCTTAGTAACATGAATAATATCTCACAAATTACATTTATTAGAAAAGTTAAAAATTAATAGAAAAGCTACATTTATAGTACTCAAAATTAACCAATATCAACTGAACAGACAAAAGAAATTGCAGAAAATAAAAAAAAGATTTCAATTTATTTACCTTTTCACCTTTATTCTTTCTACGAAAGTAGCCTGTTCTCCATACTCTGGGTATGCTTGTCGCAATATTTTTTTCTATTATTCTTGTACAACATTCCATAAAACATCGAGATTTGAGGGGGGAGAATCATATCAAGTCTATATTTTTCAGATACCAGGAATACTAACTTACTTAATCAGGTTTTACTAACTTCGACTTATCCTCGGGATTATTGTTGTGTTGTACAGTCTCATCGAGATACATAAGAATAATATTGTCCCGTCAATTTTGTGTAAGGCCCAAAATTGAACACCGTGAAACATCCCCACACTTTAAGATTACCCCCACAATGCTTTAGAGTTTGGATAAAATCTTCTGCCTTCAGTGATTCCCTCTCTATTTTCCAGCTCCATCAACAATATATTTATTTTATATAATAATAATAATATAAATATATATACATATCCACACATAAGCCTTCTTCCATCCAGTGTCAGACATAGGCTTCCCCTTTCTTTTTCGATCCTCCTCGATTCTGCGTCTTTCTGATCTATCTTAAACCGGCCGTTCTTTTCAGGTCTTCTTTCCATCTTCTTTGGGACCTTCCTCTGGATCTTTGTTCTAACCGTGGCCTCCATTCTTGTATTCTTTTATTCCATCTCTCATCTTGTTGCCTCATTATGTGACCTGTCCATCTCCATTTCAAAGCTGCTACCAATTCTCATATGTTTATCAGTTTGGTCCTTTGTCTTATACTTTCGTTTCTGAGTCTGTTTTGTAATCTTGTATTATACTTTCGTTTCTGAGTCTGTTTTGTAATCTTGTATTCAGCATCTCTACGTTTTACTCAGTTGGTCCATCATCTTCGAAGTCAATGCCTATGTCTGCGCGACGTAGGTGAGAACCGGTAGAATGCATTGATCGAATATCATCTTTGTTAGTTTCAGAGGAATTCTTTTGTTGACTGATATTTGCCTTTATTTGCCAAATGGTGCCGATGCCAGTCTGATCCTTCTCTGTACTTCTGCCGTTTGATTTGCTTTTCCACAGTGATTATTTGCCTTAGGTAGATATATTCTTCTATGTATTCAAGTGTTCTGCCCTCTATTTTCAAGTCTCACGGACTGTTTTCGTTTGTCATAGCCTTTGTCCTCTCTCTATCTCTCTCTCATACAAATATGTGTATATATATATACATATATATATATATATATATATATATATATATATATATATATATATATATATATATATATATATATATATATACATATATATATATATATATATATATATATATATATATATATATACATATACATATATATATATATATATATATATATATATATATATATATATATATATATATATATATATATATATATATATATATACATATACATATATATACATATATGTATATATACATATATGTATATATACATATATGTATATATATATATATATATATATATATATATATATATATATATATATATATATATATATATATATATATATATACATACATACATACATACATACATACATACATACATACATACATACATACATACATACATACGCACTTACATACATAGATACATACATATACATACTTATGTATATAGATTTTGTCATGGACTTTAAAAAGAAAATTCAAAAAAATTGATGTTTCCTAAGAGCCAATAAAGTATCTTTCCGAAAATGGCTACTATAATCTAATGGTAGTACTCGTTTTATAACAATAATAAAGTTTATATTGACTAAAGAAGCTTTTGGGCGACTAAGTGCCCCTCTTGCAGACTTTTTTATTACCCCAATAATTTTTTGTTCAATGTCAACTGCAAAAGCCCTAATAAGATGTTTTTAAGGGCTAACGTTAGGTATATGTATTAACTTTTTATGTCTTTTGATGTTCTAAAAGCTTAAAGTTATAATAGAATTGGAGGAATGAGGCAATACAGTTAAAAGACTCTTTTAATCATGTGATTTTATCTTTGAACTTTAAATCTTACCGTGACCTTAGAATAATTTACATAATTTTTTAAAAGCTAAAAAAACATTGAAAAATATGCAGACGAGTTCTTATCAAACTGAAAGTGCTTAATTTATTCAAGAAATATGGAGTTAATATTTTATTTTTATCGAACGATCGGTCTTCTTATAAAGTGTCGTAATTGACAATGTCATAAATTTTAAAGTATTATTTTTTAATTTTCTTGCTACAGGAAAATATCGTATTCGTGGAAAAATTACACTCTGATATTTTTGCTTTTCTAGTTTAACATAATCACTCATTTGCGTCGATCTGACTGTCTGTCGGTCTATCGGCACAATAACTCCCGAATGAAATGACATATTATTTGGTCAACTTGCTACATATATACAGTTAGGTTCTATGGGATAAAACATATAGTTTATGAGCTATATCGCTTTGGGGAAAGGAATGAATGTCGAAAATTTTGTAAGGTTTCAATAGTATCCTAATTTTTTCTGGTTCTTTGTTGAGATAATAAACAAAATTAATGCATAAATATTTATAGTATAACATATGTATAAGGGGTAAATTGTGGGGGACGAAATTAGAGTCTTTTTTTTCATATATATATATATATATATATATATATATATATATATATATATATATATATATATATATATATAATTTATTATACGTCCTTTTCGGAGTTTTTGTAGTGGAAGAATACCAAAAAAAAAGTTTTTCTCATTATTTTCTATTTTTAAACCAAAAGAGAGTAAAAGAGGTGGAGGCCGTTAAATATTGTACAGGTTCAATAGTATTATACCAATTTTGCCAAGTTTCTTGGTGGAAGTTATGAACAAATTTTAAGCATATTATTTGTAGTAAAATATATAAGGGGTTAAAGGGCTGTCAGAGGGGTGGTTCATTTACATCGTGTTATATGTTCATTTTAAGCTTTGTAGTCGAGAAATTTAAAAATTAAGTTAGTTTTTCATTACCTTAATGGGAAAGGAACATTGATGTGTATAGTTTTACTAGTAGGTTTTTTTGGTTAATATAACTGTCAAATTTTAAGAGTCATATACACATATACTACCTTCAGAAAGTATTTGCCAACCTAGAAATCTCAATGTAACTGCCAAAATTTTAAATTAAACCCTTTTATTATATTAGGTAAATTTAATTGTTCTTAACAAGTGTCCATCATAAAATTGTTTAGAGAAGCCTTTTTGGTGAAATCGCAATTTAAAAACCAATTAGAATAAATTTCCAAGTTTTGCATGATAATCGTTTTGAGGCGATTTCTGAGAATTCCAGTTGAAGTAAGAACTCATTTCAAGTTTCTAGGGATTATGGAAATTCCTAGTGACATTTTACGATAAAAACTATGCTAAAAATACCATTGTCCTTTTGGAATTTACCCATTCGCAAACAGTACTTTGTTATTGATACAGGCTTAATTGTTTTGTGAAAATGCCAAAAACGAAAGAAGTTTCCGTTGATAATCGGGCTCTGTTAATTGCGGGACATCAAAATGGTCACTCGAGTCAACAAATCGCGAGTGATATGCGGATGACAAAGAGAACGGCGGACTACACGTAAAAAAAAATTCGGCGGGACATGGAATCCCCAACCAAAAACGTTCAGGAAGGCCTCGAAAAACGACTCCCGCTGAAGACAGAGCTATAACAATGTCCAGCAGACGTAATCGCCACCTAACCGCACCAGAAATCACAGCTCAAGTAAACCTGGAGCGGCCCATCCCCATCAGCGTGACAACCGTGAAGAACAGATTAGCAGAAGGTGGACTACACGGGAGAGTTGCAGTAAGAAAACCACTTCTTAGGCAAGTGAATAAACGTAAACAAATAGAGTGGGCCCGAGAACATAAAAATTGGACATCAGAACAATGGAATTCCATCCTTTGGAGCGACGAATCTAAATTCATAATTTTCGGTTCAAATCGACGAGTTTATGTGCGGCGGTCAGCTGGAGAGAAGATGTTGGAAGCCTGTCAGTTACCTACAGTAAAACATGGTGGAGGTTCAGTAATGATTTGGGATTATTTTGGTAACGGTAAAGTTGGAAAAGGATAGAAGGAATCATGCGAAAAGAATAGTATCAAGAAATTTTGCTAACTCAAATGCTTCCTTCTGGAAGAGATATTTTTCAGGGGAAATTTATTTTTCACCATAACAACGACCGTAAACATTCTGCTAAACCAATTAGAGAACTTTTGGACTAATGGAAATCCGATGACGTCCTGGATTTTTTTTTTTTTTTTTTGTTGGTCTAGCACACGTGCTGCAGGGAAGTCCTTAAAGCGCTCCAGGAGCGGCACGAGTGCGGAAAAAGCGATTCACGTTGTTCTTGAATCGCTGTAAATTGTACTCGGTGGGAAACACAGCGCTGGGCAAATTATTCCAAAGGGATGACGTTCTCCATATAAAAGATTGCTTGAAAAGCGTTGTACGCGGAGTAACAAGCTGAACCTCATACGGATGCGAAGCACCAGCGCCACGTGTATTTCTAACATGCACCGCTTTGGGAGGAATTAAGCGGGCTACATCCTTCGAACACTTTCCATGAAAATACTTGTAGAACAGACTCAAGTCGCCAACCGTTCTTCGATGTTCCAGCGAATCAAGGCCGCCGGTCAATTCCGGGTCCCCAATCAGACGGACCGCTCTTCTCTGAACAGAATCCAACAAATGCAGTGTATGTTTGGGAGCGGAGCCCCAAACGTGGGAGCAGTATTCCATAGTTGGTCGAATTTGGGCTTTGTAAAGAATTAACAGTTGTTGTGGGGTGTAAAGCTTTCTGGTTCTAAATAATATTCCCAACTTTTGAGAAGCTCTCCTTGCTATGCCTGCAACATGTTCATGCCAAGACATATTTGCTCCCAAACTAACGCCCAACAAATTGAGCGACGATGCTAGGGGAATGGAGTGCCCCGACAGAACTATGTCGGGTTCAGCAACGTTAACTTTTTTAGAAAAAACTGCCGCTTGGGTTTTTGTAGCGTTAAATTCCACTTGGTTACTGTCACCCCAAGATAGAACCTCTTCCAGGTCTTTGTTAAGTTGAACGACCTCCTGCTGTCTGCGGATATTCGCCTGAGCAGCCGATGTCCAAGCATACTGTCATCTGCAAAGCTATAGATTGAATTCCCGGTCTTTTCCAGCAGATCGTTAATGTAAATGAGAAAGAGAGTAGGAGACAGTATGGAGCCCTGGGGCACACCAGCGTTGATAGTGAGGGTGTTAGAAAGAAATGGATGTGATGACTTGACCTCCACAATCACCCGACTTGAACCCCATTGAATTGCGGTGGTCAGGTGTGTTCGAAAACTCAATCCAACATCAGAAAATCATTTGTGGGAACTTTTACAAGCAGAATGGGTTAAAATAACCGAAGAAACTCTGAAGAAACTGCTGGACAGAATACCGAAACTCTGATTTTCTAGACTGTAAGTAATGTGAAAATAAATAATAATTCATCAAATTTTAAAAAATATATATTATCTGGGTTTTTGGTGTCTTAAGACTGAAATAACTAGGTGGGCAAATACTTCCTGACGGTAGTGTACTTATAAAAAAATAAAAGTGTGAAGTTAAAGAGGTTGCCTCATATTTTGTGCTAAATGTCTTTTTTAGAGTTCTTGGAAGGAGGTTGCAAGGGAAGTTGCATATACATCATAATATTTATCTATTTCACTGTCCTTCGAGTTCAGGAATCTAAAATTGCGTTATTTTTTTCGTTATTTTTAATAACATATGGTCAAATATATAGAAGTTAATGAGCTGAGGAAGTAGGATCAGAGGGATTGCTTCATATATATATTGTTCGGTCCTTTTCATAGGCAGAGAATATGAAAATTATTTTATTTGTTTGTTATTTTCAACTTTAATGTAAATATTTCTGAAACCCTTCTTCTGCTTTATCTCTTTGTCTGAAATTAACTCTTTACCCTACATATCTTAAAAATATCGGCTGGTCGCGTTTGTATTGTCTCTCTTTACTGAGAGTAAGTCAAATTCAATAATGATTTAACAACTGTGTGTTTGCTGGAAAAATTACTTTACAGGTTTTATGTTACTAATAATTTATTATATTCAAAGTATAATTTAGTAAAACAATATTCCCAAAAAACTATTTTTCTTTGTTTGCAACTTGTTATTGCAACTTGGAAAATATAACTCTCATTGTTCTGTAAAGGGATTAATGATCTTGGGTAAAGAGTTTGGGGAACAGCCGTGCCGGAACTTTTTTCATCCCTAAATCTTCGTGTACAGTCTTGAAAACTGTAATTTTGGATAGCCCAGCTTCTTTACCCAATACTGGGATCTTCACAGTAAATTCTTAACAAGTCTATTGTGAAATCATTCTGAATTTAGTCTCGGCCCAATCGAAACTAGACCGTTATCGCGTACAATTTAATATTCGTTCGTGAATAAGTTTCAGTACAGTTCAATCCTTACTGAGAAACTATTACACTACACGATGCTCCATATTATTTGCAGTCACTTTTGGAAAAAAAAAAATTTAAGGACTGCAAAACAGAATGAACTCGTACAAAACTGAATCAGAGTATTGAGAACAGCGGCAGTATGTAAATAACTTAAAAAAAAAAACACCATTTGTAAAATGTTGGCAAAATGATTGTATGATGCAGATATTTTTTTTTATTGTGATGATGCAGTAATATTTTAGTTTTAAAGATTTTGTATTTAAAAAAGACATTTGACCCTATAACTGCGATTGTTTCATTGCACCAGAGTGCAAAATTTCGTTTCAAGAGCGCGATAAGCTTCTTTAAAAAAATAGATGGGTCAAAAATTCCTAGCGTTTCCAAAGATGTAATTTAATAAGTTTGTTACTTATATACTTTCTCTCTCTCTCTCCTTATACTTTCCAGATTAAATCACTTCTTTCTTTCAAAACGTGTTGCAGTATTACACATGGAAAACCTGAACTAACCGTATTCTGTTGATGAAATTTTAATTTCATTGCTAGGTGAAGTATTATATTCTTCAAAAATACCCTTCTGAAGTTTTAAATCTGTTCTGTTAATTTGTTTCGGTGACATGGCGAAAAAATAGTTTTTTTCCATCGGTCTGTCTAACTGTTGCAGATAATTCTAAAACGAAATGATATACCAATATCAAATCCGGTCGATATGTTATACTGGAAAGGGCTGGAGATCCATAAATTTTGTACAGTTTTATTAGTATTATTAAAATTTTTCCTCGTTTTTAGTTGTGATAAACAAGTTAACTAATTAATAATCGAACATATGAGGGGTTAAAGGGGTAGGAGATGGCGCTAGAATGGTAGCTTTGATTACATCCCGTTATTTTTTTTTCATTTATTTTTTGAACCAAAGAATCTTAAAATTATGTTATTGTGTTTATTATTTTCAATTTTAATTTGTCAGTATGGAAATGTCGGATTTCAGATGCAGGTGTTGCTGTAGCCCGTTCTACACTATTTTTTTGTGTCACCATAAAATACTTCTCAATAAAAATATCGACTTGTAATGCTTGGATTAAGTTACTATTTAGTATGAGAAAGAAAAAATTCTATAGTAATTATAGAACTGCATGTTCACAGTTGAGTTAGATAGTCTAGATTATTATCATTAGATGCCTTTTAATTCTTGTGGAGAAATATGGGAACGATGTAAATTTATTATTATTTTTTTAATATTATCTTATACACAGTGGTACAAAATAAGTAAAATGTGGGTCAAATTAAATCCTGTTTTTTAATGAGGCAACTGTTATAGGTTTCCCTTTAATGAAAAGCTGACAGTGCAATTTATATGATAGAGAATAAAAAGTCCGGCTTTAAAGATTGTCATCATAGTATTATATATAGGTGACCTACTATAAGTGGCGTAAATGACTCGAATAACCAAATCAAGACAATGTTGTTGAGACCAGAACGACTTTTCAAATAATTAACGGGATAATTTTTTTTTTACAAGACTCGCGTGAGTCATCAGTAGGCCACTAGAAAGATAACGATATGTCATAAGAAGTCAGTTCATTTTTCGAAAACGAAAGTATATATATGAGGATATATTATAACTGATTTAGAAAAAAGGAGTAAAATTTTAAACTGTGGCAAGCTTTTATTTAAAACTAATTTATCAGTGGTAAAAGACTTGGTCATCTTGTTTAATTTACTTAGCATAAAGCGACCGAATTAGGATTTGGGGCGGATATTGGATGGATACAATACAAGTTACAATAAGTAAGATTAAATTAACAATTTTTATAATTTAGTTGTGTTTTACAAAAGTCTCTCTTACCTCAACATTTTTGCATTCTAAGTAGGACATTTAAATTGCCTCACCTAATTTTTTTTTTTTTTTTTTTTTTATGGGTCTAGCACACGTGCTACAGGGAAGTCCCTAAAGCACTACAGGAGCGACACGTGTGCGGAGAAAGCGATTCACGTTGTTCTTGAATCGCTGTAGATTGTACTCGATGGGAAACACAGTCCTGGGCAAACTATTCCAAAGGTATCATACCTCCATATAAAAGACTGCTTGAAAAGCGTTGTACGAGGAGTAACAAGCTGAACCTCATACGGATGTGAAGTATTAGCGCGACGTGTACTTCTAATATGCACCGCTCTGGGAGGAATTAAACGGGCCACATCCTTCGAACACTTTCCATGAAAGTACTTGTAGAATAGGCTCAAGTCGCCAACCGTTCTTCGATGTTCCAGCGAATCAAGGCCTTCGGTCAGTTCCGGGTGTCCAATCAGACGAATAGCTCTTCTCTGGATATAATCCAACAAATGCAGTGTATGTTTGGGAGCGGAGCTCCAAACATGGGAGCAGTATTCCATAGTTGGTCGAATTTGAGCTTTGTAAAGAATTAACAGTTGTTGTGGAGTGTAAAGCTTTCTGGTTCGAAACAATATTCCCAACTTTTGAGAAGCTCTCCTTGCTATGCCTGCAACATGTTCATGCCAGGACATATTTACTCCCAAATTAACGCTTAACAGATTGAGTGACGATGTTAGAGGGATGGAGTGCCCCGACATAACTATGTCGGGTTCTGCAACGTTAACTTTTTTAGAAAAAACTACCGCCTGGGTTTTGTAGCGTTAAATTCCACTTGGTTACTGTCACCCCAAGATAGAATTTCTTTCCAGGTCTTTGTTAAGTTCCTCATACGAATATCCGCAGACAGCTTCCTGCTGTCTGCGGATATTCGTCTGAGTAGTCGATGTCCGAGCGTTCAAAGTGAATGAAGAGATAAGTGTACTGTCATCTGAAAAGCTGTAGATTGGATTCTCGGTCTTTTCCAGCAGATCGTTAATATAAATGAGGAAGAGAGTAGGAGACAGTATGGAACCTTGGGGCACACCGGCGTTGATAGTGAAGGTGTTAGAAAGAAATCCGTCGACTGCCACTCGTAAAGAACGCTCTCTGAGGAAACATGAGAGCCACAAACAGAACTTTTCAGACATACCATAAGAACGTAGCTTAGCCAACAGCCCATCGTGCCAAACACGGTCAAATGCCTTGGATATGTCAAGAGCAACCGCTCGAGATTCTCAAAAGTGTTCAATTGCGTTGTTCCGAACATTTGTTACATAAGTCAGAAGATCTCCTGTTGATCTATTTTTACGAAAGCCATATTGGTGATCACTAATAATGTTGAATCCTTCAAGATATTTTATAAGATGCTAATTGATAGCCTTTTCCATGACTTTCGATATTATTGAGAGTAGTGCGATTGGTCGGTAGTTATTTGGCAAGGTCTTCTTGCCTTTTTTAGGTATCGGCTGAACTGTGGCACATTTCCAGCAGGAAGGAAATATTCCCTTTCTGTAGGATAGGTTGAAAAGTCTACAGAAAACTGGTGTTAGTTCCCTCGCACAGTTCTTGAGAATTATGGCAGGTATTCCGTCAGCGCCTGAAGCCTTTATATGATATATCGTACGGCTCACGACGTTCGCATAGCAAGGACCAACTTATAATTAAACTAATATTCGAAAGTTCTGTCAAGTGAGATAAATATATGAATGGTGTCCCATTAAAATAAAAAGAATCGCATCTAGCTTTTTGCTCCTAACTGAATAGACTACGTTTCTTTTAATATTGAAAGAATAAAATAAAATTGATAAGCCCTATAATTTTCCATAAAAATCGATCATTCTTACCATATTACGCCAACCTCTTGTAAAATATTTGTCTTGTTGCACTTCAAAAATGTGGATTCTTCTCCGAAACAAGCAAAGACAGTGGTTTATTTCCTATAAAATCCATAGAATTTGTCAAGAAATAACTCTTAAGAGAATGTCTTCTGGCTCATTTAATTTAATGTTCAATTTTTCGAGAATTCGTGTATCATTTATTCTACGGCTAGCCTAATATACCAACATTCGGAAATAAATGTACTAGCTAAAAAACGCCTTTAGGATATATTACTATACTTGTTTTATTTCCCTACGACAACAATTATAGTTTAATATTTTTGCTGTCAAAGAACCTATTCTTAAAGTCGAGGCGTAATTTAAGTTGTTTTGTTTTGTCTGTTTTGATGTTTCTGACATTTTAATAAAACTATATTAAATATATACAAAGGCACAATGAAAACAATTTCAAGACTCCAACGTGATCTTTACTATGTCATTACATTTCTTTTTTGTATTATCTGTATCTTAATAATTTCAAGTAAATAATGAACATTTGCGAAATGGACTTTAATAAAAAATCTTTTTCATTTAATAAATAACACAGGGCAACAAAAAAATATTTTTGTTTTGGTGCCTGGGATTTTAGAGCTGATTTTAACTATATTTGGGACGCTAAATCAATACATGCAATCCGTTTTTCTCTATCAGCTCTACTTTTTTAGATACATCAACTTATCTACCAATGTGGTTTTTATTCAGTATATTCATTTATGAGAGTTCTAAAATTATTATATATTCATTAATGTAGGTACAATGGTTTTATTGTCAATCTGTACGTGAGTAAATTCCAGGTAAATCTATAAATAGTGGAACCATTGCCTATCAGGTACCTGAACTGACCCTTTTAATCACCTAACTCGGGTAAGTCTCGTCAGTTTGTGCGTTCTTACTAATGAGAGTAGATCGAATTCGGCGTGTTATTTTATGTTAAGAAAAGAGTGTTTTTGTGTTATTGAACAGAATTAAAATGAGTTCAGGTTCCAGTTCAAGAAGAAGTTGTGTAAATCAACCTGATGTGTTTTGCTATATATGCGGAGAATACATGTTTCAACAAAACAGACAAACTATTACTGACTTTGTAAAGCGAGCGTATCTTGGATACTTTGGAGTTAAGCTTGGTGATCAGGACAAAACGTGGGCTCCGCATCTCGTATGTAAAACTTGTACAGAGCATTTACGGCAGTGGACTACCGGGAAAAGAAAATGTCTAAAATTCGGCGTACCAATGGTTTGGAGAGAACCAAAAAACCACTTCAATGATTGTTATTTCTGTTTAGTAAATACTTATGGAATCAATCGAAATAACCGCAGTAAGTGGACTTATCCCAATTTAGACTCGGCAATACGCCCTATCCCGCACTCAGATGAAATACCGATTCCAACATTTCATCAGCTACCACATATCTCTGATGACGAATATTTTCCCTCTGATCGCTCTTCTGATGCTAATAAAAGTTCTGATGCTAATGAAACTAACAGTGACTATGAGGGGACGTCATCAGTTCCTCAACGCTTCAATCAAAATGAATTAAATTATCTCACCAGGGATCTCAATTTATCGAAAAAAGCTTCTGAAGTACTGGCTTCTAGGTTGAACGACAAAAATTTACTGGAACAAGGAACCAAAATTACCTTTTACCGTACAAGAGAAAAAGATCTGCTACCATTCTTTTCTCAAGAAGACAATCTTGTATTTTGTCACGAAATTAGGGGACTCATGAAAGAAATGGGACTTTCTGAATATATTCCAGATGATTGGCGCCTATTTATTGATAGTTCAAAACAAAGTTTTAAAATGTGTCCTTCTACATAATGGGAATAAAATATGGTTCAATACCACTAGCTCACTCAACGAAACTGAAAGAAGAATATAATACCATAGCTTTGGTCTTGCAGAAGATAAAGTATTACGAACATCAATGGATGATTTTGTGTAGACTTAAAAATGGTAAACTTTCTTCTTGGGCAGCAAAGTGGTTACACGAAATATCCGTGTTTCTTGTGCCTCTGGGATAGTAGGGACAAAACACACCGCTGGGTTAGAAAAGATTGGCCTCAGAGAGAAAACATGGACGTTGGGGAAAAGAATGTCATTAACGACGCTTTGGTTGAAAGAGAATAAATCATACTTCCTCCGTTACATATAAAGTTGGGCTTAATGAAGCAATTTGTAAAGGCTCTTGATAAGAATGGGTCTTGTTTTGCATATATAGGGGTAAAAATGCATCAGTTGAGCACAGAAAAACTCAAAGCAGGGATATTTGACGGCCCACAAATAAGACAATTAATTAAGGATCCTGCCTTCATAAATTCAATGAATCAAGTTGAACGAGAAGCTTGGACATCATTTGTTGCAGTTGTAGAAAATTTTCTAGGCAAACATAAAGCTCAAAACTATGTTGAAATGGTTAACAAGATGCTTAATAGTTTCAAATCCTTAGGGTGCAATATGAGTATTAAAATACACTATTTACACAGCCACTTAGACCGTTTTCCAGAAAATTTAGGAGACATGAGTGAGGAACAAGGTGAAAGATTTCACCAAGATATTAAAGTTATGGAGGACCGCTACCAAGGAAGATGGGACATGCACATGATGGCAGATTACTGCTGGAGTTTAAAAAGAGACTGTTTAAAAAAACATTCAAGAATGTCGCGGAAAAGAAGCTTTCCAAGTGTTGAGTTTCTTCAATGTTTTTTTTTTGTTTGTAAGGACGACATAATATTGTATTTTGTATAACTAAAATAAAAATTTCGTATCTACTTTTGTTTACTACACTTACGGATTTGAGTTACAATAATGTAACTTATATTTCTCTAAAATTGTATATCTTAAAAAAATTTGAGCTCCTAGGTACAAATGAATACGTTATTTGAATTCAGGACATCAAATTGATATAGAATCAGCTCAAAAAACCTCGACACCAAAACAGCTGTTCCCCTGTGTAATTATTAGTCTGGATACTCTGTATAATATTATCTATCTTTAATCGTTAGATAGGTAGCCCCATCTCCCTACGATAAAACAAGTGAATTTTAAACTGTGACAAGCAACATGGGCGAAATGGACTTTAATAAAAAATATTTCTTTTTTAATAAATAATGATGAAAATTTTAGCACACAAATCAGTCTGGATACTCTGAATAATATTATCTATCTTTAATCTTTAGGTGGGTAGCCCCATCTCGCTACGATACAGCAAGTGAATATACGACCCCCGAAGGAACTCCAAAATCTCAAAGAAGTTCTAGAATCCAACCTTTCCACCTACCCAGAGGAGAAGGCGAACAACACTCCTCGTGGCAAGCAAGTGAAAGGAGAAGGATGACTCAGGGCCCTAGAGCAACAACAGAAGAAGTAACTAGAGAATTTAGGTAAGTGTAATTATACACCATGACAATATATAACAAAACTTATTATGTGCTGCAACACTAATGGGGAAGTATGCTGGACTCGTATTCATCCAGCCATTGCCATTTTTGGCATTTAAAAAAATGATTTACTATTTAATATTCTGTCTATATATATATATATATATATATATATATATATATATATATATATACATAGATATATATATATATATATATATATATATATATATATATATATATATATATATATATATATATATATACATATATATATATATATATATATATATATATATATATATATATATATATATATATATACATAGAGTACCATTTGTCGAGCTCTCTAAAAAAATATATTCGACTTCTTCATTTTAGCCAAGTGTTTTTCTCTGGAGTCACCTTTTTAAATTTAGAAAGGGCTAATAATCGCCGAGGTCCAGATTTGATGAATAAGATGGAGGAGGAAGTAATTCCCCAATTGGTCGAATTTCACCATAGATTTTACTGTCTTGTGTTCTGGTGCATTATCTTGGTTAAACAACACTTTTTTCTTCGGTAAATGAGACCGATCCAATAAACCAACGTAATAGCCTCCGGTGATTATTCGCCCCTTTTCAAGATAGTCGATCAGTATATTCCATGTGCATCCCAAAAAATACTTGCCAAAACTTTTCCAGCTGTGTTTTTGGACGTGTCGGTCGGTTGCGGTTCCAGCCACTCTGCGGATTATCTGTTGAACTCAGACGTGTATTGGTGGATCCATGTTTCGTACCTTGTTACGAATCGACGCAAGAACTTCTTTAGATTACGCCGAAATAGTGCCAAACAAAATTCTGAATCTTCAAAACGTTGCTGTTTTTGATCAGTCATGAGAGTGCACGGTCCCCATCCGGAATGCAGCATTTTCATATGGAAATATCTAAGCAATATGCCACCCCCGTTTTATTGATATTCTCACGATGTTAGCTATCTACCTCACTTTCAGTTTGCGGTCATTAAGAAGACTATGATGGATTTCTGTTGTGTTTTTTGGAATAATTGCCTCATTTGGAAGTCTGGAACGTGGCTTGTACGACTGCTTTTAAATCCACTTAACCATCTACTAGAGTTGCTTTCGATGGAGCAGATGTGCCCTAACACTTCTCAAGCCATTCTTGGGTCCCAGCTGTATTTTTTTACTACCAAAAAGCAAAGTTTAATCAACACACGAAATTCTTTTTGTTCCATCGTCTTGCAAAAATCTAAAATAGCTGTAATTCGCAAACTAATAGACAAAATGTCATGAACATTTTGCACTAATCTTTTGAACTGAAAATCATATGGGTTGTTTGCTTTTGCTGCTATCTGTCGGAAGTCTCGAAAAATTGTCACCCCATGTAAGTATATATGTATGTATATTCTAGAAGACACAGTGTGTCGACACAGACTTTTAGAAGAAGACACAGTGTGTCGAAACAATTGTCAGCAATAATATAATAAACATAAGTTAAACAGGTGTTTAAATTTTTATTCCTAGATTATATATATATATATATATATATATATATATATATATATATATATATATATATAAATATATATATATATATATATATAAATATATATATATATATATATATATATATATATATATATATATATATATATGTATATACATATATACATATATATACATATACACATATATATATATATATATATATATATATATATATATATATATATATATATATATATAAATATATATATATATATATATATATATATATATACATATATATATATATATATATATATATATATATATATATATATATATATATATATATATATATATATTTATATATTTATATATATATATATATATATATATATATATATATATATGTACATATATATATATATATATATATACATATACACATATATATATATATATATATATATATATATATATATATATATATATATATATATATATATATATATATATATATATATATATATATATATATATATATATATATATATATATAATATATATATATATATATATATATATATATATATATTTATATATTTATATATATATATATATATATATATATATATATATATATATATATATATACACATTTTACTTTACGTTTTGTTTGATGGTTGCCACATTCGTAAAAATAGGACAACCTCTGATCCAATATAACTTATGTTCTTTCCCCACGCTTATAATAACTTTGTTCCAATGGAAAAAAATACACATTAAATTCCGTCGCACTTGAGTCAAAGTCAATGTAATTTCGACAATTGGCTTTCTAAATTAAAGAGTTCTAAATTGATGCTAAATAAAAACAAATAAAAATATTACCAATTTAAATAATTCAATTTTTCCAACCTTCTTTCAAACAAAGGAAAAAACAAAATTTAGCATTCAATTATTCAATTTTACTGAATCATATACTGGTCATATTTGATCTTGGATCTTAAAATTTTAATAACAGCCACCCAGTTACTCATAATAAATATAGTTGTTAGATCAAAATAAAACTGAAATATTTAGTTTATTTATTCTTGATTTTTATTAGATACCTAGAACAGAGCGCTAAAATTTTTATTTATCTTTAGTTTAAGATCAATTTTATATTGAAAATATAAATTTAATTAAAGTTTTATCATAAATTGTTGATATTACTTTAACTTTGCATTAAATATATATAATAAAGATTTAAGGGGTCGTTTGGTTTTGGATTAAGAAAATGTATTATAAGCAACGTTTTAGTTCAGAAAAGTATTACCAGAAAAAATTTTTGAAGGTTTAATAGTTGCCAGTTTTTTCAAAAATTCACATTTTATCTGACGAACCCATTAACGGGAGTCTAGTTTTTCCGTTTTGACAAATTCAATATAGGCGGAAATAGAAATTATTTGAGATGTAAATACAAATCGTTAAAAAAAAAATCATATTTATTACTTTGGCAATGAAATAAGTCTTTTTAGGTTTTTCCTTCTTCTTCTTTTTATGGGCATAATTGTATTTTTATTACCATCATCTGAAAAAGTTGTCGCTCCAATATGTTCCGAGTCTACTCATATTTTTTTTCTTCAACCTGCTTGCTGCGATTCTCACTATTCTTTCTTCTGTTATATTATTATATTTATTTTATAATATGACGCTGAGTCATTTACATGAACTATTGGGTAAGTTCATCTAATGGCTTTTCACGCTCTTCTGTTCTGTATTTTCATTTCTATTATTTCATGCATTTCTTTGCGTTTGATATTAAAGGGGTTTCCTCGGGGTCTATCAATATGGATCTAATTCTGGTCTTAAAGATTCCTGATTTCGTCTCAATTCATAGGTGCATACTGCATTACATAAGTATGCCGCTGTTTTTGTGAACTTCACGGCATAGTTTTTCACTGCTATGCTGAGATCACCAATAATCGGTATATCTATGCTGAGATATTTTAACTTCAGTTCGTATTGTATAATTTCTTTATCGCCTTCAAACTTACATCTTACTCGTGTTTCTGAAGTTGTAATGTACTTTATTTTTTTGCCGATATTCTCATTTGATTTTTTTTTTGCGGCGTTATTAAATTGGTAAAGAGACCGCCTCAGTTTTCTGCTATTAACTCGGTCTCGTTAGTATAATATTTTCATATCTTTGTTCCTCGTTTTACGTGGATAACACATTTTTAAATGGATAAATTTTTAAACAATCCAGTTTTTGAAAAGAAACAGTGAAATATATTATCCTTTTATTTTATTTGTAAATAACGTAGACGTCAGTTTGTTGTTTTTTAAAAGAGTATTTAGACATTTAAAAATTCTTTTACTTTATGATTTTAACTTGATATTTTTAGTTTTCCGTACTTATAATATCACTTCGATGTCTGTCTGTCTGTCTGTCTGTCTGTCTGTCTGTCCGTCCGCCTGTCACACCTTATTTGACATAGAAAGTTGAAATTTGGCACTAATATAGAACTTCATGACCTCATCAGAGCCGTGGAGTTTTAAAGGTTAAATTTTGACTTAAGGGATCAGTTTTGGGGGGCAAAATCGAATTTTTTTTTACCAGGTCATCGAGTAGGGTGTCAATTAAAAGATTGTAAAACCACTGGTTGCAAAATATAGGTAATACGTGGGCACACTTTTCTTTGTCTTATTTTTAAAAAATTGCGAAAAATCGCTGTCTCCCCCCTTATCTCGAAAAGTACATATCAGAAAATTTTGAAAAAATTCTGGAATATTCTCCACAGGGCCTAGATTGACCGAATATTATCACGAGTGCATTACCTTTAATAATTTATCTGGTTTATATATAAAAAAAAAAATCAAGGTCATCAGTTTTCAGTAAAGATTGGAAAAAAACTTCGTTGAAAACTCATTTGGGGTATATTTACCTCCGTAACAAAATTTTTTATTTTTAAAGCAATCAACGTACTGTTGACTGAGCAAGTTCGATTTGCTCTTGACCGATTTTTCTTTTAATAAACGCTGTTTTTAAATAAATTATCGTTCCGTTACTAAAAGCATGGTAAAGTAAATAGTTAAAATATGCACTTCCACTGCTTACACAAGCTTAACACCAACTAATCTGTTTTTAGGTCATGGTGTTTAGTATTTGTTCCACAGCGTAAAAATACTAATTAAACAACAATGATAAAATTAGTATATTAAAGCAAATAAAAACACCCTTGAAAAACTACAAATATCAAATGAAATAATGCAATTATTAAGCACGAAATACATAAGTAAATAAACCAACGTTCTTCTATCGAGCACATTACGCGAGTACACTTTTTCTCACAATATACTCTGTTACGATTCACTTAAAAATTTGTAATAAACGAACCTATTTAGTTTATTTTATCAGTTTACATCATTAAAAGGAAGATAACAAGAAATTGCGGAAAATAATAAATAATAATCTTATTTATTATTTAAATTATATTTACTATTATATTTTTTAATTAATTACCAAGTATATATTTAAATTTGATCTAATTTCTCAACTGCTTAGAAATTGTGCTTCCACTTCATTTGACGCCATCTATTACAGAAAATATGAATACTCTTAAGAGATAATTTATAATTTATTTATAAGCAAAAATAATTAGTAGATAGTTTAGAAGCTAGGTTTGAAGGTAATTTTAATTTCAATATGACATATTTAATTTCACAACTCGGGTACCACCACTGGCGTAGCCAAATTTAGGGGGCGGATAGGGTACAGAGGGCGTTCTTTTAATGAAGATAACACTTAAGGCTGAGCTTCTTAGAGAGGAGGAACTAATTAACAAACCTCTTGATATAAAAAAGATTTGCACTGCTTAGATTCCTCTCAACAGAGTAAACTAAATTTAATTACCGAGGTGTGAACATTTTTCACAAAATAGGACCTTTTCATGTAGTGGAACATATACTCAATTTAATAATCAACGATTGTGGGGGGGAGAACTTTTTCTCGAAAAAGAACCCTTGACTACTGTCGAACTGTAAAAACTTAACCCAATTTAAGTATCACTAACCAGCAATAAAGTTTTTTTCGCAAAGTCTTGTTTATAAGGGGCTTTATGTTCTATATCCATAAGAGCGGAGGGCAGATATCCTCTGCTCCCCGCCCATATCATATCGCACATTGATTGATAATGAATGTGTTTCCATCTATTATCCACAGTATTAAACCTCCATTTAAATTTGAGCAATGCGAATAAAGAGAAGTATAGGTGGACAATATTTTCTTATTATATTAGGTGTTATTTATTCTTTGTCCACATCTTAAAATGTCCATTTATTATCAAAATCAGTCAAATATATATATATGATATAAGAGCACACAGAATATCTTCCATACAAATAGAAATCGAGTTTTAACAGAAAATAATATACAGCCGAAATATAATTGTTCAAATCGTATAATTGGTACACTCTCCCTCAACTTGAATTTATGGTTATTGGTTATTGAAATATTATTGTAGATTCACGTATCATTTTCCCTTGATAGGTTAACGAAGTGGGAGAAGAAGAAAAAGATACATGGTACTAAATCAGAATATTACGACGAATGATCCAATAAGCAAACTCCATTTTTATCAAATTATAATTCCCAATGGATCACGTTTCGTCACCAGTAAGGATGATTTCAAGAAAGTTTTAGTCCTTACGAATGGCCAAAATGGCATGAGCGGTTAATATTGGAATTCCTAAGTCACCTTCAATTAATCGCATTCACTCTAGCAGGTTCGATGAAACTATCTATTTTTTAACTGTTATCTTCACTCAATTCACTTTGTCAACTGCCTCTAGCATCTAGCAGCATCTCACTATCACAATCCCTTAACCTCCTATATAGTTGCATGCGGGCAAGGCATTCAGCACTGTATACTTCTCGAAGCATGTAATGAGTTTTTTTTACCGAGTGCAGCACAAAGTCAATCTTAGCTCTTTGTTCAAAACTTATTTGCTAACCTTCAATCAAAGCACACAATCCTTCTCTCTCTCATTTCTACGACTAGGCATTTAATGGAACAAATACTGCTGCTTTCAACACCAAAAAAATCAACAGCTAGTGCTACTATATTCGAGACACTTTATTTTTTTTTGGGCGAGTACAGCGAAGAGATACTATTTAATTTAAAGTTTTTTTTTACGTTTTATCGTTTAATATTTCTTTAGAAAAAAAAAACTCTATAAAGATTTTATTTTTAGAGAAATAAGATCTTGAATTTTTAGCACCTAGGCAGCTCCCTGATTTGTCGGTGCGGTATCGTTTTTCTCGGTGTGCTCAGTACCGATTCGGTAACGAAAATATTCCGAACGCCTATATTTCAATGAAACCCACCTGACTTGCTCCCCACCCGCGCATCTCGCGCAAGTCAGGCACCGCGGGAAAAATGATGTCGCACCGACAAATCAGGGAGTGGCCTTAATCTGACGCCATTGCTCAAAGTAGTAATATACCAATACTCGAAATTAGTGAAAATAGTTAATATCTTTAATTATTTTTAAAGAAAAATAGGCTTTTATTTATTCTTCTCGTTGCAAGAGTCTGTCGATATGAATCTGCTACAAAATTACTGAACTAATTTATTTAATTTAGTATTCGACACGTCGAAATATTAAAGATCTATTCCTCCGTTTTCTTTAAAAGTCTCACTGCAGCAACTTATTATAAATTTATTCTTCTTTTCAGAAGTTCAGCTACTAAAAAATTTGTGGGACCTCCACATAAAGGTTGGTTTGGTGATAATGATAGCGAAGCTAGTTTCAAGTAAATTAGGTAGTTTGTAAAACGTTACGCCATGATTTTTTAAAATTTATTAGTAGAGAGATGTAAGAATAAATACCCTAATGACCCATATCTAAGAATCCTAAATTAAGTTACAATTTGTTGCATTTCATAAAAGAATCGTCAGTAGTACTTTTAATTATTTCTTTGAAAAGTTATCTACCAAGTAATTTTAAAAAATCATGAGCTACAAATCAAGAAATCCAGTTGTAATTGCCATTTATTTTTCTTCCATAAATAACTTTATAACATAAACTAATCGTAAAGCAACTTTTAAAATAGTCCATATATTGACTAATTTGTTCTAAAATTAAGACTTCAGCACTAGAATTTAAAAATCTCTATTTCTGTGATACCAATCAGTACTTATATCACCATTTTTTGTTAAATTTTGCATAATGATTTTATTTTTTGTTGCTTTATGTATTTTAGTATTGATTTTATCAACACAATCATTAGTTAGCATGAGTGTTAAAGTCTCATTACGAAAAACATTTTATTACATATGTTTATAGAATAATTTGGTCATAGAAAACAATCCTACTAATGTGCTAATAATAGGTAAATAAGTTTATATAATTAAGGTATAATTGCTTGTAACAAAAACTGCCCGTTTTATGTTTTAAATACTCTTAAGAATTTTTTGCAATAGTTTATAATTGTAAAATAGTAATACCTCCAAAAGGTCTTTGGATTTCAATGCAACAAGTTACTCTGATTTGGTAGAACCTAATAGGGTATTATTTTTTTAAGAATTTCTAAGATGTACACTATTACTACATGCAATTTTTTGCCTATGTATAAATAATATAAAATCGTATATAGAAAAGCCGCTGGAACTAATCGTGTCGAGTTGCATTAGTGTCCGAGACCCCGAGAATGGAAGTTATAAATGAAGGTAACACCTTGTGTTACAAAAGTATTAAATTATATTTAAGATATTTCTAGCCTCACCGACGTCTTAGGGGCACAAATTTAATCTCATGTTAGTTTAATCAGATTTAAAAATTTTGAAGATATTTTGCAAAGAAGTTGAAAATTTTCAAGGCTATTCCTAATCTTAAATTTGACAACCAATTACCACAATATATATAATATTTTTTTTTTAATAGGTTGAAGCAAAAAGGACTGTACTAATTATATTTTTATTATTTCTAATTAAATAGTTATAAACGTGCCAAAATCTTTTTTTGGGAAAAATTATATATACTTGAATCGGTAATGTTTTAGAAATTCATCAATATCAAAACTATAAAATATTTGTATCTGAATTACTTTTTTCTTCATTGAAACTCACGCTAAAAAGAAAATTTTATTTTAGGTTGCAAAATAACAAATTTTGAAATCAAATGGTTTAGATATAAATTATAAGCTGTACTTAATAAATAAATAGAATTGTAACTAGCTGTGATAACAATTTTGTACGAAAAATCTCTGCTATATCTTAAGGGCCTATAACCCGGTTTTTCACTACTCCATTATTCGGGTTTGGGAGTAATTTTAATGGAGCACTGAAGAATTGGGTTTAACTCTTGCATTTTACGTAGTTTTACTTTTTTCCTTTTTCTATTTTATCTATGTATCTCGTAATACATATAAATAAAAAATAAGATATTACCATGACCTTTTAAGTAGTTATTTTTTTATTGAAAATGTTATATCTGTAGTTATTTTAACTTTCTTTAACTCAATATTTTATTTTTTATTTGGTATTATCTTCGTATATTGCTCAATCTGACTTATAGAAGGTGTTGGGATATCTGGGGCTTTTATTTCATATCTTGCTTTAACAATACCATAATATGGTGTTAGTAAATAAGTATTAATTACAGTAATGTTAATATTGTTTTGTATTCCCAATGATGGTGCTCGAATAAATTTTGTATACAAATCGGTTTGTAATTTGTATAAAACTATTCCAATAATTTAATAAACGCTTTTAATATAAAAGTTTGTTTTATTATATACAATAATATACATCTTAGAATAAGCGAATAAGTATAATTTTCTATTACTATGGTAAAAGTATTGTAGCAACATAAACGATATAAGCTCAAATTAAAGCTTAAAGACTTTATTTTTGAAAGCCGTTGGGCGATTTTGAAAATAAAATATTGCGCATGCGCAGACGTCCCCGAGGGGGGACCGCTTCCCCCAAAAAAATCAATAAAAGTGAAAAAAAAAAGGTAGAATGGCATTTTTTTTATAACTTCACTATACTATTATCTTTGTTTTCGAAAACAAAAATGCTACCCCTGGATTTTTTTTTTGTCCCGATAGCGAGTTACAACAGGTTTTGTTGTTTCCAAAATACAAAACTCAAAAAAGCACTTGAAAAAATCTAGAAAAATTCATACCTATTCCTCATAGCAAAACAAAAATTTTTTTGTTCATAAACCTGGATTCTAAAGTGAGTTGTTTTCGAGAAAAAATTCTGAATGCATTTTTTTATTTTTTTGTATTGAAAGCAGCGTACTGCAGGATCCAGGTTTATAAGAAAAAAGGATTTATTATTCAATAAGTGGTAATTTTTTTAGAATCCTTCAAATTATTTTCTAATTTTTTGCACAAACGAAAAAATCTAAAATTCAAGTATTGGCGCTAAACTTTTCCATGGAAAATTCACTTTGAAACCTTTGACACTTGATTTATTTTTGAAATATTATTTTCTATTTATATTTTGATATGTTCAACGTTGCATAATTTAAATATTCGGAAAGAATTCTTGAAATTTAGAATATATTCTGCAGGAATTTTTAGGAACATATCAGCTGTCAAATCAGATAGATGTATTAATCCATATATTATAGCAGGACATAGAGGTCGCAATTTAAGGAAAATCACAAAATCGTTGAAATTACGCATTCTTCACTGTAAAACAAAACTTTATTTTTCTACGAACCTGGATTCTAAAGTGCTTTGCTTTCGAGAAAAAAATTCTGAATGCATTTTTTTCTTGAAAGCAGCGTACTCCAGGACCTAGGTTTATAGGAAAAAAGGAATTGTTATTTAATAAGGGATTTATTTACATTTTTTAGAATCTTTCAAATGATTGTTCCAATTTTTTGCAAAACGAAAGAATCTAAAATTCAAACTTTTCAATGGAAAATTCACTTTGAAATCCTTGACACTTAACATAATTTTGAAATATTCTTCTTTATTTATATTTTGATGAGTTCAGCGTTGCATAATTTGAATATTTGGAAAGAACTCTTGAAAAATGTTCTATTTAATATTCTGCAGGAATTTTTAGGAACATATCGTCTGTCATATCAGATAGATGTATTAATCCACATAATATAACAGGACATAGAGATCGCAATTTAAGTAAAATAACAAAACCGCTGGAATTACGTATTCTTTATTGCAAAGCAAATATTTTATTAAGTTTACAATATTTTTATAAAATCTCTTGTAATGTTTTCAAATATATATCCCGTGAAAATCTGGGTCATAGAATACATTACCTTCGAGAAAAAACGAAAAAAATGCACTCAGAATTTTTTTCTCGAAAGCAACTTTAGAATGCAGGGTCATAGAAAAAGATATATATATATATATATATATATATATATATATATATATAGTGGTGTTTCTTTTTTCAGAAATTTATTCGTGCTAAAAGGTGGCTCTTATATCGTAGAGAATGGGTTCTAGCTGTAAAGATGCAACTAAATATGTTCTTTTTTTAAATTATTTTTTCCATCACCTATTTTTATCCAGCAACTGTGTTTGCCTAGTATAAAAATAGAAAATGGTAGATCCCATAAACGTTGTTGAAATCAATAGAATAGAGGTATTATTATACTAGACAATAAACCAAAGGAATTAAGATAAAATGAAACATACATTTATTTTTACGTCTTTAAGTATCGGAATCCGATATAGTACTAAAAGATATTAAAATATGAAACGGTGACAGGATCAGATATATACAACTAAAATACTATCTCTATCTTACAAAAAAACTGTTTTCAGATTCTTAAAATATTACTATCCTTAAAAAGTGTCTTTTTTACTCTTGATGGAAGAACTCTTCTGCTTAGGCCAACGACCTGAGGTCTTGGTCACAGAACTGCAAAAGAATTGGCAGAGAAATCGGAAAAACAGAGGAATATCCGAAAGGCCAAGTCGCTGATAGTAAAGAAGATTTCAATACCTCTTGATAGACTCCTAGACAAATTTTTTTTATGGCCATAGCACACGTGCTACAGGGAAATTCCTAAAGCGTTACAAGAGCGACACATGTTCGGAACAAGTAATTCACGTTGGGCTTCAATCGTTGTAAATTGTACTCGGTGGGAAATACAGTTTTAGGTAAATGATTTCAAAGGGATGATGTTCTCCAAATAAAAGACTATCTGAAAAGGGTTGTATGAGGGGTGAAAAGCTAAACCTCATACGTATATAATGTATTAGCGTGACGTGTATTCCTAGCAAGCACCACTCTGGGATGAATTAAGCAGGCTACATCCATCGAACACTTTCCATGAAAGTACTTGTAGAATAGAGTTCAGTCGATAACCGTTCTTCCATGTTCCAAGAAATCTAGGTTGCTGGTGAGTTCTAGTCTCCAATCAGGCGAACAACTCTCCTCTGAATAGAATCCAACAAATGCAGTGTATGTTTGGAATCATAGCCCCAAACACGGGAGCAGTACATCGTTAATCGAACTTGAGCTAAGTGCAGAGTTAACAGTTGCTGTGGAGTGTAAAACTTTCTAGTTCGAAATAAAATCCTTAGCCTTTGAAAAACTCTCTTTTATGTATGCAGCATGTTTATGCGAAGACATATGTTACTTGCTCTCAAGTTAACGCCAAATAGGATGACGATGCTAGAGGGATTGAGGGTTCCGAAATAACTACGTTGGGTTTCGCAACGCCTGGGTTCTTGTATTGTTAAATTTTACTTAGTTACTGTCATACTAAGATTGAACCTCTTCCAGGTCTTTGTTAAGTTGAGTGAGTTCTTGCTGTCTACGAATATTTGCATGAGTAGACGATGTTCGAATAGTCAAAGTAAATAAAGAAATAAGTCATGTGTAAAGCATTTGATTGAATTCCTGGTCATTTCCAGCAGATCGTTAATGCAAATGAGACAGAGCAGCAGACAACATGGGACCTTGGGGCACACCGGAATTAGAAAGATATCCATCAACTGCTACTCGTAAAGAATGCTCTCAATTATCCGTCATTTTAAACACGCTCGAATACCTTGGATATACCAAATGCGATGGTCGAGATTTTCAATTGTGTTGTTCCACACATGTGTATTATAAGTTAGAAGATCTGCTGTTGATCTTTGTTTACGAAAGCCATAATGATGGTCGATAATAACGTTTTTTGATAGCTTTTTCCATAACTTTCGATATTATTGAAAGCAGTGCGACTGATCGGTAGTTGTTTTGCAAGCTCTTTCGGGATCAGCTGAACTTTAGTGCATATTCAACAGGCAAAAAATATTTCTTCTTGGCAGAATAGGTTGAAAAGTCTACAGAAAACTGGCGCATTTTTTGAGTACAATGGCAGGTATTCCATCAGTGCCAGAAGTTTTTTTGCTGTCTGGCTTCATTAAAATACGCTTTATGGCACGCTGTCTGAAGACAATATAGGGTATCCTTCACTTCACCTTAGGTATAGTAGCTAGTGTTTTTCCTTGGAAATTGACAGTAAAATATGAAGCAAGGAGTTCGCTAACAAGTTGGCTGTCTCAGTAGATGTTGTTCCAGTAGTAATATCTGGCCGTGTGAGTGATGGTATAGTGCATTTAGTGAAATTTTGACTTAGCGATCAACCAAAAAGATTATTAGGGCAGGCGAGAAGCTTTTAATTCTGGGCTGTGTGCCTTCTTGATTTCGTCGATAACTTCTTTGCATCTGTTCCGGGTATGAATGAAGATGTTAAGATTTATGGTGCTAGGATTTTCACGCTATTGTTGGTGGGCGAGATATTTAAAAGCAACAGCTTCTTTGCATTCTCGGTAGAATGTCGGAAGGGCATTTCTTTGAAAAAAGGATGTAAGCTTTCATGCCAGCCAAAATAACATCGGAAACCTCTTCTTAGCGCAGTCAGATGGGTCGTGGAATCTAAAACAAGCGTTCCACCAAGGGAAAGTTCAAAAATATTTGATGAGTTCTTCCCATTTAACAAATTTGTAGTACCAAATCTTCACTGGTTTAGGCGCCTCTCTGTCACCAATTGGTAGGATGCGCGATGCTGAAACCAGTTTATGGTCTAAAGAACCTAACAGAGGATTTACAGTAACGGTGTAAATCATTGAATTGGTCGTTGAAAATAGGTCAAGAAGATTGGCGAATCTTTCGTCTCCCTCAGGAATCCGTGTTGATTCATCCATAAGCTGAGACAAGCCACAACTGATTGTGATATAGCATATTACCATAGACTAAAGAATTATATTATATTATATAGACTTGAAACTAAACTTGCGGCCACTCAGCAGGAAATAAAAAATCCCTAGAAGGCGTACATATTTCAAAGCCTTCCATGAAAATATAGACGCTGCTAATAATAGCACATCTTCTGTCAAATTCCATGTATTATATATTAGTAGTTAATTTGCGGGAATGCAACGAGGAGGTGAAGGAGGAGGCAAAATTATGCCTCTCCGAGGCAAAAATTTCACCTCAGAATGGCAAAAATTTTCCCTCCGAAGAGGCAAATATTTTTGCCTCTGCCTTCCATCAACATCCTCACAAATTATCTCTTAACATATAATACTTAGCCCCTTTTATTCTGATTATATGCTCATAACAATACAATATTCAAATCCTCTCTGCATGGGAGTAGGGGAATAGAATTTGGAGCTATAAGAGCCACAGAACGAGTTCTCTTCAATAACACATGTAAATGTCTACACAGGAAATCCATTAGTGATTTAAATCAACTAGTTGAAAAATTGTAAAATACATTTTGTGATTTGGTTGACAAACAGGTTTTTTATGCTACGTATAGTCGTCCAGAACAAATCGGTGTATATATTGATATGGTTGATTATTATTCACAAGGTATAGACCCTTGTGTGAAATATTTTAAAACTCTAAACATTCCAGAATTTGTGAAGGAATTAGACAAAGGGTGTCTTTATAAAGAAACTGTAAGTTTAAAAGATTGCGTAGAAGATCCTACAGCACTAAATCATATTAATGAAGTCGTAGAAGAACTTTGTGAAATTGAGTTAACTTTTCAAGATGGAGGAATTAGTGAAGGACATATATAAAGATTTTATTATGTCAAAGGCTTGTTCTCATTACTGTCGAGATATAGGAGGAGATCATGAAGCACAATGTATTAAGTTCCTGAAAACAAAAGACTTAAAAAAAATATTGTTATAGTTTAGATTATTAGAATTATATGAAAATATTGTACTAATTGTTAACATGTTTAAGTGAGAAGGAGAGGGGATTAGGGTTATAAAATACCTCAAACCATTATACATGTTTAGTTATCCCAAAATTACTCACCGATAAGATCTAAAAATTAACTCTATGGAAGAAAAAACTAAATCAGATCATTTGACTGAAAGAACAGATGAGATGGAAATGGAGAAAGTGAATTAGAAAAAATTATGATAAATATAGATGGAATAGGTTTAGAAAATATAAAATTTGCCTACTCAACATATCATTTATTAATGATTGTTGCTAGACGAGAACCCGAAGCTCAAGAATTCAACATTAATTTAAGCGAATATATTAGGAAGATGGAAAGTGTGACTGAAGCATCTAGAGACTTTTCACAAACCTGTGATATGAAAATGTAACAATATAGGTATACTGGAAATTAAATAAAACAATATTTATTTTATATTTAAGTTGTTTTATTCATTCATGTAAAAATGGTCATATAAAAAAAATACATTTGATAAAGCACATATAGATGGCGACCTTGAGTGATAAAAACATTTTGGTGTTAAAGCTCGAATAGAAGGCTCATCATCTATTTCAATAACAGGACTCGATGAATATTTCTTAATATATTCTGGTTTTTCGTTTCCTTTAACATCAACAAATGGGGTGTTCTTAGTAAGTTGCTTAATAATATTAGTGAAACAATGGGGAGGGGTGTATCCTTCATTCCATTTAATGCAGTGATCAAATTTTATTATCCAAACAGCTTATTTATGCAATTCTGAAGAAAGCAAACTTTATGCAAATGGTTGTTTAAATATGTAGTAGCTTATACTATTTCCATCATAAGCTGCCAATTCTTTAGGTTTAAATTTATTGTTTTCATCTTTGAATAATTGTATGTCCAAAATTAGTCTGACGGCCATAATTTTAAGAAAGTTTTTTTCGAATATTCATCCATTAGTTTCTTGAGTTCTTCTAAATTCTTAACGAAAGAGACAATAATTAAAACCGAATTACTTTAAAATATATGTGCAATAAATATCTGAATTATTTGAGTTGGTGTAGGTTAAATTTAAAGTTGTTTAACTATTTTCGTTAAATGATTGTAGCTAAATATTTTATCATGTTTTATCAGAAAATAAGCTATTGTTTTACTGAAATTCAGTCTTTAAATTTACTGGACCATTCTGCAGTAAATCTCTTTGGTGTAAACAATAAATGCATTGTTCTTAAATTCTATTCTATTAGCAAATTATATATAACTAAGGGAATTCAGAAATCATTTCATTTAATATAACAAACTTGTTATTATTAAAATCAAGTTATAGATATCTTTCGGAATTTAAATTTACAGTAGAAGAATTACCGGTAATAACTAAGCTATATGACATATCCCTTTAATACTTTCCTTCATTTTGCAGTATTTACATCTTTAATACCACCCATGACATATTCCCAGTCCACTGAGTGAATATAATTATTTAACATATCATAGTCCGCACGCTTAAAGTCATAGAAAGTGAAATCAGCACATCAACCGTAAGGGCCGGATGGTGCTGGTCGCAGGGCAGCAGTCTCTCCAGTGCCACCTGAACAGATGTTCTACTGTCTCGTGTTAACACTAAATCCAATTTAACATCATTCGCATTACTGATTTCATTCACTTGGAATGGCTGATTATAAGAAAAACAGTCACTAAATAGCCTCACAATGTCCCCACCATGGCCAATAGCTGAACTTCCAAAACTGTCACTAGTCCATTCTACATGAGGCAGGTTATAGTCTCCTAGGACACATATATTATGGCTGGGATATTCCTGAATGATCTTGTCAAGCACACAGCAGTGAGCCTGAACAGTGTCTGCTTTAATGGGTGGCGGCAAGTACACAGCACCTACAACACGTCTTGCCGTACCACTTTGAATTAAAACCAACAAATGTTCTATGCTATTGAAGTTCTTTGGCACTATACAGGACTAATAACAATTACGTACTGCAATAAGCACCCCACCTCCACTTTTTTTATTACTAGTCTAGTTGGACCGATCTTATCGATATAATACACACTTAGACATATCAATCTCAGCATCACAGACATCTTCACTAAGCCAGGTTTCTGAGAATACCACCACCTCAAAATCACAATCTGACATACTGAGTATTAAATCTTTCATTTTGGTTTTAGTACCTCTGACTTTTTGGTAATAAATTGTTAAATTCGGCCTGCCCTTATTAAGTTTTTTTCTTTGCCGTGTAGAGTCATGTCGTGGACTATCTATATGCACAATCCTAGGCAAACCCCCGAAATATTTTATGCCTAGCTTAGTTTCACCATTATGAAGACGCTGCTGTAACTGAGTCCTTAGCTCTTTGAACGGCTGCATTTACCTTAGAGTTTGATCATGACTAATGCTCGTTCCCTGTTCTCTACACCTTGACTTATTTCTTAGGATGGTTTGAGCTGATTGCTCATCGCGCATTGGTCTTATTTTTTCAGAACGTTTCCCAACCCTTAATACTTTAGCGAATTCAATTCCATCAAAAATATTTTTAAAAGCTGTATTAACCATGTTAGTATCATGTTCTATACGTGCTTTGGGATCATCAGACAAGGATTCTGGAATGTTGTAGATCATTACCTTATTGGATCTTCACTTTCGCTCTCATCCTCATCATCAATGACCAATTGGGGAGCCGTGCCCGAGGCTGACGAATTCCAATCCTTCAGCTGCATAAACTCGGTTCTCAATTGAGCTATCTCCTCTTCCATCAGTTCAATCTTCTGGTTCCTGATCTTCTCCCTTTCCTTCAGGTCGGCAAGTGCTCCCTGAAGGCTACTTTTCTGTTCCACCAACAAGTTCATTATATAGGGGACCATAGAGAGAATATCCTTATTACTTAAAATGGGCATTTTTAGCAAGTTGTTGACTTTATTTACAATGTTAGCCTCACATTCTTTCGCAGAATTCTCATCGGGGATTTTAGCGATATCTCCAGATCCATCGGTCACCGATGCATCTCCAGAGACAGCTGATAATCTATTAACTTCACTTCTTTGGCATATTTTACATTCCCATTTATGAGATTTGGTTTTCCGAAATTCTGCTACCACTCTATCGTATTCAGACTTTCCAAGACCTGAACATGACTTATGAACCCAGGAACCACATGTAGAACATTCGATAGAGCTATATTTGGCCTGTATGTCTCGCTCAAAAAATAAACAGACGATACTTGTAGACGCCATTCATATAACTCTTAACGCTCAATCCCAAACAGGCCAAGTCTCTCTGAACACGACAGGCGGAACGCACTATAAAATTCTTTTTTGTAGGCAAGCCCAATAAACTAAAACTGAAAAGATTTTGTTTATAATACCATTGTATGCTTAAGCGTTTTCCGATCAAACTACTAGTTTACGGATTTATATTATTCACTGATTATGTGTATGAAAGCTTTACCTATCACTACGCGAAACTTCAGAATTTTATGTGATGTTTATCCGCCAAAAATTACCGATATCCAAGACATCACTTATTGACACTGTTCACTTCTCAGTTACTTTGTACACTCCTTCCTGACCAGTGGAAATATAGTTTTATTACTCTCTTTAAAACATTTAAAAAAGAACTGTTATCAGTCCTCTCAGTTCTGTGATGATATTTGCTTGTTGTTGTCGTATTGTTATAATTGTTATATTATTGTAATTTCTGTAAAAAGTATGTATAAAATGGGTCTGCCCGTAAATAAATAAATAAATATTGGTGTAGAGACTGAAGTAAAATTATTCATCATATGTTATTATAAAGAAATTTTAAACAAAGTTGACTACAGTTTGTTTGGTTAAAAGTTTGATGTTTGTTACAATTGTATGTTAACATGTTTTTATTATTGTCACTATAAAAATATGAATTTAACTCAGATGGGGGACGTAAATTACCATAGGTATCAAAGTAAATATTTATATTATATATATATATATATATATATATATATATATATATATATATATATATATATATATATATATATATATATATATGCTGCCCAATGAGCTATAGCTTCTAGATTAAAAGTCATGTTTCTTAATTCTTTTAGGGAATTTATTCCTCATAATACACCTCAAAACTTAGGAATTTATAAAAATTGGACATACTTGATTAGGTTATAATTTGTAAGCGGGTTCTGAGGTATATAATCTAGCAGCTAAGTATAATATTGAGAAAACAGTCCACAAAAATTACACAATGTACAAAAGTCATCATATAAGGTATTTGTAGTTCAAGGTACATGTGAGAGATACAAATTATTGTCCACATTTCATTTCTTTTTCATGCCAACACATATCAACAACAATTCAGAATTTTATTGTCGGACTAATAATATAAAAACCCATTTCTCCTAATCAAAAATTTATCAGAAACCGATAATTGTTCCAATGTTTAAAATTGTTTAATACAGTTCCAGCTTGTTAGAGCGTATATATAATTTTATACTTACTATTGCACGTAACTTTAAATTAAATAGAATTAGAACTGCGAGACTTCATGCTTCTTCCATTAGTTTCATAACAGTGAGCTCTAGAGTAAGTCCAGCAGTATCATTGAGAGTGCAATTAGATATCGTAAGTATATTTAACAGTGGTGTAAACGTTTCTCCAGTGTCACAATCTTGCCAAGCATATTAGAGGATATGCTTGGTAGTGAGTGGTAATAAAAATATAGTTCTTTTTATTACATTTGGGAAGGATATACGGGGTAATCTTTGGGGAAAAAACTCCCAATATTCTATCAATATATTTAGGTTATAAAAGAGGGCAGTCAGGATGCTATCTGTGACTAGTTATCATGATATAATTGTTAACCACTCGTTACAAAGCTCGAGATCATGCCATTACCTAATGCATATATTTATTTTTCTTTAATTACAATCCATAAAAATGTAAGCAAGCATGTTACTTACTCAGAAAGCCACAATATAATACAAATTTAACGAATAATTAAATTCCCAAATTTGGAATCTCACCATGTCTAAAAACAACAAGATTTACATTTATATATTATTATTCTATATCAAGTTAAAAATGAAAACAGTAATAATTTTAAAATTTTGACTAAAAGATTTATATTATGTTCTATTTATGAATATATACACATAGGTAATGATGATCCTGGGGCGTGTCTAAATTGGCATGTGGAGATCTAGTTTGGAGTTTTCTACACAAATATCTCCTTTTTTTCAATTATGTATGATTTAATATGCTTTTTTAAATGCTGTATTATGTAATTTGTTTGATGATTGGAAGATAATGTCTGTAAAGCCATAAATAAACAAACTAAATAAAGAAACAAATTTCAGCAAATTAAATTAGCGAAGTAGCGAATCAGTCAGCGACTTAATAAAACTGTTTAAGAAATGACACCCGATATAGGCACTTTAGATTTTATTCTCTGTGGACAACTTCAAAGTTGTGTGAAAGTTCTAAGAAAGTTATAAATTCTCGTCAGGTTCATGTAAAAGGGATTAGATTTCCAGAAGTGCTTGGGTTATTTCCCCAGATGTTATATTTGTTCACTTTGTAGGTGTATTCATTCAATTAAACTTAATACTGTTAACTTGAAAATTGAGAGGAGTTTTTATTATATTTTATATTATAAAGTTAGGAAATTTGATAGTTACTTTGCCGGTTTTATTGAAATTAATATACTCAACTGGAAAACATGGGATAACTTTGAATCAATGTAACGTCGAAAATGTAAAATTGGCGTAGTTACTAATTAATGTTAAAAATATTACATTTCTTGACTTTAAACTACCTTGATTTGGTTTTCGCCAATAATTTACCAATAAACATTGATAAATAAATAAATACATACGTTACCAGGCCCGCCTGTATCATGAGGTAAGTGTGTGTGTGTGTGTGTGTGTGTGTGTTTTATTAATAATGATCAAAAAGATCATTAAATTTACCAATGCTTAGAAATATATAATTTCTTCCACATGACAAATTTATTTTTGATGTTTTTTCTGTCACATACTGGTAATTATATATTAATTAAATTTCAGAGGTACACATATGTTTCTTTCATTAAGGTCAAAATTTTAAACTGACTTTAAAGATCCAAAGGACTTTCTTTTTAGACTCTCCGCCATTAACTGTCATAGTTACTGGCCGAATGCCTAAAAGTAAAGTACTCCTTGACTTGTGAAATCAGTTGAGTTTAAAATTTCCACCATATTAAAAAGGAAGCCTATGTGTACTTATAAAATCAGGTGTAATTACGAATATATGATGGGAAAAAGTGAAAAATAAATTTGTGGTGAGGAAGAAATTATATATTTCGAAACGCTGACACTTCTTGACTAATATAACAGTATAGTTCGCAAAATATATAAAACAAAATATTTATAATATTCGAAACAAATCAAAATTCATTCTCACATTGTAAATAAAACAATTATCGCGATTAAGTTAAAGATAGGATATGTTGCTCAAGTTTATAATTAGAATATGAGGAAAGCTAAAAATTCCATTGTATTGAAAGTGTCGAAGGTAAAGTCTATACCATATCTCAAGATGACAATCACATGTATCATTACAGCAGGCCAGACTGTAATTCTGGTATTTTATTTGACATTTGTAAAATTTTACATTTTTAGATATTAATGATTCCGATGCACAGCAATTCAAAGTTGACCAAAAACGTGATATCTGCTAAAATAGTCTAAATTGACCGAAAACGAAAAGAAAATGAAAAAATAACTCATGAAACTTTTTTTAGCAAATTTAACGTACTTTTTTAAATAACCGGTCAAGTGCAAGTTGAACTTGCACAATTAGTGTTCCGTACGTTGATTGCTTTTAAAATAAAAAATGTTGTTACAATGGTATAAAATTATCAGTGACTTCACAAAATACACCCCAAATGAGATTTCAACAAAGTTTGTTTCCAATCTTTCCTGATAATTGATGACCTTGAAATTTTTGTTTTTTTTTATATACCAGATAAATTATTAAAGGTAATGGACTCGTGATAATTTTCGTTTAAACTACTCCCTCTGGAGAATATACCAGAATTTTTTGAGAATTTTTTGATAAGTACTTTTCGAGATAATGTGGGGGGACAGAGATTTTTCGCAATTTCTTAAAAATAATACAAAGAAAAGTGTGCGCAAGTATTACAATATATATATTGAGGATTTCCCATTTTAACTCCCTAAGATTTTGCAGTGTCTGTTGAGCTACATGTGGTCTAGCGTTGTCATGATGAAAGGTGATGCCTTTTTGATTGTCGTGGACTACTATTCACTAAGTTATGGATAAAGTCATCATCAATATATCGTGTTTTCACAAGCTTTCATTTGACACCACACTCGAAAACCTACTAAAAAAATTTTTTTTTTTCATTTCCGATTTCACCCCCCAAAACTAACCCCTTAAGTCAAAATTTGACTTTCAAAACTACACGGCTTTGATGAGGCCATCAATTCCTATATTATTACCAAATTTCAACTTTCTATGACAAATAGTTTCGGAGAAAAATCGGGTGTGACAGACAGACAGACATCGAAGTGATCTTATAAGTGTTCCGTACGGAACACTAAAAATTATCATTTTGACCTTTTATGACCTTTCAGATACCTTTTTGGCCATTTTAAGGGCCAAGATTGGCCGCTATTTTTTTTTAACTATGAAAAATGAATTCCTCGTTCAAAAATCTATAGAATCCTAAATTTTTAGAATGGGACCATAAAGACTCTTAAAATTATAGCTATTTTACTAAAAATCTTCCATTTACCGTTTTTTTTATTTAGATGCAAAAAAAAATTATTTTTAAACCGAAATTTATATATATATATATATATATATATATATATATATATATATATATATATATATATATATATATATATATATATATATATATATATATATATATATATATATATATATATATATATATATATATACATATATATATATATATATATATATATATATATATATATATATATATATATATATATATATATATATATATATATATACCTACACATAGGTTTACTTACTTAATTTCAAGAAGATTAAACAAAAAAATATTAAAATATTTTGTAATATTTATTTATTTTTATATAGAATTATGCAATATTTACCTTAAAAATTATTATATTTAGTATAACTAAGTAAAATTATTTTAGTTCAAATGTAGTTGGTAGTTCAAGAAATGCTTCGTGGGTAGAATTTCAGTATATTTTTGATTTTAATCCATTTTTTCGTAGGTATAATTCCATCTTGATTTCTCACATTCAATATTTTGCTTGTATTCGTAAATCTTTTCTTATTTTTTTTTCATTAATTGTATAATTTTTAGAAGGTGAGAAAATAAAATTTACTTGTTTAAAGTGATCACTTTCCGTGAACCACTCGTAAAGAGCTTGTGGAGTTAAAATTTGTCTATCAGCTGGGAGCTTTAAAATAGCCGATGCGATAGCACGTTTAACATTTCAACCTAGGCCATCACATGGACCTTTTCCATGTGCTGTAGAAAAAAAGTGTCATTCTGCTGGAATGCTAAAATTTTTATTATGAAAATATAAATTGAACATATTTATACTTTATAAATGAAAGCTAGCGTCAGCTATTTATTTATTTATTTATTTATTTATTTTTTATTTTATTAATTTACGCATAAGCCAATTTATTCAACTATAAGATTATAATTTATTAATAATATAAATAAATTTACAAAATAAATTAAAACGACATTTAGCAACAAATTAAGATATTAATGCAATATAACAATATAAATTGTATGAAAACTGAATAACTAAAAATAATAATGTTCAAATTATAAAGCACAGTAATTAAAAAATGTAATAAAAATTGTTTTCAAGAAATTAGGTGAGTAAAGTTATGTGTAGGGACATATATTATTTTTTTTATAACTTCATCAAGTTATAAATTAAATATGATGTAAAATTTTAAAAAATTTTAGTTTAAAAATGACTTTTTTTTGCATTTAAATAAAAAAAGAACAATGGGAGATTTTTAATAAAATAGCTATAGTTTTTATGATCTCAGTCTAAAAATTTAGGATCCTATAGATTTTTGAACGATTTGTCGTAATTAAAAAAAATGGCAGAACCCAATTTTGGTACTTAAAATGGCCAAAAAGGTATCTGAAAAGTCATAAAAGGTTAAAATGGTATTTTTTTTTAAAAAGTACGGGAAATTTACTAAAAAAACTGTTTTTTGAGTTTTTTTTTTAATTTTTGCTTCGTTTTCGCTCAATCTAGAGTTGAAACAACATGATTTTTGCAGATATCACGTTTTTGGCCACATTTGAACTGCTGTACAGGGTGGTCCAAACTGGACACTTTTAAAGGTAAACCCCTTTATCTAAAGGAGATAGAGGAAAACTGATGTCGGTGTCTGAGGCTCAATTTTTATGATAAACTCAATGGTGAAAATCGTATATCGATATCTAGTACCGTTTCAGATATACAGGGTGTTTTTCCAAATTCTGCATTTTGGAAAAATATTTGTAATTCTTTTCCTATTGAAAATTTTTGATTTCTGTAAAAACGTTCTCAAAGCACTTTTTTTCACGTGGATTTCAAAAGTGTAGGTTACATTTTTTTACAACTAATATTTTAATAGTTATTAACGCCAAAAATATATTTTTAAGATTGGATACCCTGTATATTTTTCCTTACCCGAATAGAGCTTTAAATTAGCATTCTAAAAATATAGCACACTTTATATTTTGCTTAAATCTACTTTAAAATATAAAGGTCTTCAATTTTTACGCGTGTTTTAAATGCACATTTTGTGAAGTAGGCTTTGAACGGAGCGGCAATATCAATTGTTTACCGATAGCAGTCAAATCGTAAAAAAAAAATCCCAGAAGTAACTCTAAGAGTCATAACTACAATGAAATTTACTAAATGCTATAGTACTTTAAACTATTTAGAAAATAAAACAAAACAACAATAAAACAATTTATTCCTAGTAAAGCAAACTAAAACAAAACAATTTTCTATAAGAGATGTTCGAAATGTCGACCAGTTTGATTTACACATAGGCGGCGCCTTTTCTGGACACTTCTTACCGAGTTGATTAGTTCAAGAGGAGTGAGATCCGCAAAACTTTATATCACTGCGACTTCTAACTCTTGCCTGGTGTTTGTCGGCAATTTTAAAATTAGGTCTTTCAATCTTCCCCAGAGATAGAAGTCCATGGGTCCAGTTATTGTCGAAATTGTCCGATAAAAAATTACTGATAACTGCAGCGTTATGAGGGGATACCCCGTCGTGTTGAAAAAATATATTTCTAAGGTCCATTAACGGCAGTTCATCAACAAGAGGTTCTATTTGCTGCCTTAAAATTTCTAAATATCTTTAAGAGGTCAGTGTTCCTTCGTAAATAAATGGACATATAACCCAGCCTCTAAAAATTCCTGCCCACACATTAAATCCAAATGTGCCTCGATTTCTTTGCTCCACAACTAAATGAGGATTTTCTTGTGCCCACGTATAAGAATTGTAACGGTTAAATATACCTGCACTACTTATATAAGCTTCATCTGTCAAAATGCAATTTAATGGAAAATTCGGAACATGGTTACAATTCTCTAGGCTAAAATCCATACACCGTTGAAAATCTCCGTCTCTAAGGTGATGAAATTTTCTTGTCCTATAAGGCTTGAATCTGTGCTTCTTCAAAGTACGACTTACGTTAGTTCTTGGTAGTCCAGTGGATTCTTTTAACTGTCCGGTTGAAGTGTTGGGATTATTTCCCATACTTTCTAAAACTACTATTTCTTCTAACTCCTTATCCCTGTTTGATGCATAATTTTTGGGTCGTTTCTTTTCAAACTGGCCAATATTAACTAGGTTATGTCGCAAGCGAGCGAATATATCCTTGAAGGGTTGACGCCTCTCTAGATACCGTTCGTGGTACAAATTACTTGCCGTTTCCGAATTTTCTCCGGTTTGTATGAAATACACACATATCCCATTTTTCGTAATTTTCAAACTTCATTGCGATTTATTTGACAATACAATAACTGATCCTAAAGTAAAATTTGACAACTACGATTAAACAATTGAATTAAACCATATGGCCGCTCCGTCCAAAGCCTACTTCACAAAATATGCGTTTAAAACTCGCGTAAAAACTGAAAACCTTTATATTTGGAAGTAGATTTAAGCAAAATATAAAGTGTGCTATATTTTTAGAATGGTAATTTGAAGCTCTATTCGGATAAGAAAACATATACAGGGTATCCCATTCAAAAATATTTTTTTGCGTTAATAACTATTAAAATATTAGTTGTGAAAAAAAAAGTAACTTACACTGTTGAAATCCACGTGAAAAAGTTCTTTGAAAATGTTTCTACAGAAATCAAAAATTTTCAATAGGAAAAGAATTACAAACATTTTTCCAAAATGCAGATTTTTTAAGAACATCCTGTATATCTGAAACGGTACTAGATATCGATATGCGGGTTTCACCGTTGAGTTTATCATAAAAATTGAGCCTTAGACACTGACATTAGTTTTCGTCTATCTCCTTTAGATAAAGGGGTTTACCTTGAAAAGTGTCCAATTTGGACCACCCTGTACATCAGAAAGATAAAAATCTAAAATTTTATACAAATACTCGAAGGTACAAAGCTTAGAATGAACGAACACACACACACACACACATACATATATATATATATATATATATATATATATATATATATATATATATATATATATATGTATATATATATATATATATATATATATACGTATATATATATATATATATATATATATATATATATATATATATATATATATATATATATATATTTCTGCTAATATTGGCATACACAGACGACTTTCACATAATACTAAGAGTAAAATAAGTCTATAGACCTCTAGAGAAATGAAATTCAAAATCGAAAAAAAATACATAAGAAGCTTTCTATGAGTTTCTTGATTTTTTATTAAACAGAATATTAGCAATTATTAAGTTTAGACCATTATACTGTGTAAACAGAAAATTTCATTCATTATACTATTAAAATACCTTCTTAAAATTTATTCAATGTCAATTCCATGAAATTCATTAAGTAAATGTATAAAATTGAGATCTAATTTATTAAAATTGTTAGATTTTGTATTTGGTGATGATATATTCCATAATCGTAATACTGTAAATTATTTATGTATGCGAAATACAGAACTCCTTTTAAATAAACGTGTAACACTAGTGATGTTAAACATACATTATAGTTAAAAATAATTGGATGTTTCCATAAACCACGACAGAAAAAAATCTTTAGTATTATATACTACCTGATATGTTTGAAACCCAATTTTTTAGATGTGTAATTTAAGTAGAGATATAAATAACTCTGCCTTAATGGATGGATTGAGTAGTTCATCGACACTGTTGCCGGTCCCAAACCCGGATAAAGGAGGAAGGTTCTGGCGTTAGGACACACACACGTAAAAGCAAAACTGGGAAATGCTAGTTGTTTTTGAAAAGTAGGATGAAAAATCACAAGCAAAATATCTCGGGGTGGCAATCCACACCTTCAAAGAAGGGAGCCCCATCGGATACGGGGGGGGGGGGGCAATTCTACTTCAAAGCGAATAGTTAACCCAAGCTTAAAACTCAGCCAAACAAAAAAATCCCGAAATAGAATAGCCGCTCTCGGCACGTGGAATATACAAGGATGGGGGATAAAGAACATCAAAGTCATACAAGTGTCTAAAAAGATGAACATAGACATTTTAGTAATAGACGAGACGAAGAAAAAGGGAAGTGGAATAGAAGAAATAGATGAAGTGATGCATTGTTGGAGTGGAGGAAAGAAGGAAGAAAGAGCAAAGGCCGGAGTTGGAATATTAGCAAAAAAGAAGTGAAAAAGGAAAATAACATCTTGAGAACCCATTAATGAAAGAATCATAAAACTAAATATAACAATGCTAGGAAGAGATATTATAATATTAGGAGTATACGACCCAACAGAAGACAGCACTACAAGAGAAAAAGACAATTTCATCGAAACACTAGAAATAGAAACACAAAAAGTAAAGAAAAACCAAGAATTAATAATAATGGGAGATCTGAATGGGGAGAACAGGAAGGAAAACAATGGACAATGGATGTATAATGTTACATATTCAAAACTCTGTATTAATGCTTTAGGATACCTGAATCCTTAAAAACAAATGAGATGATGATTTCACATTTGACACACGTGTAGTTGTAGTTTTTGAGAGATATAGCTTCAATGGAAAGGTGGTAAAAGAATGGACTGTCAATAAATGTGGTAGTTTCAATAGGATTATAGCAATCTTAACAGAAGTAGTAGGTAGGGATCTGAACAAAAAATCATATTTTATTTAACTTTTTTTTTTTGTTTTTGGTTGGAAAATATAACACCAACCATATAACTATTGATAAGTTCAAAATACCACAGTTTGAATAAAACTTACGGTTTCATACCATGAATTCCACAAGTACACTTAATCCATAGTTTGATGAGTGCATTGAAAGGACAGCTATTTGTCCTATAAGTCTAACAATAAAATCAGACATAAAAATGTTTATGTGTGGTTATCACTTGGTGCAAAAAAAGTCAAATCAGTATTTATTTTGTAAACATTTATTTTCATATCATTGGCAAACTATCAAAATTATAGACCCTTTTAATTTTTTCTGGGCTGGCGGGGAAGAACTTGGCCCAGATAGCAAAAATGTAATCTCAAACATGCAATCAAAACATACAAAATATATTGTACCAATGCTCCAAGCAGTGCTTGAAATACTGGTATGGAGGATAATGTAAGTGAATTTACTGATCTAATTAAAATAGGACCATTCGGAGAAGACATTACCAACGACAACGGAGAGAGACTAAGAGAACTGTGTGAACTAAACGACTTCAAAATAACAAACGGATTCTACAAACACAAAGACATCCACAAATATACTTGGATACAAAAACACTAAACTTAAAATCAATAATATACTACATTATAATTAAAAACGATACCACTATCAAAATAAAAAATGTAAGAGTAAAGAGAGGGGCAGAACGTGGAACAGACCATAGACTATTAGTAGCAAATATAAAGTACCGTGGTACAAGACAATAAAACAAACAGGAACAATAGATAAAGAAAACAGAAATATTAATAAGATAACAGAAAAAGCAGACAAAGAAATAAAATACAAAATACACTTACTGCAAGACGAAACGATAAGAGACCTATATAGACGACGATTATTAATTAAATGAATTTAACTACGACAACCTCCAGCAGATGTATGACCACATAAAAGAATGCATCAAACAGGCAACCCTAGAAGCATTAGGTAAAGAAGACAACGAGAATAAGAAACATAAAATTAGAATCTGTGAAAAAAACAAACCAAAAGGAGAAAAAAAGGCTATACGAAAAATGGCTGAATACAAAATCGGTAGAAGATCTACAGAAATATAAAGAGAAAAATGCAGAAACGAGAAGGATGATAAACAAAGAAAAGAACGAGAGATGGGAAAAAGCGTGTGAACATGTAGAACAGTATATAGGAGGAACTAGAAGCACAGAGTCATGGAGAATAATTAAAGCATTAAGGACCAACAATAGAGAGAAGAAGTATATAGAGTATATCCCAGAAAGCGAGTGGGAAGAATATTATAAAAAACTAACAGAAGACAGACAAGAATTCCAAGAAGACAACCCTGAGAAAAAAAACAGAACAAGGAAAAAAAAGAGATAGAACTAAGCTATGAAGAAGTAAAGAAGACAATAAAAATACTCAAAAATAATAAATCTGCAGGGCCTGGAGTTGTGGTAAACGAAATGATTAAGTACGGGTGTCATAAATTACATTGAATGCTGAGAAACATGTTCCACAGAGCGATAAATGGAGAAAAAATACCAGAGGAATGGTCAAAAGCCTATATAGTATCTATACTTAAAAAGGGAGACCGCAGAAAATGCACAAACTATAGAGGCCTAAGCATAATATCGAGTATGGGGCGTTTGTATGGAAAAATTATTAAAAATATCATAGAGGAAAAATATAAAAGGAAAAATTGGAGAAGACCAAGCAGGCTTTACGGCCATAAAATTATGTATAGACCACATATACACTATGAAACAAACAATGGAAAAAACTGGTAAAGAACAGAGAAGTTCATCTAGCCTTCATAGACATAAGAAAGGCCTATGACTCAATAACAAGACAAAGATTATGGAACGCAATGAAAGAAATAGGAATTGACAAAGAACTAATATACGTAGTAAAAGCTCTCTACGAAAACAACACAGTGAACATAATAACCCAGAATAGCAACTTTTATATCTTCTCAAAACAACGAAGAACAAGAGATACAAAAATAACTTTTAGGGACAAGCCAACAATAATAAGCACAAAAACACATCGAAACTATTTACCGTCTACTAACAGGCAACCCAATGTCGGGACACTTTGAGCTTCTGACACCACAAAACACTAAAAATATCCCAAACAACAGTAGACCAATAAAAGAAGCATCGGGGCGAGCGACGTAACGGTCGAGGACGTCGCGGGAAATGGCAGCTCGACCAAAACGATGAAGACCGGGCAACTGACAATGGACCTGCCAAAAGTGTTGTGCCGGCGAGTAAGCCGACACCCACCAAGGCGGGAAAATCAAGGAAGTTTTACTACAGGAACAAACGAACACACCATGCGTTGCTTTGATAAAAGCACAAGTCCTGACAAAGAAACCACTGAGAAGGGAATCACTCGCCGCTTAGACCCACCACCATCAATCCCAAACGTAACCGACGAAGTATTTAATCAAAAACTCCCGCAACGACAAAGAAATCCAACAGCACAAAACCAAAATTCAAACGGCAAATAAGAATAGAAAACCAAATCAACAACATCAGGAGATATCTAGGACACCTTACCCAGTTTATCAACGGGAACGTGTCCAAACGAGTCACACAGAGTATAAACAAGATCAAGTCCGGGTCTCCCAACAGAACACTGCCAGAAATCCTGGATACTCTGAAACAAAAATTATCCGTATATGCCGCAAGACTTCGTAGATACAAAGAACCAAACGAGAGGAAAGATACCAACAACCTCTTCCGAAGAAGCCAAACACAGTTCTACCGGAAAACTATGCACAGCAAACAGACAGCAGTGACCGAACCACCAAACAAACAAGAACTCACAGATCATTGGAAAAGTATCCGGTCAGAACCCAAACTACCCAATAATAACACCCCCTGGATCAAAGCCAAAGAAGGCAAAGATAAACATGTGACAGAACAGGAAAATTCCACAATAACTACTGTGGGACCAAAGAGCATGATGAGGCGCCTGGATGCAAGAAGTTCCGGAGGTAGAATGGCCCCCCGTTCGGATCTTCGGGTGGGGGCTGGTTCGGATGCGTCGACTTGCAGACATCATAATTTTAAGATAGATTTTTGCAACATACGAGGTATAAACTCGAACATAAATTCAGTGCATCAACACCTGCAATCAGATAAACCTCATGTACTCGCTCTATGTGAAACCAAGGTCAGTCCATCGACCAGCACGGTCAACTATCTTTATCCTGGGTACGACTTCTATTCCCGATTTAGGCGTAACTTTGGAATCTGTCTTTTTGTCAGAAGCGACCTCTCTTGTCAACGAGAAGAAGCTCTGGAGCTCCCAAACTTTGATGTTATGTGGTTAAAAATAACGACTCAACAAACCACAAGGTTTATCTGTATCCTGTATCGACCACCAAGTGATACCAATTTTCGAACACTTTTCGCTTCTCTTGCAGACACCATCGATCATTTACAAAGTAACTATCCAAGTGCCGAAATTGCCATCGTGGGCGACTTTAATGTCCACAATATCAACTGGCTCAAATATTCAAATACTACCGACGAATAAGGTCGTGAAGCTGAATCATTCTCAATCAGTTGTGGCTTAACTCAGCTTATTGACGAACCAACACGGATCCCTGATCGAGACGGGGAGTTCGACAGTCTTCTTGATCTGTTTTTAACCACCAATCCGGAGATTTACACGGTCACCGTAAATCCGCCGTTAGGTTCTTCCGACCATAAACTGCTTTCGACATCGAGTATCCTGCCAATCAGTGACAGAGAGGCGCCTAGGCCGCGCAAGATTTGGCACTACAAATCTGCTAAATGGGAATATCTCATGGAATACTTTCGAACTTTCCCTTGGATGGACGTTTGTTTTCGATCCGATAACCCATCTGACTGCGCCAGGGAGGTCTCCGATGTTATTTTGGCTGGTATGGAAGCTTACATCCCTTTTTCGAAGAAATGCTCCTCCAACGGTAAGCCTTGGTTCGACCGAAAATGCAAAGAAGCTGTTGTTTCTAAACATATTGCCTACCGACAATGGCATGAAAATCCTAACACCGTAAATCGAAACATCTTTGTTCATGCCCGAAACAGATGCAAGGGAATTATCGACGAAACCAAGGAGGCACACAGTCAACGAATTAGAAACAAACTTCTCGCTTGTCCCAACAATTCCAGGTCCTTTTGGGCAGCCGCTAAGCCAGTTAGTCAAAATTTTACCAAATCCACCATACCACCACCCACACGGCCAGATAATTCCATTGCAACCACACCTGTTGAGAGAGCGAGCTTGTTGGCTGAACTCTTTGCTTCACATTCTACTGTCGATTTCCAAGGAAAAACACCACCTACGATTCCCATATTGCAGTCAAGGATGCCCGATGTTGTCTTCAGACAGCGCATCATAAAGCGTATTTTAATGAAGCTAGACACCAAGAAGGCTTCTGGCGCTGACGGAATACCTGCCATAGTTCTCAAAAACTGTGCAAGGGAACTAACACCAGTTTTCTGTAGACTTTTTAACCTATCCTACAGAAAGGGAATATTTCCGTCCTGCTGGAAATGTGCCACAGTTCAGCCGATACCTAACAAAGGTAAGAAGACCTTGCTAAATAACTACCGACCAGTTGCACTGCTTTCAATAATATCGAAAGTCATGGAAAAGGTTATCAATGAGCATCTTCTAAAATATCTTGAACGATTCAATATTATTAGCGATCACCAGTATGGTTTTCGTAAACATAGATCAACAGGAGATCTTCTGACTTATGTAACACATGTTTGGAACAACGCAATTGAACCCTTTGGAGAATCTCGAGCGGTTGCTCTTGACATATCCAAGGCATTCGACCGTGTTTGACACGATGGACTGTTGGCTAAGTTGCGCTCTCATGGTATGTCTGAAAGGTTCTGTTTGTGGCTCTCATGTTTCCTCAGAGAGCGTTCTTTACGAGTGGCGGTCGACGGATTTCTTTCTAACACCGTCACTATCAACGCTGGTGTGCCCCAGGGCTCCATACTGTCTCCTACTCGCTTTCTCATTTACATTAACGATCTGCTGGAAAAGACCGGGAATCCAATCTATAGCTTTGCAGATGACAGTACGCTTGTCTCTTCATTCACCTTGAACGCTCGGACATCGGCTGCTCAGGCGAATATCCGCAGACAGCAGGAGGTCGTTCAACTTAACAAAGACCTGGAAAAAAATTCTATCTTGGGGTGACAGTAACCAAGTGGAATTTAACGCTACAAAAACCCAAGCGGCAATTTTTTCTAAAAAAGTTAACGTTGCTGAACCCGACATAGTTATGTCGGGGCACTCCATTCCCCTAGCATCGTCGCTCAATTTGTTGGGCGTTAGTTTGGGAGCAAATATGTCTTGGCATGAACATGTTGCAGGCATAGCAAGGAGAGCTTCTCAAAAGTTGGGAATATTATTTAGAACCAGAAAGCTTTACACCCACAACAACTGTTAATTCTTTACAAAGCCCAAATTCGACCAACTATGGAATACTGCTCCCACGTTTGGGGCTCCGCTCCCAAACATACACTGCATTTGTTGGATTCTGTTCAGAGAAGAGCGGTTCCGTCTGATTGGGGACCCGGAATTGACCGGTGGCCTTGATTCGCTAGAACATCGAAGAACGGTTGGCGACTTGAGTCTGTTCTACAAGTATTTTCATGGAAAGTGTTCGAAGGATGTAGCCCGCTTAATTCCTCCCAAAGCGGTGCATGTTAGAAATACACGTCGCGCTGGTGCTTCGCATCCGTATGAGGTTCAGCTTGTTACTCCGCGTACAACGCTTTTCAAGCAATCTTTTATATGGAGAACGTCATCCCTTTGGAATAATTTGCCCAGCGCTGTGTTTCCCACCGAGTACAATTTACAGCGATTCAAGAACAACGTGAATCGCTTTTTCCGCACTCGTGCCGTTCCTGGAGCGCTTTAGGAACTTCCCTGCAGCACGTGTGCTAGACCAATAAAAAAAAAATAATAATAATAATAATAGGACATAAAATAGGGAAGAGACTCTAAACATCAAAAGGCCTATTACAAGCATGCTCTACATCCCCAACACTATTTAAAATATACCTTGAACAAACATTAAAAAAATGGAAGCAAAAATGTAGTGGAATGGGAGTCCCAATACGAGAAGATATTCGCAGACGACTAAGTAATCGTAGCGCAAAATGAAGAAGACCTCAGTTATATGGTAAGAAAACTAAAAGAAGAATACACTAAAGCAGGATTAGCAATAAACTTTGATAAAACGAAATATATCTAACAACAAAGGAAGGAAATGTGGAAAATCTAGAAGTCGATAATGAAACACCAATCAAAGGAACCGATAAATTTAAATCTTTAGGAACCAACATTTCAAAAAACATCAGAAGAAGAGATCAGAGCTAGATTAGGTCAAACGCGGACTTGCATAAGACAATTAAATTCGATCCTGTGGGATAAACACATTACAAAGAAAAACACGCATATACAAATCAATAATATAAAGCATAATGACATATGGGTCAGAAACATGGACGATCAACAAAAGAAATAAACCTCAAATTAACGCGGTAGAGAGAGAGAAGCAGAATGAACATCAAAGAGAACGCAATAAACACCATTGAAGAAAAACGATTAAAATGGTATGGACACATAGGATGGAGCGAAGATAATAGGTGGATAAAGAAAATAACGGAGTGGAGTCCTATAGGGAGAAGAAAAAGAGGAAGACCCAGACGATCGTGGAGAGACGATGTGGACGAGGCTATGGAGGACAGGGGTCTAAGATGGTGACTGGGAAGATAGAAACGGATGGAATCAAAGGCTGAGAGAAGAAAGACAGCGTTAGCTGTAGAAAATCCTTGTTATATATAAAATATATTATATATATATATATATATATATATATATATATATGTATATATATATATATATATATATATATATATATATATATATATATATATATATATATATATATATATATATATATATATATAAATGATTGATCATTTTTCGACATAATCCCCCTCCTTTTCAATTCACTTTTTACAACCTTACACCATCCATTTTATTCCATCAGATTTATTAAAAAATGGGTTACTTCTTTGACCTCGCCATCACTCTTCAAATCTTTTTCTTTTCAAAGCGTATTTTCATTATCTAAAAACATAATGGGAAGAAACAGTACCAGGGCTGTTGGAGAATCTAAAATTTTTATCTCCTAGTGACGTTACGAATTGTAGGAGTGTGCGGTGGCCTGAAGGATAAGTACGCTGGTAGAGTCCTCTGCAACGGTTGAGTGTTTCCCCCCTTCTTGACAGCTCCCCAAAAGTCCATTCTTATTTCAGAAGAGCATCAAAAGAACTTTCTTCAGTGGGCTATGACTTGAACTTATTCTTGCTTAGAAAAGATGTGTTCCGCCCTCTTTTTCTCGCTTGCTCATTCATTTTCCTTCGTACCTACAACTTATGTGTTTCCTGGTAATATTGTTTCTAGTATCTGTTTTAATTTTCACATATTGTTTACGGACTAATCAACTTATTTTTTAGTATCTGTCTATTTAGTTTTTTAAGTCCAGCTGTACTCAATAGTTGTCTGTTGCATTTAGTTAGATAGACATATTTATCTAATCTTAAACCATCTTGAATCAGTTAATTGCGCAGCTATCTTGTTTAAATATTTATTGCCACTCAGTAGGCCATACTCTTTATAGAGATGTGTCAACACTTTATTGAATCTTGTATTTTCCCTTCGTGAGAGTTTCAAATAGTAGATAGTTGAAGTTTCCTTGATCAGCCACTCTTCCTGCAAAATGGATCATAATTAAATAATGTGTTACATTTTTGTTAAAACATTTATTATATTATCCACTCTAAACTTAGTACATCATTCTAGTGAGTTGATTCTATCGAGGAGGAAACTGGCAAAATTTCAGTGTATTTAACGTTCCATGTATCATACGAGAAGGGAATCAAACTGTCGAAAATCCCAGAAAATAGTAGGAAAGGCTGTTGTACAGAAAATATATAATAACTATCAATATAGAAAGACAAATACGTGGAGTAAAACGTCGCTCTGCCACGTATATTCCACCCTATTATTGTTACATATAATACAATTTTAACTTGCGGCATCTCTGAGAAACTCGACGAGGCACATTTTAACGGGCAGGTGGTAGCTAATTGGCTTCGTCTTGCAGCAACGTTTTATTCCACGTATTTGTTTTTCTGTAGCGATAGCTATATTTTTTGTAACTGTTATAAATTTTTTATTGAAAGGACAACGTATATTACTATTGAATCTTGTTTATAATTACATTCGACGCTTAGTTATAGTAGTAAGTGGACCAGTATGTTTTGACAAATTGAAGATTACAAAATTAATTTTACGCAACATTTTAACCATTAGTTAAAGACACTTCATGTTTCCAAAATCGCATAACTTTTGAATGATTTTAATTTTATAACTATTGATCAAATTTCAATTTTTTTAAAGCCGAACTTGACTATCTGAAAGGCAGACTCTGGAAAAAATTTAGTAATAAAATGAAAAAAAAAGTTTGTTTACTATCGTAGAAACAAGAGCTTTACACATTACTATCCTACTACTAACACAAAAAAATACTTTGGTTGGTGGAACGAAGTTGAATAAATTAAACTCCTAATTCCTGAGTTGGCATCTCGAGTTTAAAAATTTTTTAGTGTTCCGAAAGA
>CM032454.1:72788170-72813170 GCA_019049505.1 Pachyrhynchus sulphureomaculatus
GGGGCAATAAATGACCCTATTACGGTTTTGCGCATAGTTGCTAGGTATTACGATAAACGTATTTTTATTTTACCTGCATTGTATACCGCCCTCACTTGCACCTGAAATCATATTGGATTTATTTTTAACTATATATTTACTACCTGGCAACCCGGTTTGGAGCCCTTTAGGTATTTGATAATATAGACCTATTGACCACAGGTCCCCATAAGTTCTATTTTAATTATGTGGCGTGCGTGGGAAAATTGCAATAGTGGCTATCGCAAGAGAAAACATTTATCACTTGACGCTAAACAAATAGTGAAAAATGTTTACGGCAGTTTGGTAAAAAAGAAATTTGAATAAATAAAGTGCTTTACAAGAAACCAGTGAACTAACAAAAACCCCAATTTTTACTAAGTTGGGAATGTGGAATCTTTGGCACAATGATACTACTCAGTATATATCACCACTACACCAAACACTTTATTTTTGCACTCGACGCGCGTTTCGCTAACCATGTTAGCTAGTCAATCATCGCTCCTGATGAAGCTAACATGGTTAGCGAAACGCGCGTCGAGTGCAAAAATAAAGTGTTTGGTGTAGTGGTGATATATACTGAGTAGCCCAATTTTTACGATTAAGGGTATTGTAGGAAAATCATCACTCAGACAGGAACAGGAAAAAACGGAAAGATTTTCAAATGTATCATGTACACGATTGTGAAAAAGACGTCATCAGGAGAAAAATATATTCTATGTATGAAGAGCAGTTGGTGCCGACACTAGACAAAATAAAATTAAGACTGGTCCAGGACGGGACCAATATACATTGTAGCCGATCAACCCTTCACAGAATTCTCTTAAAAATAGGATTCACGTTCCGAAAAATCAACAAAAGGCAAGTAGTGATGGAGTCACAAAGATTACAAATCTTGCAACATACTTATTTACAAGAAATTAAAAAGTATCGATCAGAGCATTGGCCAATAATTTACGTTGACGAAACATGGTTCTATACCCATGACATTGTGCAAAAAGGGTGGGTTGACAGCAGTACAAAATGTCAGACTAAATCACCTTCAAATGAACGTAAACGAATAACCATTTTGCATGCTGGATCTGAAAAGGGCTGGGTTTCAAATTGTCTACTATTATCTGCAAAAAACATAAAAGATTCTAGTTTGGCCTATCACGAAGACACTACCGCAGAACTTTTGGAAAATTGGTTTCAAAATTCCCTTTTGCCAAATGTTCCCGAACAGTGTGTTATAGTTATGGACAATGCAAGTTACCATAGTTGCTTACTAAATAAGGTTCCTAATGCAGTCAACACCAAATCAGAAATACAGGAATATATGTTAGAAAATGACATTTATTTTGACTTTAGTTATAAAAAAAGTGATCTTTTGGAAGTTTTGAAAAACTATAAATTGAAAAAGAAATATGTTTGTGACAGTATCGCTGAGAAAATGGGACACACTGTTTCGCGGCTTCCTCCGTATTATTGTGTGTTTAATCCAATTGAACATGTTTGTCATCAAGTTAAATCAAAAATAAGGGCATAAAATGTTTCTCCTACTTTAAGCGTGTCAGTGGTTGAATTAGTAAAAAAGTTATAAATGATATACCTTGTGAAAGCTGGAAGAATTCCATTCAGCACATTGTTAAAGTTGAAGATTCATATATTTATGTAAATAATATAAAACCACTGATAATTACCTCAGCTGATGACAGTGATAGTGAAACCGAATTAGGCTTAAGTGAAAATATATTTTTATTTATACAATATGTCCCCTCTTGTAAATCCCATTCATTCAAACTGTATATTTGTCTTTTTATCCATTTGTTTTTACTTGCATCTATAAATAAACATCTCCAAAAACACTTTATAATTTTATTTATTTGCATTAATGAATAAAATTCTTAAGTCCATCTCTGCAACCTACCATAAACAAAAGGTCAGAATTTTTATATTGTCCACTTAAAACGGCAAAATCAAGATCTTATATTTTGGGACAGGCTATACCTACTTTATTTTTATTATATGACTGTTTATTGATGTTCCACAATGCACCTTGCACTCCTTCGCTGACGATACGGTGGCAATTTTCTGTGGAGTCCCTTGGGAGGAAACTTTTGAAAGAGCAAACTCAGGGATGGTGAAGATGAAATCTTGGTTTGATCTCAACCTCTTTGGTGTTAATATTAGCAAGAGTGTGGCATTGCCCTTCTCACTGACTGCTGTGGGCCAGCCCCCGGAGAATGGTGCCCATCAATTCATAATTCATGAGACAGGTTGTGATCTGTCTGCTTGCTCCTGTAAGCCTCTGAAGACTGGGGCCTCAACCAATTATTTAGGTATTATAGTTGACAGGCACCTGCGGTGGGAGCACCACATCTCTTATTTGTGTTCCAGGGTGAGAAAATTAATATACAACTCCATTCAATTAAGGTCGATTCTTCCCCTGGATCAACTGACGGTGGTGTTTCTAGCGTTTGTCCAGTTCGTCATCGAGTACGGTGTTGTAGGCTGGGGCCACTACGTACCCACATTACTTTAACCATTAGTTTAGCTTTATAAAAAACTAATCAAAATCTGTTTAAAAAAATCAATCTATTTTCCTTTAGCACTTTTATACAGTGAATTTAACGTTTTGACAATTAATAATTTATATAAACATCGCTTGCTTAAATTTATTTTTAATCACCCTTCCCGGTGGTCACCGCCCATCAATATCGTACTCGAGGGCGGGTAAGAGAACCCCTGGAGAAGCCTAGAACTCACACCTCCGGTGCTGCTAACCATGCAGCCTACTATAACCCCCGCCTATTCAACACTCTCCCTCGCAATGTCTCCGCCATCGGCTCTGCTGCGACATTCACAAAACATTTAGCGAGGTGGCTGGTTGGGAACGGGTAGTTTCTGTTCTCATCCAGCTCCCTTTCTTGTAAACATAAGTAGGTATGGGAACCTAATATTTTGTTTTTTGTTTAGCCATCAGTGCCATTCCATAGTTTTTTATTGCTGTTTTTTTTTATCGGTTTTTTGTTTTCCTTTTTGTCGGTCGAGGATTTTTTTATTTTGTTTTAAATTTTTTCTCAAGCTAGGCACCTGTAAGAAACATATTTAATTTTATTAAATATATTTTTTATTTTTTGTTTCAGTAGATAAAATATCCTTTTCTTTGAGACTGACGCCCCCTCCACTCGTGTTCTCTCATTGAGGGGGGTGGAAAGATCAAACTGATAAAAGTAGAAGTATTAACTGATGGTAATTATTTATTTTATTTTTTTTTTTTTTACTTTGTTTTGTTTACTTTTCGTTCCAATTTTTCTAGTAAAAACAATTGATTTGATTTGTCCTAACTGCTTGAACTAGTCTCTATTATAATGGCAGTAACTATTTAAGGACTCAAATGTCCTAAAAGACTTAAGTTAATCGAAAACTCAGCCCAAATCTATCTATTCAACAAAATTTTCCTTCGGTATAATTTATGATCTTTTTTAATATTTTATTGTTATCTTCGCAAACAAAAACAACAGAAATTTAAAAATAATTCTGTTACTCAACCATTATTCTTGTCCATATCCTCAAGAAACATTTTCATTAATTTTAAAACTTTACTTTTTAAAGATATCTAAAAACTTCTATTTCAAAAACAACACCATATATACTTCTTCTGTTTTCCGGAAAACTCAGTCAAGTGTTGCACAACGCGTAGATAGCAAATCCACGGTCGCAGCGTCGAGACGATCTGCCGACGCCACAGGTTTCACGGCCGCCGCGACATTCAAACCGTTAGTGCACCGCGGGCGTCCATCTGTGACGTCACGCAAAGAAAGTTGTTTTTCGGTAGCCTGACGATTATTTGGACATTCCGGAAGTGTACTGTAGAAAATCGGTGGTAAGTGTGCTGAAAATTTTTGACTTTATTAAGTTGTTCCTAATTGTTTAAAGCCATTTATAATACTTTAAATCTTTTTTCATTTGAATTTCTTAATGTTTCTTAATATTATTTAAATTATAACTTTAATTTGGAAAATAAGATATCGTTTTTCTGGCGGTGTTCCGAATAATAAAAATATATAAATCATTTTGTCCTAAACTGATAAACTGAAAATATCCAAGTTTAATAAAGACTTAGAAACTTACATACTAAATGATACATAGATGAGAGAATTATTAGCTAGCCTGAACAACCAGCTATACTGAATTTGAAAACGTAACATTATAAAACTTGACTTTAAATAGCCGTTAGATTTTTAAGTTCATTTAACGGCAATTACCGGATTATCAATACACGATCATACCATACATGTATATCAGACATATAATTAAAAAAAATCTTATTGTAAAGGAATTTTTCAACTTTGTTTAGTAAAAACAAAGGTTTATTACAACATATCCTCTACATGAGTTTAATGAGTAATACCTGTAGTACCTGTACTAGCTTACATTACTCATATAAGTAATAGATTCATATCGTTAAAGGATTTTCGATTCTTTCTTAATAATAATTCCTCATTCTAACACACCCTGTCTATAAGTTAGATGATAAACAGTTGTAGTGCCTGTGTTTATTAAATAATTAACAATAACTTGTTAGTGAAATAATTTTTTGAAATCTACTCAACAAAATTATTTTTGTGTCGCATTTTTATAAAGTTTATAATGATAAAATGACGCTTTTACCCTAACCCTACTTTATCGTCATGTTAAATTTTTTTAAGATCCATTTAGCCACCATGAAAGAGGAGGTCGAAATTTGTTGTCTACTGAAATTAATGTTTCGTCATTGCACAACGCGTTCAAGGAATAAACGTATTAAAACTGAGCTGTATTTTAAAACATTCTTTAGAAGAAAATATTAGCTTGAATATTTTGTATATATAGTCTTTAAAATTATCACGTTCGTATATATTAATACTTGATTTAATCAGTTAAAATTAGTATATTTAAAACTATTATTGTATCAAAAAACTATTATAAAAGAATATCGTACATTACATGAATTATATTCTATATCAGTTTTCTATATATTTTAGATAAATTTGTATAAAAAAATCGGTAAAATGATTCACCCAGTTCTTCCTTTGCCACGCGCATTTTTAAAATAAATAAGTAAGATTAACTTTCTCACCCTAAACAATACCTCAATTCCAACATTACAAATAGTAATTTTAAAAATCGATACCCTATGGAAATATATTATATCCTAAAAAAGGTTGGGAACAGGAAACACTTCAGAGAAATTTACACCTAAAACCTAACATATCTCTTTAAACGTATTTATGTCAAAACAAAAAATGAAAAAAATAACAGAATTTTTTAATTTTTGAAACACCCGTTAAAGCGGCATATATCACGATATATACAACGAAACCCCTTTAACTCCCTCCTCTATATCGTTAACACCTTACACATTTTACCAACTGAAAATAATAATAAAATAACACAATTTTCAGATTCCTTGACCCCAAGAACTCTGGAGAGGACGTATAAAACAACATACACGAAATACCGCTTCTAACTCTCTCCTCTACTTCACTAGCCTTTACACTCCACAACAACTGTTAATTCTTTACAAAGCTCAAATTCCACCAACTATGGAATACTGCTCCCATGTTTGAGGCTCCGCTCCCAAACATACACTGCATTTCTTGGATTCTATTCAAAGAAGAGCTGTTCGTTTGATTGGAGACCGGAACTGACCGGCGGCCTTGATTCGCCGGGACATCGAAGAACGGTTGGCGACTTGAGCCTATTCTACAAGTATTTTCGAGGAAAGTGTTCGAAGGATGTAGCCCGCTTAATTCCTCCCAGAGCGGTGCATGTTAGAAGTACACGTGACGCTAATACTTCACATCCGTATGAGGTTCAGCTGTTACTCCTCGTACAATGCTTTTCAAGCGGTTTTTTATATGGAGAACATCATCCCTTTGGAATAATTTGCCCAGGACTGTGTTTCCTACCGAGTACAATTTACAGCGATTCAAGAACAACGTGAACCGCTTTCTCCGCATACGTGTCGGTCCTGTAGAGCTTTAGGGACTTCTCTGCAGCACGTGTGCTAGATCCATAAAAAAAAGCCGTGGCTTAATTGAAAATAATAAAAAATAGGAAAATTTTCAGATTCCTTAGCTCCAAGGAACCTAAATCAGACATACAATGCGAGACATACAGCAAAGTTTTGATGTTATGTGGTAAGAAATAACACTTTTAACAAACTATAACATTTTTCTGCTGCCTCTAACGACCACCAAGTGATACCAACTATAGAACACTTTTCGCTTCTCGCTCTACATATTAATTATTCAAGTGCTGAATTTGCCATCCTGTGTGACCATGAATATCAATTGGCTAAATCCTTCTCAATCACTTGTGGCTTTACTTATGGATGAACCAACAGGGATTCCTGATGGAGAATTCGCCAGTCCTCTTGTCTTGTTTTTAACCATCAATCCAGAAGTTTACGCTGTCACCATAAATCCGCTATTTGGTTCTCCCTAGCATAAATTGCTCTCAACATCGAGTATCTTACCGATCAGTGACAGAGAGGAGCCTCGATCGCTCAAGATTTGGCATCACAAGGCTGTTAAATGGAAAGAACTTATGGAATATTTTCGAACTCTTTTGGGTTTGACATTTGTTTTAAATTCGACCACCCATGTGCCTGCTCTAAGGAAGTTAGCGATGACATTTAGGCTGACGTGGAGGCTTATATTGCGTTTTCGAAGAAATGCGCTTCAACCGGCGAACCTTTTGAATATCTTACTACTTTTCATAATGGCCTAACATCACAAATCCTAACATCATCGCCCGTACCTGGAACAGATGCAAAGAATGGACATAAACAAAGAGGCACACAATTAGAGAATTAAAAACAAACTTCTTACCTGCTCTAATAATTCCAATACTTTTAGTCAGTGGCTAAGGCATTGGTCAAAATTTTACTAAACCCACTATACTATCTTTCACACGACCAGATAAAAAATTGCAACAACACTTGTTGAGGCGCCCAACTTGTAAGCTGAACTCTTCGCTTTAAATTCTACTGTCAATTTCCAAGAAAAATACTACCCACTATTTCTAATGTGCTGTCAAGGAAGCCCAATCTCGTCTTGAGATAGTATGTCATAAAACGTATTTTAATGAAACTAGACACCAAAAAAGCTTTTTTAGCGCTGAAGTATAGATACGCAAGTAAACTAAGACTTTTCAACCCTTCCTACGGAAAGAGAATATTCCCTTCCTGCTGAAAATATGCTACAGTTCAGCCGACACCCAAAAAAAAAAGGCAAAAAGACCTTACCAAATAACCACCGAACAGTTACACTACTTTCAATAATATCTAAAGTTATGGAAAATGGCAGCTTCTAGAATATCTAGAAAAATTATTAGCTTCCATCAATCAGCTCAGCCGATACCCAGAAGAGGAAACAAAACCTTGCCAAAGAATTACCAACCAGTCGCACTACTTTTACTAATATCGAAATTTATGAAAAACGCTAAGTCTTCCACTCTCTTTCTCATTTACATTAACGATCTACTGTCAATGACTAGAAATCTAATTTAGAGCTTATAAACAACAGTACTATTCTTTCTTAATTCACTTTGAACGCTAGCACATCGGTTACTCATGCAAATTTTCGGAGACAGCAGGAAGTCGTTCAACTTAACAAAGACCTGGAAGAAATTCTATCTTGGGGTGACAATAACCAAGTAGAATTTAAACCTACAAGAATTCAGGCGGCAGTTTTTTCTAAAAAAGTTAACGTTCCGTAACCCGATATAGTTATGTAAGTACACTCCATTCATCTAGCATCGTCAGTCAATTTGTTGGGAATTAACTTAGGTGTAAATATGGAGTGGCATGAATATGTTACATGCAGAGCAAAGAGAACTTATCAGAAGCAGAGGATATTATTTCATTTATAAGGCTTTATACCTTACAATAACTAATTCTGCACAAAACTCAAATTCGACTGGAATACTGATCCCATGTTTTAGATCTGCTCCATCGCGTTTATTAAATTCTATTGAAAGGGGAGCTGTTAATCTATTTGGCGACCCAGAACTTACCAGCAGCCTTGATTCCTTGGAACATCGAAGAACGGTTGGCGATTTGAGTGTATTCTACAAGTACTTTTATGGAAAGTACTCGATGGATTCCTCCCAGAGGGGTGCATGTTAGGAATACCCGTCGCGCTAATACATATCGGTATGAGGTTCAGCTCGTCACTTCTCATACAACTTTGTTTCTCACCGAGCACAGTTTACAGCGATTTAAGACTAACGTAAATCGTTTTTTTTTTTGTACACGAGCTGCTCCTGTAGCGTTTTAGGGATTTCGTTGCAGCGCGTGTGCAATGCCCTTAAAAAATGCTTCTAACCCATTACATGATTTACCAAATAACACAATTTTTAAAACTATAATCGACATTTAATCTAGTACATTCAAATCAACCCCTCTAACTTCTTCTACTACTTCATTAACGCCTTACATGCTGTACAAATTAAAACTAATAAAGAAGTGCTAAACTCCAAGAACCCTGAAAATGGTATACTTGACATAACCGCTCTAATTGATTAACCACTTCTACGTTAAAACTAACAAAATAACAAAAGTTTCAGAGTCCTTCACTCCCCTAACCCCATTAGCTTCTTTATATAAATAATTGAAAATAGTGAAGAAATAACATAGAGTTCACGCTCCAAGAACCCTGGAAAAACGTGTACGACGATATATTCGAAACGAATTCTTTATCCTCTTTTCCCACCTCATTAGCCCCTTATAAGTTAAATATTAATAAAAGTAATGAAAAAATATAATAATTTTCAGAATTATTAACTCCAAGAATCTTAAAAAGGCGTGTAACACGGTATATGCAAAACGATCCATTTAACACTATTTCACACCTTTTTAACTCATTATATGTTTAACCAAACACCAAAAAAATTCATATTGATTGAGACAATGAACAGAATAATATATAAAAATGAAAATTTTGCTTCGTTTAACTACCCGATTCTCTAAAAACTTCAAATCTGGTCTAAATGAGAGTAAAACTATTAAATCAGCTAAAGATATGAGGGTGTGCAATATAAGACCAGAGAAATAGTTTTTTTTATTGTTGATTAAAATTTAGTTAAAATCTTTAAAACTATTAAATTCTCCATTCACGCCAGGACTTTAACTTTTGTTTTCTATATTAAATTTCCTTATTTATTAGTATTTCTATTACAAAATATTACATTGTCAACAACGAAAGTCAACTAAACAGCTAAAGCTTTTAAATTTCATGAGAACTAATCTGCAACTAACTAAAATACCTTTAAGCGAATTTACCTGTATATATTACTTTACTGATATAAGAAGAATTTGATCCAGAATGTAAAAAGAATGTGTAATTCACTTGTTTTCATTTAAATTGGATAGGAAAAAATTATATATATAATTACATTCAAAGTTGAGAAAATCTCAAAGAATTAGAAAATCAAATGATACAACCAACCAAGGAGGCACACAATCAACGAATTAGAAACAAACTTCTCGCTTGTCCCAACAATTCCAGGTCCTTTTGGTCAGTCGCTAAGGCAGTTAGCACCATACCACCACTCACACGGCCAGATAATTCCATTGCAACGACACCTGTTGTGAAAGCGAACTTGTTGGTTGAACTCTTTGCTTCACATTCTACCGTCGATTTCCGAGAAAAACACCGCCTACTGTTCCCGTATTGTAGTTGAGGATGCCCGATGTTGTCTTCAGACAGCGTATCATAAAGCGTATTTTAATGAAGCTAGACACCAAAAGGGAACTAACAGCAGTTTTCTGTAGACTTTTCAACCTATCCTACAGAAAGGGAATATTTCCTTCCTGCTGGAAATGTGTCACAGTTCAGCCGATACCTAAAAAAGGCAAGAAGACCTGGCCAAATAACTACCGACCTGTCGCACTGCTTTCAATAATATCGAAAGTCATGGAAAAGGTTATCAATCAGCATCTTCGAAAATATCTTGAATGATTCAACATTATTAGTGATCACCAATATGGCTTTCGTAAACATAGATCAACAGGAGATCTTCTGACTTATGTAACACATGTTTGGAACAACGCAATTGAACACTTTGGAGAATCTCGAGCGGTTGCTCTTAACATAACCAAGGCCTTCGACCGTGTTTGGCACGATGAACTGTTGGCTAAGCTACGCTCTTGTGGTATGTCTGAAAAGTTCTGTTTGTGGCTCTCATGTTTCCTCAGAGACCGTTCTTTACGAGTGGCAGTCGACGGATCTCTTTCTAAGACCTTCACTATCAACGCGGGTATGCCCCAAGGCTCCATACTGTCTCCTACTCTCTTTCTCATTTATATTAACGATCTGCTGAAAAGAACCGGGAATCCAATCTACAGCTCTGCAGTATGCTTATCTCTTCATTCACTTTGAACTCTCGGACATCGGCTGCTCAGGCGAATATCCGCAGACAGCAGGTGGTCGTTCAACTTAACAAAGACCTGGAAGAAATTCTATCTTGGGGTGACAGTAACCAAGTGGAATTTAACGCTACAAAAACCCAGGCGGCAGTTTTTTCTAAAAAAGTTAACGTTGCTGAACCCGACATAGTTATGTCGGAGCACTCCATTCCCCTAGCATCGTCACAATTTGTTGGGTGTTAATTTGGGAGCAAATATGTCCTGGCATGAACATGTTGCAGGCATAGCAAGGGGACTTCTCAAAAGTTGGGAATATTATTTCGAACCAGAAGGCTCAAATTCGACCAACTATGGAATACTGCTCCCATATTTGGGGCTCCGCTCCCAAACATACACTGCATTTGTTGGATTCTGTCCAGAGAAGAGCTGTTCGTCTGGTTGGAGATCCGGAACTGACCGGCGGCCTTGATTCGCTGGAACATCGAAGAACGCCCGCTTAATTCCTCCCAGAGCGGTGCATGTTAGAAATACACGTCGCGCTAATACTTCACATCCGTATGAGGTTCAGCTTGTTACTCCACGTACAACGCTTTTCAAGCAGTCTTTTATAGAAAGAACATCCTCCCTTTGGAATGATTTGCCCAGTACCGTGTTTCCCACCGAGTACAATTTACAGCGATTCAAGAACAACGTGAATTGCTTTTCCGCACACGTGCCGCTCCTGGAGCGCTTTTAGGGACTTTCTTGCAGCACGTGTGGTAGACCCATAAAAAAAAAACATGCATATTTGTAATTTCAGGAAATACATCTATTGTTTTTAGAACAATATTGTTACTATAAACCTCAAGAATTTCTTTTCTGCGTATTTTGATAATGGTGTGGCTATTTTTCTCTCTCTTTCACCATTTTACCTATATTGGAATGGAATAATGGGTGCGATAGGATTTTGCATTAAGAAATTCTAAATATAGTCTTTTTCTTCAGACATTTGGAAATCAGTACCTCATTAAACCCTTATAGATTTCAAATAAATAATTGGAAAAAATAACACAAATTTTAAGTTTTTGCTTAGAGAATCCTTTAAAGGACGTATAACACGATATATTCGAAGTGACCTTTCGAACCCCTCTCCCACCTCATTTGCCTCCTATATATTTGTTCGTAGATAATTAAAAATAATGAAAAATAACAAACTTCTTAGAATTATCGACTCCAAAACCCCTAAAAAGGACGTATTGCACGACGATATATTCGAAACATCCGCTCTAATACTCTCTTCTACCTCTTTAACCTATTATAACACGTAGGCTGAAAAGTTTTTGGTCTAGCTACTTAAAACACATTTTTTTATGCAAAATTCGACTTTATTCATCAATATAGTTTCCCGCAAGAGCGATAGAATCAGTCCAACGCTTAATGAAAGAGCACTTTTTTCTTGTTCATTTAGGACCGTTGCTTCGCGATATATTCGCAATTAATCGTTTTTCCCTTCTCAGCATAGTCGATGAAAATTATTCCATGCGCATCCCAAAATACAGAGGCCAAAACCTTCCTGGCCGACTGTTGTCCAATCAGCTGACTGCCGATTTGATTCCGGTGTGTAGTGGTGGATCCATGTTTCATCTATTGTCACATATCGCATGAAAAAAAACCTTTTTATTGCGCTTAAATAGATCCAAACGTCAAGACATTGTTGTTTTTGATTCACTGGGAGCAAACGGGGTACGTCTTTCGAATAGAGCTTTCTCATGCTCAAATGTTCATGCAAAATATGACCAAGACGTTCTTTTGATATCTTTAGGGTGTTAGCTATCCCATCCAATTTCACTTTACGGTCATCTAAAATAATTTTGTGGATTTTTTTGATGTTTTCCGGTGTAACCACCTCATTTGGGCGTCCAGAGCGTTCAGCATTATTTGTATCCGTACGACCGCTTTTAAATTCAGCATGTAAATGATGAGTGATTTTCCAGGGGCAGAGTCCCCATAACACTCATCAAGCCAGTACTTTACTTGAACGGTATTTTTTCCCATCAAAAAACAGTGCTTAATCAACACACGAAATGAGGTTTTTTCCATTGTTTTGAAAATATCAAAAGTAGAGTTACTAAAACCATTGTGACTTGTAAACTAATCGTCGAAATGTCATGAAATTTTGACATGTATCGTTTTGAAGGTTGGTACTTTCTAAAAATCATATGGATTTTTGAAAAAGGGCGAAATCTGTGTGTCCGACTAAAAACTTTTCTGTCTAGATGTTATGTATATATATATATATATATATATATATATATATATATATATATATATATATATATATATATATATATGTAAATATATATAAATATATATATATATATATATATATATATATATATATATATATATATATATATATATATATATATATATGTTTAAAATTTGTTCATTATACCAACCAAAAATCAAGAAAAAAAATTGTCATAATGATTGAGCAAACCAACAATATTTACCAACCTCCACTCCTTTCACCCCCTTCACGATATTACCCAATAATTATAGGTTTTAACACTATTTCAAGTGTTTATGTCTTATATCATGACCGATATACTGATGAAAATGGACAAATATATTTTTCGTAATCTAAAGTGAAGAAATGCAAAAATTTCGGAGTGTTATTTTTTAGCAAGGTGAGTAAAAAGAAAGAATTTTATTCGTTGCGATTCTACAGTTCTATAAGAAATAATATAAGAGACAAATACCAAAAAAGTATAACCGGAAGGAATTGTTATCTAACATTTCTAATTTGCAAAGTGTAATCAATTAAGATAAATTTATTTGAGAAATGCCACACTTTAAAGCCCACTTAAGACAATTAAAACGCACCAAGAAAATGGGAAAGGCAAATAAACGTACCCAAACTTTTAATTGAATAAGTTTCCGGCATCACTTGTTACATTGCCTTTGTTTATTTGTATTAAAAATGATTCCCTCTGTTGATATATGTATACAATTTTTCTACCACTTACATATTAGAGTTGTCAATTTTTTAAAATTTCGTTATATCATTATAATAATGAGAGATAATAGATCACATTTTCATATAGTTTAGACTGACAAAACACTCGAAATTTGACGCATGGTCGTTCGAGAGACTTCTTAACGAATCATGTATAAATTTTAAACAAGTAATAAAGAAGTCAAATAATTGACTGATGTTCGTAATCCGAAAACTGTAAGTAATGTATAAGAGTGGCTTGCTTTACTTTAGATAAACAAGAGAATACATTTTGTGGCATCCAACCTTATTTTGCCAACAATTAAAATAATAAAAAAAAATATAATGTTTCCAATTATTGACTGAAAGAACTTATTTTTTTTAGGAGTACAATAATTTCCGTTAGCAAGGAAAGTAAAAAGGCATGAAATGTGGAAGAATATTTCATACAACGCAAACGCAAAAATCACTCCACAAGTACCGTATTTACCCGGTATGGCACGATGTGATTTTTTTCTGTTTTTAAGCTGAAATTATCAATTCGTATACGCTATTTTGAATATATAAGTCTGTAAAAGGGAATTTGCTTCCACTTTGAAAGCAATACAGGAAAACTAATATAAGAAATATTTGAAAGATTCGAGAAAACGTTGGCATCATTGTGTTTCAGTGATAGGAGATTACTTTGAAGGGATGAAATAGATTTGGAAGAATAAATTCTTAGTTTGTATTTTATTTGATCAGTCATCTTTATTGTTGGGCATGTGGTACTTCCTATAGTAATATAGGTGCTATTATAAATTTCAAAGTTTATTCATGTTCCTGGAGTTCGTCACTCCGACTTCTTAAGATTTCAAGTTGTCTAATGGCTTACAGGCTATCGTAAGATCTACTTTATTAAATACTTTCCTAAGTTCCCTGCTATGTTTTCAATTATATGTTGTATTATATTTATCTATACTTGTATCTACTCATTATCTTATTTATTAAACTTGTTCATAGCAAAAGATTCTAACTATATTTTTTAAACGATTTTTTTTATTTTTAAATTTCATTTCATTCTAATACAAAGTTACCAAACAATAGATCAAAAAATGTAACGTCCAGTTCAGTAGGCCTGCAATCTATCAAAGTATTAGTGTAGTGGTGGCAACTATTGTGAAGTGCCATTGTACTAAAGATTTATAAATCTCAACAGTATTCAGAAGTAGTTTAACCTCAGAAAATAAACAATATATTTTAGAAGTTTTGCAAAAAGTAAACACTACTTAAATTTCCACTAAATTCTTATTTTTTTAACACCATGACATGTGTCGCTGTACGACAGCTTCTTCAGATGGTTTGTTACAAAATGAGGGAAAATTACTATAATAAATGGTTGGTTCACAATTTATGGCAGGTAATAAAATAATTTAATTAAAACAGATTTAGTAATGGTGAATTATTTAAGTCTAATTGTTCATTTATTAAGGAATCTGAACTTTTCAATTTGTTAATTTCTAAAGATTCTAGGTAATTAAGTTTCAGGCTCTTTGTGTAAGTATGTAATATTTCAAAGTCTGGGTTGAATTGGTAGTTTTTTTTCAATTAAATGATTTGCGTAATTTGAGTTATTTTTTTATCGATGTATGATGAAGCATGTTCTTTTATTCTTTTTAAAAAAACTTCTTCCTGTTTGACCTACATATGTTTTTGAGCAATTTCCACAATTTAATTTGTATACTCCGGATCTATTGTCTCTATCTGTTTTAGTTTTGTTATTTTTTATAAATATGTAAAGTGTGTTGGATGTTTTAAATGCTGTGTTAATATTTAATTTTTTCAAGAATCTATTTATTTAGTGCTGCATCTACCATAGTACGTTATTGACTTTACGTTTTTATAAGGTTTTTTATTACTCGGAAAAACTGTACTAATGGCTTTTTTGTAGAGTTTTTTCTTGAGAATATTATCTATTATGGATGGTGAATAGTTATTATTTACTGCTAATTATTTCATAATATTAAGTTCTTTTTGAAAATCGTCTTGGTTCAGAGGAATATTTATTAGTCTGTGAATTATATTATGAAAAACTGCAAGTTTGTGACTTGGTGGATGACATGAGTTATTATGGATAATTATGTCAGTATGTGACGGTTTATGGTAAATAGAAAAAATGTGTTTGTTATTATGTCTTTTTATTGTTAGGTCAAGGAAGTTTAAGCTATTATTGATTTCAATTTCACTGCATTTAAAACATCCAACACACTTGGCAAATTTATAAAAAATAACAAAACTAAAATAGATAGAGACAATAGATCCGAAGTATACAAATTAAATTGTGGAAATTGCTCAAAAACATATATAGGTCAAACAGGAAGAAGTTTTTAAAAAGGATAAAAGAACATGCTCCATCATACATCAATAAAAAAAAAATAACTCAAATTACGCAAATCATTTAATTGAAAATAACCACCAGTTCAACCCAAACTTGGAAATATTACATACTTGCACAAAGAGCCTGAAACTTAATTACCTAGAATCTTTAGAAATAAACAAATTGAAAAGTTCAGATTCCTTAATAAATGAACAATTAGACTTAAATAATTCACCATTACTAAATCTGTTTTAATTAAATTACACAAGTCTGCAAAAAAAAATTGAGAGCTGTTTTGGTTTTTTTTGCGTAATTCTTATGTTTTTGGGTGTACTGAATCCGAAAATGACTTTCATTTTGTCATAGAACGTCACGTTTTTTGACAATGTTGGTATCTATGTTAAACAAGTTTTCATCTTAAAATAAAAGATAAAAGACTAAAAAATTTTTTTTAAATTTATAATTGCGTAACAAAACTTATTTTTTTATCTAAATTACATTCTTTAGTAAGCACTAAACACACTTCTTTTTCCCAATGAGACCCTTTTTGGTACATTTTCGCTTGTAGGAAGCATCTGGAAGGTCTCTCTGAAGCGTCCAACAGTAGTCTGCCATCATTGAGACGCTCCATCTACCCTGGTATCTTTTTTCCATCTCCTTAATATCTTGGTGAAATCGTTCACCTTGCTCTTCACTCAGATCTCCTAAATTTTCTGGAAAGTAGTCGAGGTGGGAATGAAGAAAATGTACTTTTAAACTCATTAGGCAACCTAAAGTTTGAAATGCTTTTAACATTTTTTTGACGATTTGTTTGTAGTTAGGGTCTTTGTTATTGCCTAAAACTTTCTCTATGACCTCTTTAAAGGCAATCCACCCTTCTCTTTGAGGATCCGTCATGGTTGTGATGAATTGTGGATCAGCCATAAGCCGTCTAATATCTGGTCCAACGAAAACACCTTCCTTCAACTTTGCCTCCGAGAGGCCTGGAAACTTTGATATTAAGTATTTGAAGCAATTTCCATCTCTTGGAAGTGACTTTACAAATTGCTTCATCAATCCCAGCTTTATGTGAAGCGGTGGTAGAAGAACTTTATGAGGAGGCACTTCAGGACGTTCTTTTCGTCAACTTTAAGCTCCCTCGGAGGCCAACACTTTTTGGTCCAGTGATTTGCTCGGTCTCTACTATCCCATAGACACAAAAAGCAAGGGAATTTGGTAAACCCAGATTGTTGTCCGAGCAACATGCTCAAGATTTTTAAATCACCGCACACTTGCCAACCGTGGTCTTTATATTTTAATTTGCAAAGAACCAATTCCAAGTTCTTGTAGGTTTCCTTGAGGTGTACGGAATGACCGACAGGAATGGAAGCATAGAAACAGCCATTGTGAAGCAGAACTGCTCTAAGGCTTCTTTTTGCAGAATCTATGAAAATACGCCACTGTGCTGGGTCGTATGAGATCTTAAATGTATCCATCAAACCTTCAATATTGGTACAATAAACCAACTCGTCCTCTTGGGCAAAGTAGGAAGTGAACTGCTTCTCACGATATCTAAACCAGGAGGAAGACACTCCCGGCAAAAGTAAGTTCCTGCTTTTGAGCCTTGATCCAAGCAACTCAGCAGCATTTTTGGGAAGATTCAAGTCTCTTACCAAATCATTTAGCTCGCCCTGGAAAAACAATTTCGGACTGCTGTCATCTTCAAATTGAAAACTTGACTTGTCATCGGGTTCAGGTACAGCACCATCTTCGACAGAACTTGGAATCTCTTCCAAGGTAGCAGGGGCCTTGGGCACTGGTATTTCGGTCCCATGAGGGATGGGACGAATAGCTGATTGCAGATTGGGGTATGAAATGGACTGCTTCCATTTTGAATTATACCCTTTCACATTACACGAACAAAAGTAACAATCATCACTATGGTTCTTTTGCTCGCGCCATATCATAGGAATCGCATATCGGAAAGCTTTTTTCTTGCCCTTAAACCAATTTCGAAGGTCTTCAACACATCGTTTGCAGACTTTATGAGGTGCCTAAACTTTATCCTGATCTCCAAGTTTTAAGCCAAAATACGTGAAGTATAGTTTTTTTACAACGTCCGTAATATTAAGTTGTTGCTTTAATACCATATATTCGTCACAAAATATAACAGAAACTGTCAGACGAATTCACACACTTCCGCACAGATGACATTGCACTATATTGAACCAAGATCTATAAAACAATGACGAGTTAACACGTAATTGTACCGCGCCACTTTCTACACTATCGGAGCGCGCACGTTCTGGTTACAACGTTTATGTTTGTTAATTTAGCTCACACAGGGCGTTCTTTATTTAGAAAGTAATGATAGTTATGGCCTGTATACATTTAAAAACAGTAATCCAAATAAAATTGTACCTATTTATTTATGACTTCAAGTTAGCCCAAAAAAAAACCCTTTTTTATAATAAAATTTTGCGTTTTGCAAAATAACCTGACGTTCTGGAATTTTTTGAGTATTTTTTTAGTTTTCAGAACACCTAAATACATAGAAATCAGTTGAAAACATCCAGATAGCATTTTTGTTGCAGACCTGTGTTATTTTATTACCTGCCATAAATTGTGAACCAACCATTTATTATAGTAATTTTCACTCATTTTGTAACAAACCATCTGAAGAAGCTGTCGTACAGCGAAACATGTCATGGTGTTAAAAATAAAAATTTAGTGGAAATTTAAGTAGTGTTTATTTCCTGCAAAACTTCTAGTTATGGATCTCCACCAAGTATCGGCTGATCAATCCAATATATTTTATTTATACGAATTTCTCAGAAAATAAAAAAAATAAGCTTTCCGACATGAATTTCTATACACATTATTTTTTCTACATCAAAAATATTTTTAGTCAGATTTCCTAAAAAAGTTCAAAATTTAAACCCGATCTAGTTGCCATGAAATTTGAAATTTCTACTTGTTCAGTAAACTTTTATTTTTTGCACCGTCACATATCGTATTTTAAATATGGTTAAAGGGACGTGTTGATAAGAAAAATTTAAAATAAAAATGGGAAATCAAGATGTAGGAGCAAGTAAGAAAGTTTTTGTATTTAGAATGGTAAATACACTTTCTCTTTTTATCCTTTTAATCTAAATGAAATAAATTTACCAGCTCTTGTTCTACTGCATACTTGGTTTAATCTAGTCTTGAATTTGAACCTTTTATTGAATGAGTAACTTTGCAGTTCAAAAGGATTTTCTTTTCCAATTTCTTAAACATCCTGTAGATATTAATAAAATTTGCCAGCAGCATCTTTAGTACAATATTATTAAAGAATTGAGATTTATATGATGCATACATAGTGGTTGTACTGGTCCTAGAAAAGATCCCTTATTCTAATAATAAAATATGCTTATATGTATAGTTTTTCTTTAAGGGGACTCTAACCGTTTTTGATTGGCACCCCGTTCGGAAATGCCCTACTTCCATCTCAACTCTCTATCTAAAAACTATTCCATAGATTCTGTCACATTTTTTTTTTATTTAAATCATTGTGTTTTTATGCTTTGATTTAACTCGGATCCCATTAAAAAATTTCAGTTTTCAAGCTCGTGGTAATCTAGGAAACATGACTGTAAAGGGGATATGAAAACCTATGTTTTTTTGCACATAACGTTCCTTTTTACAATTCTATTTCTCCTTTTTTTAACCATTTTTTTTCTAGCTATTTCTCGAGTATTAAGAAACGCTCTGAGCATGGTACATTTTTAAAGTCTTGCTTTGTCTAATTACAGCTCCATAAAAACTAAAGTAACAAAATACGTCTCAATTTTTATCCTTCAAATAATTTTCTTAGTAATTTTTTTACTTACGGAAAAATCTATATGGCTCAAAATATTCAAGGACATATCCTTAAATATTAAAAAAAATTGTAACTATATCTACTATGAAAGCTGACAAAAGGAATATTGTGTCTCAAAAAACGTGACTATTCAGGACAAACGATTTTTCAAAAACTCCCTGTTGTGTGCTCGTTTCTTAGTTTCTTGTTCTCGTATAAAGTTCAGAACAATAGAAAAAGTATGTGTGTACTTGCTACTTACCCACCTGTTGCTACCTGTGCCTGACTTCGTTTATTTGCCACACGTCATTTCTATTGTGTGATGTTACGTTCTAGTGTACCGAAAGTTTTTAAAAACATTGTAGATTCTGTCGTAAAAACAAAGAATCCGTTCCAAACCCAGAGACAGTAAGTCCAACAACACCCACTCCTCTGTTTCCCGTAATGAGATTCCCGATTCTCTTTCTTCGACTTGTTAAAGGATCTTGGAGACTTGACTATTATGATAGGTATCAGTGTTCCAATAAAAATGATATCGTCAATTATTCATTAATAAACAATATTATAAGTGCAAAACTCAAGTCCTGTCCTGGAATAAACGGAATGGGGTGCGTGATGAAGTAATCGAGCGACTAAATTCAAAAAATTATTTTATTCACATATAGTAGTCAAATTAATTTAAAATTTACACAATTTGATGCAAAATCGCATATAGTTTGATAAAAAAAAACAATAATAAAAAAAAATTTACCCAAAAACGGTTAGACTCCCCTTGAGTTGGATTACTTATTTTCACAAGCTGTGTTACTTTCTTTTATAAATCACTTTCCCACATCTAGCCTACATGAAAGCTATTAAGGAACATTTGAAATAAAAGCTACCCTAAAACTGAACTTAGCTGGTCTTCAGAAAAATATTGTGTTACTTGTGTGTTTATTATATTTGTTACAATTAAGTAAATTATTGAGAACTACAATTTGTTAAAGATACTCTCACTTAGAAAACATCTTTGAAAATAAGTATAGAGGTTGACGCGAAACCTTACGAGATATTATTATGTTAATAAATTATTTTCTAAGTATAAGAACAACTCCCATGTTTTAAAAAATAATAAATTAATGAGTTCTTAAACTTTGTAGGAGGAGTACATGACAAATGTCTCTTGAGATAATATTTTTCAGTTTGAACTAATTTGAGAATCCATTTATCACAAAGGTTTAAGAATTTTATATAAAAGTATTGATGTTATTCGCCAGTTTGCTTTAAATATTTTAAATTATTAAAGCAGAGTAATAAATAACTCAATACTTGATAAGCAGACATAAAACATGACTTTTAAGATTAAATTATTTACGTATATTGTTTAAAATGACTACAGAAGACCTTAAACATTCCTTCTTAGAATAAATAGGCTTCTAAATAATTCTCGAAGAACCAAAATTTTTAAAAGACAAATCTTTGAGAAGCAAGACCAAAAATATTATTCGGAAGAAGCTTTTTCAAACAGCTAGGTTGATTGATTGTAGGCAGTGTAAACGTTTGTGCCTGTATGTGCACTGCAGCCTCTTGGCTTATTGTGTGCCCTTCTCTTGGTTATATGAGCATCGCCCCTTCATAGACCAAGAGGGCGACCCGAAATTTTGACCTGTCGACTAACCGTCGGCCTGTTTATTCTATCGGACCAGTCGACTAAAAGCATTTAACGTTGATTTTGAAGACCTTGTCCCCTGGAATGCCCAGATAAGGCCCAAAATGCTACATCCAAACATGGACTGTCGTCTAACCACTGTATACTGTAAAAAAGCTTTATATGAATTTTGAAGTATTGCCTTAAAATTTAGTATTTTCTCAATGTTTCAAGCGTTTAAATAAAATTTCATTCATTTATTTGATTTTTCAAGCATTAATTTACTTGATTTTTTTGAATTTATATTAAAATTTAAAAGCATTTTATTTGAAATTTCTAGTAAACGCTATAAAAATCTTGCAAGTACTTAATTTTAAGTAAATAATTTAAAATTTATCTAAAGTTTTTTTACAGTGTATTAAAAAAAGAATTATTTTCCAGCATATTTTCTATAATAAAAATTTACAAAAAAAAATTTTAAAAGTACTTACCGTACGAATTTCTTGGGACTATCGTCATAATATTTCATAGAAAATAGGAAATTAACCCTTTTCAAACGTAACTATACTTGAAGAATCCGGAAATTTTTATTTTGATGCCAAAAGCTGGTATTACAACAAATAACGATTTGGGCCTAATTGGGCCCATAGCAATAAACCCAAACGATTTTGTTCATTGGGACTAGTTCCAAATTCCACGCATTCTGTTACATATGAAAATGGTCAATTTACCCTCCCAATAGATAGGCTATCCAGAAATTGCATAAAAAAGGCTTTTTCGGGCCCATGGCAAAAGGTCCGAACGACCCGCAAATTCGGATTCTGCGGGTCGAAAAAAAAAATAAAAATTTCAGTCATCCGGTACGAATTTTATGTAGAACCTATAATATCATCTATACTATCAGAATTTCGATTTTCTTTTTTGGACTTTGAAAAGGCCTTGGCCTGTTCAGGTTAGGTGCCTAAATTTTCCAAAAATAACTTGGGCAGACGTGTAGGACACAAAACTTGACACTTACAGTCTTATTTATTCAAAAACTCGAAAAACGACAGTTTTTGACTGAAAAAGCGGGTCCAGCTTTGTCCCCCGGTAATGGCGGCGTCTGTTCCCTCTTATTTTATCAAGAACAAACTAAGTTTATTGATTTTATATTGTTAAATGACAGTCCATTTTTGGATCGACTTTTTTAGGCCCTAAAGCTGGATCCTGTCTCGGCCGCGTCTGCCCTTTAGGGCGCCCGACGTTTTTAGTGTCAACAAATGTTATGGTACTTGATTTGAATGTATCATTTTGAGCCTGATCTGGGCCTTCCAGGGCACGGGGGCTGCAAAATCAATTTTAAAAGCGACTCGCCTGATAGAATGAGCAACTAGGCAGACAGTTAGTTGACAGGTCAAAATTTCGGGTCGACCTTTTGGTCTACTAAGAAGGTTTATTAGCTCCCTTTCAAGCCCCTCATTCGAACAGTTTATGTCTATTCTGAGTTAAAGCCGCACATTTTATATAGGATGTACATACAGATTTCCTCCTCTTCATCACGTAGTGTGCATGTCGTGGGACCATTGTGGATATCCATTTGCTGTAAATATTTCCGCAGGCGACAGTAGCCGGTGATCAGTCCTACCACTAGTTTGGCCTGGGCTCTTGTTAAACAAAGAACATCAATTGTTACTTTCTTTGAGGATCCTCTAATTACATTTCTAGCATGTCTTTGACCAGATGCTGCGAGCCAATGGTCTAGATGTTGTTGATATGACCGTCTGTTGATTCTCCTTTTTACCACCTGTGTTGGTATACCAAACGCTGGTTCTGGAAAACTCTATGGTTTTGTAGCTCCAAATCTTCCTAGTTCGTATAGGTATCTAAGGCCTTTAGAGCAGCTATTTATTTCTCAGTTATGATAGTTCTGTCTAATATTCTTGTAAACGCACTTGTATTGTGTGACTTTCTGCCAGAAATATTGTTGCACTTATCCAGACTAGAACGCTAAAGATCTCCTCAGGCTTTTCTGCATATATGTCAGAACCTACTCGGCTCGAAGTTTTTTATCTGTCTCGGTAATAGACCAGACCTGTTGCCTTCCGTGGTCTATCTATTTACAGTTCTATCTATTTATCCATAGATTTGGGTAGCATCCCCCGCTATGTGATTTTTCGAAATTACACGACGATATCATATGGTCAGATTGCATATCCATGTGTTTGTGGTTGATTAGATTCATAAACTCTTGTGTGCCCAAATTGTATAGATTGTTGTTTCGATTCCCCATTTGTTCTCATTCGATAGGCGGTATTGATAGTCCTACTCTTTATGTATATATCTAGGGGTATTAGTCGTAGAATTATCTCAATAGCTGTGGCAGGGAGTGCTACTTATAGCCTGCTTATAGCTTGATTGTTTTTTCTCAGCTCTGGGTTCGTCCACCATACCGCAGCTCGGTAAGTAAACATGGGTCTTGTGCACCCTTTTTGTTTAAAGCTTTAAGCTTTCCTACACAAGGTACTTCACTCATTTTTACTTGATTAAGGTTTTTTATAATTTATTTGTTTCACGTTCATTTCGTTTCTCGCATCAAGCCTAGATATTTGTACTCATTAACAGTTTTTATCTATTCTTATCTGTATTCAAATTATTGCAATTGCCCTAGATTCTTCATTTGGTGAAGGGTATAAAAGCAATCTTTGCAGTTGTTTTTCAGGTTTAATCCCTCACACCAGTTTGGTACATTATTCAGTGCTCTTTGCATGGGCTCAACCGCAGTGGCGGTATGATTGCCTCGGTTGAGTATATAATCAGCATATCCCAGGACGTAAAAGTCCTATTTCTTTACACAAGATTAATGAAAAATTAAATATTACAAAAAGTTATTCTACTTTGGGGATCTCCATAGAGCACTATTTTTTAACATATTTCCCATTAACTTTAATGACGACCTCAATTTTCAATCTGAAGTTTACGCACGCACGCTGTCAGCGCTGTCTATGTCGGCGAATGCTGCCTCAAAACCTGTCCTAAACGACTTTACATTAGCATGTCAGGGCTTGCTGACGATCCTTTGAACTACGTTCCATGCATAATGGTTCAAGGGATTAAAATCTGGACAGTAGGAGGCCAGAATTCCTTGGAGCAAAACATATCGACGATGTCCTGGCACTCTTGAAGAGCATCCGTCGCATCTTCAGTGTGTACGATTTCTACCGAAAGTCGTCATCGATCATTCAATGCATTGCTGGCCCGCTTAAGCCCACAATCAATGCCAATTTGCGCAGCATTTTACCTCGATCTTCCGAAATTAGCGACTGAGCTTTTTGGCAACTGCGCGGGTCCTCGGAGAGCATTCTTTCGAGTGATTCTTCCTCGGCGATATACTGGAACTTTCGTTAAACTATCTGCAAATCGTATATTTTGCTACAACATCGTAAACGGTTGATCTCAGGTATCAAAATAGCCGAATTATTTCCGTCGCTAAGCGCCCAACGCGAATATATTCAATAATTGCTACTCGATTATACTCTTTGCTTAGTATCAATATCACGGACATTTTGAATTTATGATTGTTTACTAGAAACATCACACTTTCTTGGATGCCAATAACCACTTCTGGCGGCGGTACAATATGTTGAAAAATTTTAAATTGAAATTCGAAGAATAACTTAAAGTCAGAATATATCAAAATACAATAAATGTACTTTTTCATACTATATTACGTATGTAGTACGATAATGCAGCAGGCAAGATAATGCAATACAAGAATAAAAAAAATTAAATTATTTATTGAATATAAGGAAAATACATGTCGGTGG
>CM032454.1:72818170-72852343 GCA_019049505.1 Pachyrhynchus sulphureomaculatus
AATGTATGTTTCGACACCTGGGCAACGTTGACGGATTTACATCGCCGTCAATATATCTCATCCGAAATATAGTAAAAAAAACTATAAATATTTTATAATTGATTTTTTTATGGGACACTTGAATATTAGTGGTCTGTTAAAAGTATAAGTATTCTAAGTTTTTAAGTATTTTAGAAATTATTTTATAAGTGGATACACTTATAAAATATTTTCTAAAATTATATTTAACTTGTTAAAGAAACTTTTTAGTGTTCCCTACGAAACACTTAAAAGATCACTTCGGTCTGTCACTCTGTTCGTCTATCACACCAGATTTTCTCCGAAACTATTTGACAGAGAAAGTTGAAATTTAGCACTAACATAGGAATTGATGGCCCCATTATGATAGAGTGATGAAATCCGAAGTAAAAAAAAAAATACCAGGTCATCGAGTGGGGGGGCACATGAAAACTTGTGAAAACATGCGTTCAAAACTATGTATAATGTAATACTTGCGCACACTTTTCTTCGCATTACTTTTTAAAAATTGCTAAAAATCGCTGCCGCCATTTATCTCGAAGGGCATTCGTTAAAAATTTTTTAAAAAATTCTGGAATATTCTCCACACGGTGTAGATTGAACGAAAACTATGTATAATTAGTGCATTACTTTCAATAATTTATTTGATATATAAAAAACCAAAAATTTCAACAAAGATCGGAAACAAACTTTGTTGAAAACTCATTTGGGGTGTGTTTTGTTAAGTTATTGATCATTTTATACCTCCGTAACAAAAATTTTTATTTTACAAGCGATCAACGTACGGAACACTAATTGCTCAAGTCCGACTTGCACTTGTCCGATTATTTAAGGTTATCATTACTACAATTAAAATTTAATTATTTTTCTCGTATTAAAAATTTAAATATTAATATTTTCGATCTTTATTGAAGGATAAGAGAGAATTAAATATTTTTTTTTTTATTCCAGTCCTTTTTAAAATTGAAATAAAAAAAGGACTTTTTAAATATAATTGACAATTTCCAATAATTTAAGCGACAAAAGCCAACATATGAATTATTGATGACTTTTTGAGGGTTTTGAATTTTTTGCTAATTGAAAAATTTAATTTTTTAAGCTGGTTTAAACAAATTGTACATTTTATACACTTTTGTGTCATTTAACTAGTTTTTTTTTATTGTTTTGTGATCACAATAACATATATACATATTTTATTTATAGAATATCATTAGTTTAGAATCCGTAATCAATTTAACACTAACATAGATATATTAGTGATATTCAATTCCATTTTTAATAACAATGGATTTTGTTAGAGTAGCAGCTATTTAAATTTTTTAAATAATATTTTATTTGTCCGTCTTTCCTTTTTTTTCCATTTTTTTTTTTGAACGATACATGGTGGTAGATTAATTTCTTTTCTGCGTCTTCACTATCAACTCTGGTCTACGTGTGGGCTCCATACGGCCTTTTACTTTCTTTCTTCCTTCCTTCTTAAATTATTGTGATTTTAGCTAGCTTGTTTCTTCATAACGCTCTGAGGGAAGTCTGTCTTAAGGTGATCGTTCTTTTTCTTTTTCTCCGGGTACTATGACCGTTCAACGATCGTTGGTTATCATGTTGACTACCATGTTGATGATGATCGTTTTATTGACAGCCATTCGGATGAGTTGGACCGTAGACTTTCAATACCATTGGATAAAATTTTTCAATCACCATGTTCTCCTTCTCCCTGGACCACTTCTGTATGGAATCTTTGCCTCTATAATCAGATGCAATATTTCATATTTTTCTGTATGTCTCATAATGTGGCCAAATTTTCTAATTTGCGTTGCTGTTGTTATTAATTCTGCCCATCCAACTGATTTTCAGCAGTCGTCGATACACTCATATTTCGAATGCCTCCAAACGTTTAAGCATTGCTTCAGTGAGCGTCCAATCTTCCATGCCGTACAAGAGAACCGGAAATACATGGCAGCCTACAATTTTCATCCATAGGTCGTGACTAGTTCAGAATTTCTTGTTCTTCATAAATGCGGCTCGGGCTTTCTCTATTCGAATTTTGCCTTCCACAGTCGGGTCCCAGTGAACGTTGATATTGCTACCGAAATACGTCAATTTATCAACTCTCTCTAATTTTGTGCCACAGACTGTAATACCACCATCTTCAATATCAGATTCTTTGCTTATAATCATATATCTTGTTTTATTCGCATCCGAGTCCTAAATCAAACTGTGTACAACTGTCAGTTATTTTGTGTGTGTGTTTGTAGATCTTTTCTGATATTAGTGATAATTAATGTATCATTGACTTATCTGATGTTATTTATGTTAAACGCCGATGATGTTGATTCCTTCAGTGGTATCAGTGAGTGCTTTATTGAATATCACCTCTGAATAGAGGTTTAACAACAAGAATAGCATAGAATACAACCCTGATGCACCCTCTGCTTGATTTTAATTTATCCGATAGTTGATGTTCCAACCGTACTTTAGCTGTCTGTTGCCAGTACAAATTGACGATGATACGAATGTCTTTGCCGTCTATACCAATCATTTTTAAAATTTCTAGAAGTTTTTCGGGGCGCACCTTGTCAAAGGCTTTTTCAAAGTCAATTGAACAAGGGAATACATTTTGGTTCACATCGCGAAATCTCTGGATCAACACATGGATACCAAACATTGCTTCTCTAGTTCCTAATCCGTTTTCGAAAAACCAAATTTACTGTTTCCTATTCTTTCTTCAAGTTTATTATATATCCTGCCATGCATTACTCTCAAAAATATTTTTAAAACATGTTAAATTGTTTAGATACTGCTCTCCTGTTTATGATTCTGTTCCTAACCATACTCGACTTTTGCTAGATACTAGTCTATTACTCCGAAGAGAGTTATTCGCTTCACTGGAAAGTCGGAACTCAACAGAAATTATGGCTCATTGTGACATCGCAGAAAAGTTATTAATTTGAGTATATTCTACAAATATCTTCCCGGAAGTATTCCGTATTGACTGCTGAATTTTTCCCATAGAGGTACATGCTAGGTATACACGATATGCCATTATGTCATATTCGTATATGGTGTAGCCTGTCATGTATAGTATCATCATCGTAAAGAAATATTTTATATGGGAAACGTCCTTTATTGGAAGGAACTGCCTCGGCCTATTTTCAAAAACCAAATACAAACTGCATCACTTCATAATATTTAGATGAAATTATCGGTCTGAGATCTTTTGCTAATTCCTAACTGATATCACTATATGTCAGCGTTTCTCAACCTTCTAGTATTTGCAACCCAATTTTCAAACATTATTTTTATCGCGCCTCCCCCCCTCTCATACAATAACAATGCATGCAATAAAAATGTATTTTCAGTATTCTGATGCTAAACCTACACTATGACCTTAATTACAAACCTTACGAACTACCAAGAATAAGTAAATTTATTCATATTTGGTAACACATATCAGCTGCGTTGTGAAAACTACAATCGATGCCTCCCTATTGCTCTCTGTCACGTCCACCATATCGGTAGGGGCTTCGCGAGAAGTTCCGAGTTGTCTTGAACATTCGGAAAGACTGCCCAAAAGTGTATAAATGCTGCACCTCGTTCAATTACAGCCCATTTCAGTCGAGTTAATCCTTCTACTGCTATCGGATTTATCGTGAATGCGTATCTTATAATGTATGTGTTAATTGAAATTCTAGGTATTAAGTATTCACGGCAGTAAATTTATACAGAATCACTGATAAATTTTGAAGTGGGCGTAAGCGAGCATTAGACGATAGTGAAGCATCAACAAGTGCACAGACGAGCATGGTTCCGAAAATAAAAATCAAGAAAATATTCTCAAGAATACTTAAATTTAGTGTTTACCAGTACTGAAGTAAATGAAAAAGAAAGGCCCCTATGTGTTATTTGCTCAAACAGCTTTGCAGCAGACAGCATGAAACCAAATAAACTTAAACGATATTTGGAAATGCTTCATAGTGAGTACCCTTAACAAACCCCGAGAATTCTTCGAATTAAAATTAAAATCATATGCAAAGCAGAAATCATTTTGTAAAAAAGTTTTGTCTGTGAATCAAAAAGCTTTGCTTGCCTCTTACAAAGTTTAATATAAAATAGCCAGATGTAAAAAGCCTTACATCATTGGTGAAGAGCTTGTTTTGCCAGCAGGAATTGAGATTGTAGAAACTATGTTTGGAGATAATTTTGCTAAATAATTGCTATCTATACCTATATCAAATGGTACTGTTGTCCGTCGAATTGGTGATATAGCTGAACATGTACAGCATCAGCTTTTCGGGAAGTTGCGTGACAAATTGTTTTCAATTCAGCTTGATGAAGCAACAGATAGTAATAAAGATGCTCATTTCATTGCCTGTGTTCGATTTTGTGATGCTATGTCACCAGTAGAACAACTATTTTTCTGCAAACCAATAGAACTCAAAGCAACATCACCCGCATTATTTGCTATCTTAAATGATTTTATAAACGAGGCAAATATGGAGTGGAAAAAATTGCGTCGGAATATGTACCGATGGTGCTCATTAAATGTCTGGAAGATTTCAAAGTGTACAAGCACTTGTGAAACAAAAATCTCCACTGTGTCTGTGGACACATTGTATGATCCACAGAGAAGCTCTGGCTTCCAAAGAAATGAGTCCTGCTCTAAATATGGTGCTCACTACAGTGGTAATCGTAGTAAATTATATTAAAATGAGAACCCTAAAATCTAGAATTTTTTCTGCACTTTATAAAGACATGGGTGCCGAACATTCAGCGTTACTATTTTATTGCGACGCAAGACGGTTATCACGTGGAAAATGTTTGCAACGTGTTTATGAATTAAGAAATGAAATCACCATTTTTCTAGAAGAGGAAAACCGACCGGAAGCCTAGAAGTTTCGAGATAGTTTATTTGTGATGAAATTGAGCTACTTGGTCGATATATTCGAGGAACTAAATACCTCAAATCTTCAACTCCAAGGAACAAATATACATATATTCGATACAACTGTTAAAATTAATGTTGTTTGTAGAAAATTGGAATTGTGGAGCAGAAATGTAAAGCAAAAAAAACCTAGAAATGTTTACAAATGTGGGTGAATGTGTTAAAACATACAAGGCTGAAGAACAGCATGTGAAATTTGTTTTAGTAACCATTGAAAATCATCTAGCCATGTTGACAAAGAATTTTAAAAAGTATTTTCTTACTATCGACAAATTGATAGCAAGTTACGAGTGGGTTAAGGATCCATTTCAAAATACTCCTGAAGGGCTTTCAACTTCCGAAGAAGAAATCCTTATAGATTTCGCGGCAAGTGACGAAATTAAAAGACAATTTAATAATAAATTACTCTTTGACGTTTGGGCAGGAGTGAATGATGAGTGTTCTGCACTGAAAACAAGAACATTTCGTATACTATTACCATTTTGAACATCCTAACTTTGCGAAACCGGATTTTTTGCGGTGGCTGCTTTGAAAACAAAATATAGATCTCAACTAAATATAGAAAAAGAACTCAGAGTGTCTATTTCTAATATTAAATCATCCTTCGAAAATCTTTGCTCTGCAAAACAGGCCCAAGGGAGTCACTAATAATTATTAAACTTGTTTTTAATTTAGTACTGATATGTTAATTATTAGGTAAATACATTGTGCAGTACTAATACAATCCTATTTATAGGTGTATTATATCAGTGTAAATGTGTATTTTATTTTTTATTATGTCAGAATGTATTTTGTTTTGCTTTCCTTTCAATAAATTATATTAAATGTTTTTAATGAATGTTTTTAATAATAATTTCTTTTCGATACGCTCGCGCCTCCCTCAATAGTGTAATCACTCCCCTAGTGGGGCGCGCCCCACAGGTTGAGAAACGCTGCTATATGTATATAATCCATTCAAATGAAAGAAAGATAGATCTGAAAATACTAATACCTGTGTATGCTACTAAAATTCGCAGGCCGGTGCATCATAATATAAAATATTTTTTAACTTATTATCATAAAATGTTGACTAACTTTCGAAGGAGGCTATTGTTGATGGTGAATTCTTACCATTTTCAATAGTATTATCAGATATCTATAAAACTAAAAGCAAAAAAATCATGAGAGAATGGCAAAATAGATGGAAAAAACATCAGAAGTAGTAATACATATTTATCTCAGATCTATCTAGAAATTCTTAACAAATATTTGCACAGAAGATTATTGCTACTATTATAAGACTTAAATTTGCCATGCATGTTATTCCGCTCATCTTAAAAAATAACCGGCCAAGTGCTAATCTGACTTGTGCAGTTAGTGTTGTTGTTGTTGATTGCTTTTAAATAAAAATGTTTGTTACGGAGGTATAAAATGATCAATGACATAACAAAACATGGATTTTTGTTTTTTTTTAGATACCAGATAATTTATTAAAGGTAATGCACTCGTTCAATCTACCTGAGAGAAAATTTTTTGATTAGTCTTTTTGAGATAAAGGAGGATGACAGCGATTTTTCCACAATTTAAAAAAAAATACCAAAGAAAGTGTGCGTAAGTATAACATTTTATATATTTTTGAACATTTATTTTTACAAGCTTTAATTTGACACTCCACTCGATGACCTAGTAAAAACAAATTTTTCACTTCCGATTTTATGCCCCAAGACTAACCCCTTAAGTCAAAATTTAACTTTAAAAACTATACAGCACTGATGAGGCCATCAATTTCTATATTAGTGCCAAATTTCAACTTTCTATGTCAAATACTTTTGGAGAAAATCGGATGTGACAAACGGAGAGACAGATAAACGGCAGACAGACACCGAAGTGATATTATAAGTCTTTCATACAGAACAGTAATAATGCCGTAGAATCCGACCAATGCGAGTTATGTGGAACTGTTGGCGACTTGAATAATATTTTTCTGCAAATTTAGTAATTATCTAAACCCAAAATTACTAAACAACTACTGTACACCAGGACCGTTAAATTTTCTACATATCTTCACGCTTTTAGACAATTTTTAAACTCAAAAGATCCTCATGTCTTATTTAAACGAAAACAATAATAAGTCAGTCATCGCTCCTGATGAAGCCAACATGGTTAGAGAAACGCGCAATGAGTGCAAAAAGAAAGCGTTTGGTCTAGTGGTGATATATACTGAGTAGTATTTTAGCTACCTAATAGCCAATAAGTCAATCTAGCTCAATTTAGAATCCAGTAATAAAAGTGTAAAACAAATATTTAATACTTAAATATTTAATTATAAACAAATAAAATAAAATTATTTTGTCTTTTGAGGACCGACCTGCGGTAATATAAGGAAAATAATCCACATCAACCATTTTGTAGGGAAACATAGTTCCAGTATTTTTTCAGTATTTTTTTTATAAAGATAAATTATCAAACGTAATGCACTTGTCATAATTTTCGCTCAATTTATATTTTATGAAGATCAAAAATTTTTGATCAATTCTTTTCGAGATAAGCGAGGTGGACAGGGGTGTTTTTGCCATTCTGTTAAAATAGTAGAAAAAATAGTGTGCATGTATTACATCATATATATTTTTGAACTAGTATTTTTACAAGCTTTCATTTGACATTCCACTCACAATTTTTTTTCACTTTCAACCCTACACGGCTCTGATTAGGCCATCAGTTGCTATATTTGTGCCAAATTTTAACTTTCTATGTCAAATAGCTTCGCAAAAAATCGGGTGTTTTAGTAGACGAACAGACACCGAAGTGATCCCATAAGTGTTCCGTACGAAACACTAAAAAAACAAACCTATTATCATGAATCTTTTTAATTAAAGTAAATAAACTTCCCAAATACAATACAAGAGCGAAAAATAAACTATATTATAACTCTATAACACTTCAAAGTGTTTTTGGATATAATTAATTGGGTGAAAAAATAGTAAAGGGGAATGGTCTTATATCCTTATTAAATAACTGGTCAAGTGCAAATTGAACTTGCGCAGTTAGTGTTCCGATTACTTTTAAAATAAAAATGTTTGTAACGGAGGTATAAAATGATCAGTGACTTCACAAAACAACCCCAAATACGTTTTTAATAAAGTTTGTTTCAGATCTTTACTTAAAACTGATGGCATTGAAATTTGTGTTTTTCTTTATATATCAAATAAATCATTAAAGGTAATGCACTCGTGATAATTTTTTATTCAATCTACACCCTGTGGAGAATATTTCAGAATTTTTTCAAAATTTTTTCGTGATTTTTTTAAACATAATACAAAGAAAAGTGGGCGCAAGTATCACATTTATATATATATACTTTTGAACTCGTGTTTTTACTTTAATTTGACACCCCACTCGATGACCTATTAAAAAATATTTTTGTTCACTTCGACGACGACTTAACCCCCCCCCCCACCCCAACTAACCCCTTAAATCAAACTTTCTATGTCAAATAGTTTCGGAGAAAATTGGGTGTGACAGACAGACAGACGGATGGACGGTCGGACGGACGGACATACGGACAGATACCGAAGTGATCTTATAAGTGTTCCTTACGGAACACTAAAAACCTAAAGAGTGATAGAAAATATAGACAGCACATGTCCTGCGGGGAAATCTCTAAATTGCTACACTAGTGAGACGCGCGGTAATTAACGATTCCCGACAGTCCCGAATTTAAGCTGTTTGTACTCGAGATATAGTCCTGAGCAGTTTATTCCGGATAAATGATGTTTGCCATATAAAATTTCTTGAAAATTATGATACTGTGACAAGCTACACCCTATATGGATATGACGTAATAGCGTGTCGTGTATACCTAGCATGCACCTCTCTGGGGGAAATTTAGCAGGCGACATCGAATGCTTCCCTGAAAGTTTTTTATATAATATACTCAAGTTAATGACTTTTCTGTGATGTTACGAAGAGCTATAATTTCTGCAGAGTTCTGACTCCCAATGCAGTAAAGAAAGCAAAAAACTTTAGTTAATTCTGTTTTATCCTTCAGTCAAAATCCAAAATATATAGTATTTCAATTTTTATACGAAAATAACAATTAAATTTTAACTGTAGTGGTGGTAATCTAAATAACCGGTCAAGTGCAAGTTGAACTTGCATAATTAGTGTTCCGTACGTTGACTGCTTTTAAAATATAAAATGTTGTTACGGTGGTATAAAAATGATCAGTGACTTGACAAAACACATCCCAAATGAGCTTTCAACAAAGTTTGTTTCCAATCTTTACTAAAAATTGATGACCTTGATATTTTTTTTTTTTTTTTTTATATACCAGATAAATTATTAAAGGTAATGCACTCGTTATAATTTTCGTTCAATCTACACCCCCTGGAGAATATTCCAGAATTTTTTCAAAATTTTTTTGATCAGTACTTTTCGAGATAAGGTGGGGGGACAGCGATTTTTTAAAAATAATAGAAAAGTGTGGGCAAGTATTACATTATATATATATATATATATATATATATATATATATATATATATATATATATATATATTTATATATATATATATATATATATATATATATATATATATATATATATATATATATATATATATATATATATATATATATATTATATATATATATTTACTCGTGTTTTCACAAGCTTTCATTTAACAACACCACACTCGTTAACTTGCTGAAAAAATGTTTCATCCCCACCAAAACTAACCCCTTAAGTCAAAATTTGACTTTCAAAACCACACGGCTTTGATGAGGCCATCAATTCCCTATATTATTACCAAATTTCAACTTTCTATGACAAATAGTTTCGGAGAAAATCGGGTGTAACAGATAGACAGACAGACGGACAGACAGACAGACACCGAAGTCATCTTATAAGTGTTCCGTACGGAACACTAAAAAGGGTTCTTTAGGAAGTTAAAACTAATCTTAGAAAATATTTTCTATGTGAATGTACTTTTGATAGGTCACTTTTCACTTCATTTTTTTTGTTTACATTGATACATAACATAACCTTTCTATTGACTAAATAATTTATAATTACTACCAATAAAATGTAAGGAACTATTATATAATTTCCATCGTGTTTTTCCAGTGGGAATAAATAGAAAAACTTCAATTTTTTAGATAAATTAACAGATAGATATACCCTTTTGTCTTAAAAACATAACTGGTTGCCTAGGGATTTCCACTACCACGTTGTTAAATTGATTTGATTTTAAAGAAGAATAGATTCATCTAGTCTCATTTCATCTTGATACTCAAAATGAATAAGATATAACCCTTGAGTTACTTATCTTACCTTGTAATTTTCCACGCAAATTAGCGTTCGAAATTTTTTTGGTTATTATTTTTATTTATTTATTTATTACGGAAGCGGAAATAAACTTCCGTAGTGGGGCAATTGTATTTAGAGGAAAACGACGATAGTTGTTCCTCTCTTTCGGAAGTGTTCAGTTTTTTTCAATAAAGTTATAAAAAGTGCCTATGTGGCCTTTAACTGGAAAACTGAAATTCCCCGTTACGGTATCAAAGTTGCAGGAGAGCATTTTAATCGAGGGTTTTTTTTTTTTTTTTTTGTCTATTTTGGTTGTTTCTTCTAGTTACCTTATGGTCTGAAGGTATTTCTGGACAGCAAATTTTGATTTCGTACCATCCACGTGTAAACCGAGCATTCCGGTCTCTACGGGGAAACCTACCATGTGCTGGGGAAGAGGTTAGAGCCATGAGTTCCTTGCACCGTCTATTGAGTAGAACATAGCCTTGTCCTAACTTTTTCGGTGTTTCCAAAAGAACTTTAACCTGTATTACTCACTTAGGGACAAACAGGACTAATTTCATATAAGTTATACTGCAAAATATATCATTTTAGGATTCGCAAAACTATGAACCACAAGGGAAAATTTACTGTTATTATACCCTTAGCTTGAGACAAGAGTGTCAGATTACCCGTGGTTCGGAGTCCGGATTTAATCTTCATCACTGTTTTAATCACATATATTTCCTTTATATTTAGTTTTAAGAACTATACCTTTGTTAACACTGCAGCTTTAAGTTTTATAATTATAAGGTTTTTATCGTTGGAAAATTTATGGTTGAGTCACCAACAATTTAAATAGTTCAACAATTCATTTTATCTATTTTCGAATCCGTATCATTCATTTGAATTTATGATAACGTTATAGGCTTAAGACCCTCTTTGCAAGACGAGATCGAGATTTAGGAATTAATTTCTGTTTTTTTATAGTAGTAAAATTTGGTTGATAATATGTAGTATAAGTCACGTTGTTGCAAGAAGAGAGTTTTGAGCTCAATTTTTGTTTTGTACAATGTTGAATTTTCTTTCTTTTAAAATAAACTAATCAATCAACAGTTCTACTGGCCAAGTAATACGCCTGCAATGCCGTTTTCATTAGAAATAAATTTTCGTTGGCGCATTTCGATTTATGTAGAAGTATAGAGCAAATTAACAAGTAAAACAAAAAACCGAACCTTAACCTGAATATAGCTAGTAATTTTAGGTTCTAGGCACTTATCTAAGATAACCTACAGAACTTAACTTGGGCACTAGTCTATGCCGAATGTTCTTGAATTTTAAGAAATTCTCCAATTTGGGGTTTTGGACTAGTTAGTAGCTCCGCGAAGAGTTCCTGACGGGGAAGCCAAGCGCAGTGAGAGGTTGATTTATAGCCTGACAGCAGTTGGTTATACCCAACACCTGTAGCAGTCTTCTGACAGGCCCACTAGCGAGGAATTTTATGTAAACTAGCCAAACGTTGTCAGTAACTAAAAATTAATATTTGAATTTAGGACTTCCAGTTTTATTAAAAGCTTTTCGGCACAGAACGGTGTTAATAATTTGTATATTTGGAGGGCATATATCTTCTCTTTTCCTTTCACCAACAAAAAAAATTATTACGATCATTCTATAACCTAAATATCCCTTTCTAGGAACAATTCAAATATTTATATGGTAATTTTTAAGAAGGGACCAGGACTTTTGCTGTAACTAATCTATACTAAATTCCACAAAAAATGTTTTTTAACAGTAGCATTAAATCGTCTTGGTTGGCTTCTAGAAATTCTCTCTTCAAAACATGTTTTCATTTTTCACGGACGAAGAAACCCAATTTTAAAATTTATCGCTTAAAATACATATTTTTTCATGAAATAAAAACATACGGAAGAAAATACATGTAACTTTTTAATTAAAAACAAAAAATTAAAATTGTCAAATATTGACACAAAAAAAATCAATTCAGAGACAGACCGAAAAAAATAATAAATGCAATTTAAACCGAATACCCTTCTCAATTTTGGCAATCGAGTGTCTGAACTACAGCTAATACAGAGTTGGGATTAACAAAAATAATGAAATTTTAAATCACTCATACGGAGGGGAAGTATGGAGAAAAATTACACATTTATAGACACAGTTATTAAAAATGCCTTAAAAATTGGCTAAATGATTTACTAGTACTTTTTTTGCAAATACGCGAGTAAATCCTAATCCAAGCTCTAAAACTGAATATTAAAAATGAAATAGAAGCTGCGCCAATACTGTATAGGTGGCTCATACTGGTTACCAAATTGCTAAAAAACGAAACACGAATGAGCACTAAATATTTTTTTAATGATTTGGTGCCGCTTTCCTCGACGAGAGCGCCATACCAGCTGGCATATAGAATTCAAAAAATGTTTCCAGGCTCGTCCATGGTTTCTATTTAAACAGTGAGATTGGCGGAGTGGAGTAGGTGAAATATTTGTTATAGTGTTCCAAAAGTGATTTAAATATATATGTTGTGCCAATATAAATATTGGCATAACGCAAAATAGTTAAAAATATAAGACAAAATTTTGCCAAATTATCTAAATACCACAATATAGACATTTTTAACCTTGGATATCTAGTATTGGGATATTAAGTTTTTTTGTCGTTACTATAAGATGTCATTATTTGCATTTTTTAAATGGATATTTCATTGAAAAAGAAAAAAACAACAATTGTGTACGTCAATCATTTGGTCGTAATAAGAATAACAATCATAACCTAACCTAAAACTAATAAGTTGGGTAGGAAACTTCCCTTCATTAATGAAAATATATAGCGCTCTTATCCTTTCCAAACTAAATTCCGGAAATTTCATATATGACTCTGTTAAAAAATCCTATAAGAATAAACTTGAAAGTATTCAAAATCAGGCGCTTAGACTTGCTACCGGTGCCTTCCGTACTCCACCTCTGTTTTTCCTTTCTAGATTGCGTTCTCTTTTACTTTTCTATACAAAGTCCTCATTTTACACCTTCATTAAGGCGCTCATTACTTTTAAATCGATCATACTCTGTTCTTCCTCCTGATTCCATAGCAGACAGAATCAAATCAATCCTAGATATTCAAAATCTTTCTTTTCATTTCCACAAAGCTTCTAAATTTCTAACGTTTCCTCCTTGGACCTCCACACCTCCATCCATTGACCTCTCTATACTCAAATACGATAAAAAAACTAGTTCCTGACCGCTCATAAGGAATTCCTTTATCACAATACTAAAAGAAAAGTACATAGACTTTTTCCCTATCTACATGGATGGGGCTGGTTCTGTGGTGATTGCTGAGAACTTTATCTTGAAATTGAGACTTAACAAAATATCTTCGATATTCTCAGCGGAACTATTAGGATTCAAAGAAGCCTTAAGATGGGCAATCTCTTCAAAATCGAGTAAGAAATACATACTTATCACGGACTTTCTGTCCTCGCCGTAGGCCACTTCCTCTTCCAAAATTTCTTACCCTCTGGTTCTGAACATTATTAACCTCCTTCACATTGGACAGAACAGAAGCTTAACATTTGTATTCCTGTGGGTTCCAAATCACAAGATAATCAAAGGAAACGAGTCAGCTGATCTGAATACAAAAGTGCCATTTCCACTTGAACCTCCACAAAATTCATTTTCTCTTCTAAAGTTTTTTCAAACCATTTTAGAACCACTATAGCAAATCAATTTCAATTAGAATGGGACTTGCAAGAGGGTGCTAACAAACTATGGGAGGTAAAACCTCTTGCCTTTTTTTTTCCCCCTCTGTACCTTCTTTTTTCCTTATCTCGCAAGGAAACTGTTATGTGGAGGAGAGTTGCCATCGACCACACTTATCTCACACATTCCTATCTACCAAAAGGAGAGCCCCACCCAATATGTCCCAAGTGTGTATAAAGCACATTCTGGATTCAACCGACTTCCTTGACAAGAAATTAAAATACAAAATTATCGCAAGACCGAACCATGACGGAATCAAAAATCCAATAAACTAACTGAAGGAAACCATACTCCAAAATAATAATATTTACATTTAAATTGGACGCCAAATGAATCTATATATCGACGCCTCTTTTAAAATAAAAAAAAAATAAAAAAAAAACAACTCCCACAATCCATGTAATGTACATACAATGCAATTATAAATAAGGAAATAGGCTACTTAAAATCCTTTTGTATTCACTTTGTGAAAATATGTGAAGAATTGATTGAAATTTGTCGACAAATTAATTCAGAATAAATTGAGTCAAAAATCAACGTTTCCTGCTGAAATGGAAAGGATTTTAATGGATTACTGTTTGTACATAGTCAACGGTTTTTACGGATTACGTAAATTACCTTTCCAATTAGCTATTAAGACCCATATAGATCCCCAATTTGTTAGTGACAGAAGATCAACAAGGAGAAATTCGCTTAAACCTTTTTATCGAATAATCTAATAGGGTTAAAGGTTTCAGCCATGAAACGTTGTATTTTATTGTTATCATAACCTGTCTTTTTTGGCACTTCGAAAGAGAAATTTTAAAAATGTTGCATCAATGGAACAAGCAAGCTTGAGGGGCCAAAAATAGATTAACACATGGTCGTCAGTAGAAAGAGGTGTCCATCTACCCTCGTTATGTGTATTGGTGCAGCTAGAAATTTGGTACGGCACGTTATCTGATGGAGCACCACCTGGTCCCACATTTGCATATCATAAGACACTACGTTAAAACGTTTGTATCTTTAGCACAATCACACTACACAACAGTTATCACTACAACACCAAACATTTTATTTTTACACACATTACGCCTTTCACTAACCATGTTAGCACCATAGGATCGATATTTGACCAAATCTATGAATAAAAACTAGACTATTTATACAGAACTTGGAAAAACTCAATGCACCAACTTCACCCGGAGCATAAGTTCCAGTGGAGTAACCCGTATTCATGCTGCGACTAAACTGTGAGAAATAGATCATCGGTATTTTTAAGTTTTACGAGTATTAGTTCAATATTTCGTATGCATCGTATTTTCTATCACATTAAATTATCAAATGTTACAATATGATCTATTTTAAGAGCATGTTAAGCAATACTTGATTTTTCAAGCCTCATAAATAAGCTAAATGTTCTTTAAATCTTGCTTGATTCTTGTTTGTCCAACTTCTTGTTTCAATCATTACAACTTATCTCATAAATTCCACTTCCATTACGTTCGTGAGGTTTATCCTTCGAAAAAACGTGAAATTATGAATATGTAACATAAACTTATGTCTATTTATTGATTTATATATATTTAACCATCCTGACTTTTTATAAAATAACCAAGATGAAGGTGTCGAAGCAGCACCGGCTACAAAAACGAGGCGTTCAGTATGGAAAGAAGACCATCTAACAGTAACAAAGCGAACCTAGATACAAATGCAGACTCACAATAAATCAGTTTCTGTTTTAAATTTGTCAAGTTATTTATTGGACCAATATCCATTAGATTTTTACCTAAATTGAAATCTATTCAATATTTAACAAAAAAAAATTAAGCACAAAGTACTATAACCTACTCTGTCAAAGGAAAACAGAACCAAAGAGAAGAAAAAGATTCTAGAACTATAACTAGTTTCTAGTTCCTCCTCCTCCGACGCCGACAAGAATATTCAGATTAATACTGAGAACAGCGGTGCATAAGGTGAAAGCTGCAAACACGTATTCTGAATTTTTCTAATGATATTTCATTAAATTAAAATTCTAATAGAATTTTTGCTGGCCCCTAATATTAAAGTAATTAAATTATTCTTTTTGACTTTTTCAGAAAGTATACGATACTGGTTAGATGAGAAATCTTGAGCATTGAGATTAGACCACGTCAATTTAGAGTGCGTTTTCCTACGTCTCGTCACAGATCGCACGTGGTGCCTACAAGGTTATTTACTTTTTCTAATCCCAAAGAGTAAAAACCTCTGACTACTCCTCACGTAATCATAAAGTAAACGTCAGAAAGTTACATTGAATTTAATGTTATATTTCGAAAGAGGGTAAATATTATTAGCAACATTAATTGTAAGCGTCAGACTAGGGTAATAAGTGGAAATTTATTTAAGTATATCCGAATTGAGAAAAAGAAAGTTTTAAACTTCAATATATCAGAGTATTTTTATAACAGCCTGTATATATATATATATATATATATATATATATATATATATATATATATATATATATATATATATATATATATATATATATATATATATATATATATATATATAATATAATATATATATATATATAAATATATATATATATATATATATATATATATATATATATATATATATATATATATATATATATATATATATATATATATATATATATATATATATATATATATATAAATATATATATATATATATATATATATATATATATATATATATATATATATATATATATATATATATGTACATGCCAAATATGTTTAGATTTTAAAATGGCTACATGACTTTTACATAAGAGAGATTGTAACCGAAAAAGTGGCAAGATTAAAACTGTACAACATATTGAAGTTTAACCGTAAAGACAGAATACACTAAAATAAGATAAATAGACCTTCACATAGTATACTACGTTTAGAGCTCGATAAAACGGCGGACAAGATAAAGCAATAGAATAATAATGAAATTTCAAATAATTTATTGAAAATAAAAGAAATACGTGTTGTTAACCAACTTCCTTAAAAATGTATTGGATTATCCCTTTGTATCTTTGAGTAAAGTTTTCCCAGAAGTATTAACTTATGTACTATTTTTATAACTAGAAAAATAACATTTTACAAAATTTTACTTATTCAGAAGATATTTTGTCCAGTTAAGGCACATAACAACTATAGCAAAAAGCGACGCAAAGCATTTAAAATGTACGATTGCCTGCCTAAACCAGTAAAAAAATAAAGGTTTTCAGAACATATCTCGATTAAGCTTCCGGTATAGCCATGGTTTCTTCACTGTCTCGTGTAGTAGCGAATATTTTTATACTTCCCTAAAACTAAAATTTTGATGTAGATATGTTGATGACAAAAACCTCAATAAAATTTTAAATTATCTAAATTAACAACGTCCAAACATAAAATTTACAATGAAAACCGAATCAAATGATATCTAACCTTTTCTAGGTGTACTGGTACAAAGAAATCATTTAGGACATCCGGTTTATGGAAAGCCAATATAAACAGATATCTGAATGTTAACCCGCACCATGATTGTTCTCAAAAACTATCCATTATGACCTCACTAATAATTACACCTTTGCCAATATGTGATGAATATAATTTAGTCTCAGTAGAAACAGATAAACTGATCAATAAGCTTAAGTTAAGTAAACAGTAAAACAAACAATTCTTTCATTTACTGGTAAACTCCACATTTATTTTAATTTTTCAACATGTTTTTGCTATCACTGTAGCTTTATCAAGAATAAATGAGCAAGATGGAAAATTTATTATATATATATATATATATATAATATATATATATATATATATAATATATATATATATATATATATATATTATATACACACATATTTATATATATATAGATATATATATATATAATATATATATATAATATATATATATATATATATATATATATATATATATATAATCCCTATACGTAAAATGCAATAATTTTGGGAATTCCTAATTATACTGTTATAAAAACTTTATGTTATAGGTAAGTACGGTATTATTGAAATATATTTACAAGAGGTGACTTATTTAATTCTAATTGGTCATTTAACAAATAATTAGTATTTTTAAGTTTATTGATTTCCAGAGATTCAAGCAAATTTAATTTATACCCTTTCATTTTCAACATGTAAAATTTCAAAGTTTTTTATAAAACTGATGTTCTGATTCTTTTAAATGGTTACAGTAATTTGTTATTGTGATAAATTAGTTATAAAAGAGGTAAAATGTTCTTTTATTCTTTTTTTAAAATTTCTTCCTGTTTGACCAATATATGTACAATAGCAATTTTGACAGTTAAGTTTATAAAACACGTGATTTTTGCTCTTTGTTTTTCATTTATTTTTTTTTATATATATTTGCTTAGGCTGTTATCTGTTTTAAATGCTACATTAATATTTAGTTTTTTTTGTTAAGACATTTCTAATTTTATTGCTAATCTCACCTATGTATGTAATAACACTATAACGTTCTTGATTCATTTTTGTCTAGGAAAATTAGTTCTAATGCTTTTTCATATTTTTTCTTTTTTAAAATTTTGATTGTTATATCTACATTACTCGTATATCCGTTATTTGCTGCAAAGTATTTTATTATGTTTAGTTCTTTACGAAAATCTTTTTCGTTTAATGGAATTGATAGTAATCTATGAATCATGCTATGAAAGACAGCTGGTTTGTGTTAGATTGGGTGACATGATTTATTATATATTGTTGTATCAGTATGCAATGGTCAGTGGTAAATAGAGAAAGTATGTTTATTATTATATTTTGTTACAGTTAAATCTAAGAAGTTTTGCTATTATTAGTTTCTTCTTCAGTAGTGAATTTTATGTTAGCATGTAAATTATTTATATGATCAAAAATATTTTGAGCTGTCTATCTGTTCCTGTGAAGCAGGCTAAAAATATCATCGACATATCTACACCAATAAATGAATTTGTTAAACAAATTTTTGATTCTATAAAGTTCATGAAAATTTCTGCTAGCAAGGGACTAAGGAGATTACCCATTATAAGACCTTTTTTATTAGTGTACATAGTCTTATTAAATTCAAAATAGTTTTTTAATATAATTAATGTGGTTTGAGTTTAAAAAGCTGTTCGACTAGTGTTATAGCATTTTGAGGTGGTATGTTCGGAATAAATTGATTATATCAAAAGAGATGAGTTTCGTTTTGTTAGGAAGTTGTATATTTTGAATTCTATTAACTAAATCATATGAGTTTTTTTATTTGAAAATTAGCAACAAAATGAGTATTCTCATTAATTATTTCTATTAACTTCTTTGACAACTTATAAGATGGTGCTGAAGTAAAAGAGACTACTGCTCTTATTGGATAATCTTTTTTATGCAATTTAATTAAAGAATATAGTTTTGGCGTTTGTGCGTTCATCGAAGTTAATTTGCTCAAATTTTATCATTAGATAAACTTCTACAATCACTAATAGCAGATTTAAAACCTTTTCTCTTCTCTTTTTTTTAAAATTTTTCTGTTAAGTTATTATTTAACTTCTCCTAAATTACTATTGTTGAGAAATCTAAAGTTTTTTTGAATATAGTGATATTCATCAATGGCTACTACTGTATTACCTTTATCAGCTTTAGTGAAAATAATGTGATTTTATTTCGATTTTTTGTATTATTGTTTCTAAGAGTATGGTTATCTTGTGTTTGGTTGTTGTCTTTTAGTAAATCTTTTTTAATAATATTAATTGCGTCGTATTTTTACATAACTATTTTTTTTGAGCATATTCAGTTTCTACGCTTAATATTTCTAATTTATTAAGAGAAGTAGAAACTGAATGTACTCTTAAAAATATCCCCAACAATAGTTATATAAAACACGAAGCAATTAATATTATTAAAAAAATTTTCTAAAAGAAAAATACCAAATACAAGTTAATTATACTATTAGAACAATAAAACAAAAATCAAAACAAAATTACATTATTTTCACTAAAGCTGATAAAGGTATTACAGTAGTAGCCATTGATGAATTTCAATATATTCAAAAAAATTTAGATTTACACAACAATAGTAATTATGAGAAGTAAAATAATAAGTCAACAGAAAAATTTCAAAAAATTGTTAAATCTACTATTAGTGATTGTAAAAGTATATTTAATGGTAAAGATTTAAGCAAATTAACTTCGATGAACCCACAAACGCCAAACTATTGCACTAAAAACGTTTATTTAAATACTTAGCTCCTAGACAAGGTGGAAGTAAGGATCTATCATTAGATAGTGGAGTGGCATCTCACATACAGTGTGCTACAGATAAGAATTGCCAAATGGCGGCCGGCAAAATTTTTAATCACTTAGCACCTCCATTTCTTGCCAGATATATATTTTTCGTTTCAGGGAGTATAAATTGTTACCATAAATTTCAGTTTTAATATGTCTCCACAAGGAAAATCTATTAGCTTCAAGTTAATATTAGCTGGACTTTTAATACTTTAGTTTTGGTTTTATCACGTTTTAATAGTAGGATTCTGTTTACTGCCATGGCTGTGGAAATATACTTCATCCGAAAATAAGAAGCTGACTGAAAAGCATTTAAACATCTGATTAACAAGATTGAACATCTGAGCACATTCGCATTAATTCTTACATTACCTGTAGAAGTGCGGACATAACGTGATGTGACGAGTTCCTGGCTACATTTACGATATTGGATCGTTTGCGTAATGAGCGGTTGGGATACTGTTCACTCTTGTTGACTTTTGCAAAACACCATGATGTTTTTGGTCGCCGTTCCTTAGGTTTACTTCAAGTAAAATCTGTTTTTATAAAATTCTCGTATAAAAAAAAGACACATTCTGCTTTGGTAAACAGCGCGATAGCTGCTAAATCTTTAAAGACCAATGTTATGTTCTGTAGCTCCGCCTAATGGTCTCACCTATTACGTTCGCACAGTAAGAAAAGCAAATTTGAACTTATTTATTTACTTTTCTAACTTGATACCTTAATAATAAGAGTGTGAATGATGACAATGACGGTATCTCACATTAGTTCCAGTAGTACTTCAGAATTTCGTTGTAGTATTTCATTTTTATTGCAATGTGTTATAACATTCATTTTTTCCTAGATTTTAAGATCCTGTTACCTGTTTTTTCTCCCTATAATTTATATTTTATTACATTTTTATATTTATTGTAGTGATTTCAATGCTTGAGCAGTGTAGCTTAAAATAGTGTTTTTAAATTTTTGAGCAGTTTAATTTAAACCGACAGAGTGTGTAAAGCGTGTTGCCGACTTGATTTATTTAGTTTGCATTAATTTTTCGTCCGGAAGTGAGCCATTTTAAAGACGTCACTTTAAGGAAGATATTTAAGCGGCCGAGATGCAATTATAATAGCTTTTTCCATCAGAATGCCGTAGTGGTTTTTTCCACCATGAAGCAGTAGTGGCTTTTTCGACCATGAAGCCGTAGTGGCTTTCTTCTCCAGCACGCCACAGAGTGTTTCTTAGTGATGTAGTAGTGCAGTAATAGTTTCTAGCTCTCAAGTTTAAAGCTTTTTCCTTTCTTGAAATATCCTGCTCATCCTCAGGCATTTCGGGTCAAAAAGTGTTTAGTAGCCCAAATGAAAACTAGGAGGGGGATGACCGGGACAATATTTATATGAAAGTTTCACCAGGAAAGGCCAAGTAGCTTATGGAAAACTCACGAGGAGAAACCAATCGTAAGTCATAAGCACACCAGTCTAAAAAATCTCACTTCCTGTCTACAAGTGCGTTTCCTTCGACTACTCTACACGTGAAATTCACGGAGTTGATTTCAAAAACTTTAATATCGAGTTTTATCAAGCCTTTTATTAAAAACTTAGTAACCCTAATCTAAGGACTCTATGCCATAGTGTACACTCTTCTAGCTTAAGGGGTTTTTTTTATTTAGTAGAAGTAATTTTTAGGAGGTAATAAAGTTTGGAATTTTTATATTGTTAATAAATATACCCTTTTTTTTTATTTAAATGTGTAGTTTTTTTTTATGGGTTTAGCACACGTGCTACAGGGAAGTCCCTAAAGCGCTACAGGAGCGACACGTGTGCGGAGGAAGCATTCACGTTGTACTTGAATCGCTGTAAATTGTACTCGGTGAGAAACACAGTCCTGGGAAAATTACTCCAAAGGGATGATGTTCTCCATATAAAAGACTGCTTGAAAAGCATTGTATGAGGAGTAACAAGCTGAACCTCATACTGATGTGAAGTATTAGCACGACGTGTACTTCTAACATGCACCGCTCTGGGAGGAATTAAGTGGGCCACATCCTTCGAACACTTTCCATGAAAATACTTGTAGAATAGGCTCAAGTCACCAACCGTTCTTCGATGTTCCAGCGAATCAAAGCCGGCGGTCAGTTTCGGGTCTCCTATCAGACGGACAGCTCTTCTCTGAATAGAATCCAACAAATGTAGTGTATGTTTGGGAGCGGAGCCCCAAACATGGAGAAGTAATCCATAGTTGGTCGAATTTGAGCTTTGTAAAGAATTAACAGTTGTTGTGGAGTGTAAAGCTTTCTGGTTCGAAATAATATACCCAACTTTTGAGAAGCTCTCCTTACTATGCCTGCAACATGTTCATGTCAGGACATATTTACTCCCAAATTAAGGCCCAACAAATTGAGTGACGATGTTAGAGAAATGGAGTGCCACGACATGACTATGTCGGGTTTTAGCAACATTAACTTTTTTAGAAAAAACTTCCGCCTGGGTTTTTGTAGCATTAAATTCCACTTGGTTACTATCACCCCAAGATAGAACTTCTTCCAGATCTTTGTTAAGTTGAATGACTTCCTGCTGTCTGCGGATATTCGTCTGAGTAGCCGATATCCGAGCATTCAAAGTGAATGAAGAGATAAGTGTACTGTCATCTGCAAAGCTGTAGATTGGATTCTCGGTCTCTTCCAGCAGATAGTTAATATAAATGAGAAAGAGAGTAGGAGACAGTATGGAGCCTTGGGGTAATCCGGCGTCGACAGTGAAGATGTTAGAAAGAAATCCGTCGACTGCCACTCGTAAAGAACACTCTCTGAGGAAACATGAGTAGTGTCTCAGTAAACTCAGCTTGTTCTTTCAGGACGCAACGGTTGTACGTAAATTAATCTTATTTTAACAACTAAATAACTCTTCAGTATTTTTTCATTTTTTGAGCTGAAATCAGTTTCCTTATATTCTAAAATGAACCGTGCCCAAAAAAAATAGTACAACCAAATTTTGAACAACTATAGAGACTATTTTCAAAAGACGTACAAAAATTATCTCTTATCCATATTCTCTACCAGTAAAAAAAAAATTATGAGCTAGCTGATGTCTTAAGTCTGTCCTCTATCAGTATTAATATCCACTAATCCATTCTCGAAATTAAGATATACATGTATAAGGGGCAAATAACGACTTCTATTTAATAAATAAAATATATATTAAAAGTAAAGAAACTTTAGACGTTTCAGTGTTTCGATTAATCGCGACTCTCAGCAGACTCGAGCTCTCATAGGAGATCTTTAAATGGTCCGTCAATCAGAGAGCAAGGCTTAAGATGTTACTACTAAATAAAAACGACTGTCATTTTTTGGCTTAAATGTTTCTCACAAAATTGTTATCAAGCAACTTAGTAAATAATAATATTAAGTAGAAGTCAGTTAATTTCTTTATAAGAAAATTAATCTGAAAATTCCTCTACAGACTTTAGAACTTAATCATGGGAGAGCAAAAAATATCTGCATAATTAACCTTAATACAGAAGAAATCCCCAAATGATTGACGAGATGGAATTAAAATTTAATTAGAGAAGAGATTCGTTTTTGCGTAAGGATGATACACTGAAACAGCTAAGAGAGAATTCATGAATGATTAGTTGCGTATTTATAACCCTAAAAATTTTGAATACAGTTTAGACTACATAAGCTCTGACATCCTTAGTAAACTTTTGAATTAGTTTTAATTATAGATGGGACGACTGAGCTGCATAATTTAATAGGATGTTTTGTGTTTGAGAAATGATATAGATAAGTTCAAAAAATTCTAATCTTAATCAAACATCTACTAAAACTTATTGTCTACCACAAAATTTTTAGCAGGCAATTTCTTGATATATTTGATAGCTATCTTCGTTTTTGAATAACAGTGTTTCAATTTTTATTTATTATAAAATTTCGACATTTTCGGCCATAATACTATGGTTTTTATTATATAAAAAATTTTCCTTAGCAGATATCGAGATCCCGTCTTGATAGAATTATAAAAAAGAGCATTTTTTTACCACGTACAGTTCAGAGAATTTGATAGCTATCTTCGTTTTTGAATAACAGTGTTTCAATTTTTAATTATTATAAAATTTCGACATTTTCGGCCATAATACTAATATAATCATCACCTAATTACATGGAGTTTATGGAACATGGAAGTGAAATTTCCTTTGGAGTTAACTTAAACAATTTTTACTGAATATTTATTAATACTTCAGATTAGGTTTAAATCAAAATTGAGGATATTTTTTTAAATCCAAATATTATAGACAAAAACTGTAAAGATATCACGCTACTAAACTAATAAAGGAGGCCTTAAACCAAAGATGGTGCTTTGGCTTAAGGACTGAATATAGACCCATGATAAAATGCGAAGTTGCAGTACGGTGGACGAAAATAGAGCAGAGGACGACAACTACGGAGGTAAATCGGCCGCAGCGGTAGGCTTTCAATGCAAATTTTTATCGGTTATAACGAACCCGGTTATAACGAATTTCCGGATAAAGCGAACCAAATTTGGATGTTTTGTGTCCGTTTATAACGAAATTGTCAGTCCCTGTGCTCGATATCGTGCGACTTGATCTAGAGAATTCACTGAAACTCGCTGGGAACCCCTATTCTACTTATTTCCTTCCGCCGCGTCGCTAGTTCGAGCAGTATTATTTTCAATTCACTTGTGTTATGCGGTTCTAATGCATATTTGATCAAAGTAGCAAAGTGAAATGTTTAAGTTTTTATTTTAAAATGAGTACACAAAAACATAAAGCGTTTACTTTAAAAGACAAACACGATATTATAAGGAAAATAGAAAATGAAGTTAAACAAAGTGATGTTTGTAAATAGTTGAATTTAACTAAATCTACGGTTTCTACCATATGGAAGAAGAGGCAAGAAATCTTATCAATCTATGATAAAAGAAACTTTAGTTTCTAAAAAGGTAAGAACATCTACACATGACCAAGTCGATAAAGGACAACTTAAATGGTTTAGTCAAAAACGGCATGAACATGTTTCTATTACCGGCTATACTTTACAAGAAAAAGCTAGTGAAGTGTGAAGGAAAATAGAGAACACCGAGATTAACTATTCTACAAGTTGGATTGAACGATTTAAAATGCGACATAATATTAGTGGGGGTAAGATGGTGGGAGAAACTGCAGGAGTGGATATGACTGTTGTTGATCAGTGGTTGGCCAATGTATGGCCGGAAATCCGAGAAAGTTATGAATATGTGGATGTGCGGATAAAACTGATTTGTTTTATATGACGCCTGGTAAGACATTAAAGTTTGTCTTAGATAATTGTGCTGGTGGAAAATTATCAAAAGTAAGGATTTACTCTGTTGATAACAGCAAATATGTCTGGAATAGAGACAAAAAAATTGTTGGTGATAGGAGTGTCCGCCAATCCCATGTGTTTAAAAAACAAACATTTGCCAGTAAAGCACAATCGAACAGTAAAGCCTGGATGATATAAGAAATTTTTAAAAACGAACTGACCGAATGGGACAAAGAATTAAAATTCACAAACAGAAAAATATTTCTTTTAATTGACAACTATCCAGCGCACCCTGAAGTTGATCTACAGTAAATAAAATTGGTTTTTATGCCTCCAAACACAAGTGCAAAGCTCCAGCCTATGGATCAAGGTGTGATACATTCTTTAAAATGTCACTATAAAAATATTTTACTTATGAAAATTTAGAGACGATCGATAAATGGTAACATTTTTTCTGTAACTCTCTTGGACGCTATAAACTTTATCCATAGGGCTTGGCAAAAAGTCAGTAGAGGAAAACTGTTTTATGCATGGTGGATTTTCAGGAAGGAATGTAGAATATGACTCAGATGATGAGCTCAAAACCGTTGACTCAGTGTATTGAAAAAGATCGAAAAAATCCTACTGATTGTATAGAATTTATTTACGAATGTTGACATTCAACAAAGTACAGTGGAAATTGAATTAAAAAGATATTTGATCACTTTAATTATTGAAGGATATCTATGTGCCGATAATGAATTAATGACGAGAGAAATATTAACTCATGATCCAAATTGTGACATCAGTAACTTCTGGAAAGATTTTAAGCGATAATGACGAAGACGAGCTTGAAGAAGGAGATAATATTATGTTCCATCGATTTCAGAAAATGACTAAGAAAATGAATGAAACTCTCAATTTTTTGGAATCTCGTGAAATTCGTGAACATATATGGAGTATTTTTTGTAGGCTTTGATAATTATATAAGGTAAGTAAAATTGTACAAACGAAAATTACTGATCTTATTGTATAAACTACGTATTTTTTAATGTTTTCGTTTATAGTCGTATATGTACCAACATACATAATAATAACTTTACTGTGACTTTTGTTTTATTTCTCTTTAATAATTATATTAACATTATTTTCTTTTCATTTAATAAAATTATTATGATTCCGACGAACGGCAATGGAATCCGGTCTTTTATAAGACAATATATACGGATCGTATAACCAAAACTTCAAGAAGGGAGTAGGCGCAGTGAAGCTTTAACATTGCATTAGGAACAAGTGCAACAAGCTTGAGATGCCTGTCGGACCAACTCCAAGATTACGATGATCTTTTAGAACATACCTTCAATAAGGTTGCTGGGTTTCAGGTTCGGGGATAGCAAGATTTGGAGCTACAAAACCAGACAGAGGTGCATCCGAGTTTTGGTATATCAAAACAAGTGGTAAAACGACAGTCAGTCGATGGTCACATCAGCAACAGCTAAATTGTTAGGTTGTAACGTATGGCCAAAGACATGCGAGGTACGTGGAGGCCTCTCAAAGAAAGTAGCAACTGATTTCCGTTTAACCAGTACCCAGACCAAACTAGTGATGGGATTGATCACTGACGACTGCCACCTGAGGAAACATTTTACAGGAAATGGGTATCCGCAATGGTCTCAAGACCTGCAGACTATGTGGTAAGGGGGAAGAAACCTCTATATAGACGCTATACGAATATGTATCTGTAACTCGGATCAGACCCAACCTGTTTAAAGATCTACATCATGGCGATAAATTACTACATAAAGGGATTAAAAAAGAAGCGAATAAATCTTTTGAAAGGAACGACGCATGTGTAGCCGAGTGACGGGAGTACAATAACCTAAGAGGCTGCAGTGCATGCACAATCGTCTACCCCGCCGACAACGAATCAACCAACCAACGAACCAACAAGAAGGCAGAACTGGTTGTGATCAGTTTTATAGAAAATTGGTAGACCAATAGACAAAGAACCGAAAAAGAAGGAATGTATTTAATTTTAAGGCCGCTAATACTTATTATATTACCTATATGAAAATTCAATTTCCTGTGTTTGGTATGATCCTAGAAAATATACGCGATATCGTTTATAGTTAAAAAAACACTGGTCCAGTGTGAGTTGGACTTGCTCAATTAGTGTTCCGAAATGTGAGGCCTGAAAATAAAAAAAATTGTTACGGAGATATAAAATGATCAGTGACTTCACAAAACACACCCCAAATGGGTTTTCAATAAAAGAATTGAGATTCCATATTACACACACATGTCTAGTCAGATATTAACCCAGGAGGATAATCGACGAACCAGAACATGACAGAAAGTTCCCGAATATATATATATATATATATATATATATATATATATATATATAAATATATATATATATATATATATATAATATACATATATATCAAGTTCAAATATATATTTTCACGTTTTTCTTTTTTTCCGTAGACAATAATATATAATAGTTATAACATCTTAGCTACCCAATAGTCAATAAATCAATATAACTCAATCAAGAATCTGATGGTAAAAGTTTAAAACAAATATTTACTACCTAAATATTTTTTAAATTATAAACAAATAAAATAAAATTATTTTCACTCTTACCTAATGTTTAAAGCAGTAACTATCACTTCTCGGTTTAATTCACAACTTTGACGAAATAACCCTTTACCGTTTTGACGGGCAAGTAGTTTTTTTTATACCATATAAATTATCAAACGTAATGCACCAGTGATAATTTTTTCTCCCAAAATATTTAATCAGTACTTTTCAAGATAAAGTGAGTGAACAGGAGTCTTTGGATAGTCTTTTGAAAATAATACAACGAAAGGTCTGCGCAAGTATTACATCATATATATTTTGCAACTCGTGCTTTCACAAGCTTCCATTTGACATACCATTCGATAATCGGTAAAAAAAAAATTTTCTCACTTCCGATTTTACCCTGTAAAGCTAAACTCTTAAGTCAAAACTTAACTTTTTTTTCCAAACTACAAACGCTTCTGAATTGGGCCATCAATTTCTACATTTGTGCCTAATTTCACGTGAAATAGTTGAGAGAAAATCAGGTGTGACAGAGACGGACAGGCGGAGACCGAAGTGATCCCATAAGTGTTCCATCCGGAACACTACAAAAATAGTGTTACTACCTCACTATTACTTTCCTTCGACTACACTTATGTTACTTTGACTTAAAGAGTTATCGCATAATGTAACAGTTGTGTATTTTATGTAATTTCTACATAAAATGTTTTATAAAACAGTATTTATCCTGACTAATTTTACCTAACGTCTTCTAGATCCCAAGTATTGATCTTCTGATTTTCAAACAGAATATACAAGAAAAAATATTGGTTGTAAAATATTCTATAACTTTGTAAAAATATATTGCTATTATTTGTTCTGGGAGTAAAAACCTTTGTACACCTTTATAAAATTTTTAAATTTTGCAAAGAATGGAATTGGTAAAAAAATGTTTAATTATCAACATACAATTTTTTAAGTTTTATTAGAATAATTGTACTTTTGACATAACCGCTTTTAAAAACTAACTATTTTGCCTACCTAACCAACACTATAGTCCTCTTTAAAAACACCATGAAAGGAGTTTTATTTCCGTAATTTTATATAAAAAATAGTAAAGTATATCTCATCGAAAAATATTTTTAATATAAATTTCCTCTTGGCATTAATGTTCCCGTTTACAGAATTGCCGAGATCTAGCTATAACTTTCAGCTTCAATAATAAGAATGTTCTTATTTTTCAAATCAAAATGAAAATTTACCATAAATTTTATTGTATATACAAAGTATTATTAAATTGGCTTAATATAATCAAACTACTGTAATCCCTGTAGCCAACAGAATTCTAAAAAATATTAATAAATAGGAATGCTATGCCCCTGATAACAAGACATAAAATTAACCACAAAATGTCTCTAAAAACTTTTAATTTTAAACTCATGCCTTTACTTCCTAATTGAGGTAAGCACTGTTGGATAATATATTTGAGCAAAATGCACAACCATATATATTTCTGACGAGGTGTCAGTGGCCAGTTTATCGATCTTCCATCTCGTCTTAAAATCTCCTCCAAAGTCTCCCCCTCTCCTTCTACATTCACATTATTACGACGATTATCCTAGATGTTTTCAGTCACTCCTAATGTCCCGCACGTACTCTTTTGAAATTAAAAATGGAAATGGCTTCACATTAATTTGACAGCAGTTACCCATACTCAAAATATTATAATTTTTTTCGCCACGAATCACTGGTCTACCCTAAAAGATATATTGCGTAAAATTCCGTTATACAACTGACATGTTTTAATCAAACAAAAATAAAAATGGACCCAGCTGGAACTACAGTTCCTCTTGTTCTCTCTTTTTAATTTGTATTTAATGCCAAAATTCCGAGAAATTCAGACGTAAAATATTGGCACAATTCTTAATTTGTCTAAAAACATATAAATAAAAACGCTTCATAATTTGTAAGGAAGCCCACCACCACTTAACCTTTACCAAAAGGACCTTTCCTTGGAGTCACAGTACTAAAACTTTTGAGTCCTAAAAAACATCTGTTTTTGAGTACCTAATAGAATCGAGTCCAACAAGGAGTACCACTAATGTACTTTCGACCACATAGAAATCCTTACATTTACAGATCTAGAACAGATAATAACCGTAATATTTGTTATTGTTCGATTACATTTTAAGTTAAAAACTTGCTAAATCAAAATATCTCACTTCATTTAGATGTACTTAGCGTTAAACTTTTAGGTCCTTTTTAAACAGCTTAATCTGCCTCTCGTTGCTTATCTACTTGCCCATGGTGAGCCTATTACGTCTAATCTACCCCATGCTACCTTAGGTATCTTCGACAAGGAAACACAGGAACCCTCTTCGTCGACCCACACCAAAAGGGCTTACTTCGTGATGAACTTACTGTAACAATTAAAAGTCAGAATAACAGTCACAATCTCTTAAAGATTTATAACTCCATTATTACCATTGTCAATTTATTAAGCCACTCATATTATTATATTAATAACATACTCTATCGAAACTATATCTTAACCGAAAAACCCGCCTCTCCCCACATATATTGGCAAAGATCTCCCTTCCGAAGTTTGCACCCCCCCCAATCATAGCCTTGTTCCACGAGACATCTAACTCGGTTGTTACCATGGTTATATACCATGGATCATGTACCAAAATAAACCTAACATTTAACAACTAATTTATGTTCATTTATTTCACCCCCCCATTTGGGGGAAGATTTCTAACCGGCTCCATTCTCGTATTCTGCCTTCAACCATTGAATAACTACAGATCACACTTTCTCCCCCCCCCCCCCAACAAATTTGCCTCTTCTACAATCTAAACACCTCATTAAACCTAAGTCCATGTAAGTACGTAAAAATTTGGCTTCGAATTTTTAAGAAGAATAAAAGTGATTATTTGTATTAAAACAGAAACTACACTCCTAATTTTCATAATCTTTATTAAAATATGTTTATATGCAACCTTTTAAAATTGTCACTTGTGTTTAGAAAATAACTTTTTCATAGTGTCATTGAGGGAAAGCGACCAATAAAAATTTACAAGTAATTACAGTTTCAATTTTTCATGATGCTAATTCTGACAAGGTTTTTTTAAGAATTATATCTAATATTGAAAAATATTTGCTATAAAGGTATACTCATACTTCCTGACTTTACACATGTTAATAATAAATAATTTAAAACATCCCTATGGCTCAGGATTTCGTATACTTATTGTTGTGTTTCTTGTACCAATGTGTTTCGTTTCGATTTTAAATCGTCTGCGCATCGCGACTATTACATTTAAGCCTTTTATAGAAGATGATTAAAAAAAGGTCATTATCAGCCAAGCGATTCCTCAAGAAACACCACACTACTATACCAGCGACTGATATTTCTTGTTTCAAATGTATTAAGTTAGGTAAATGTCTCTAGAGGAAAATTAATCTGCAAGGAGGAGGGTCCCTAAGGTCGGTGTGTGTTAAGCCCCCCTTCCAATTATTGACGGCCAATAAGAGAACGGTTAATTTTTATAAATACAATGACCAGGGCAAACTCGGTCATAAACAAGGTGACCATGAAAGCGATTATACACCCTCCACCCTTTTACATCCCTTAAACCCGGCCAAGTTACAACATTCGGATTACGAAGTAATTCATCATGCAATTAACACGATAGGGACATGTGATTCAAAATGGCCGTCTAACACACTGCGGCGGACTCAGGACAAAAGAAAAAAAATCACCCCTCCCCCTTCTTTTCACATGCACTTTCACCTTAAAATTACCGTACCATACAGGTAGGAAAACAGGAATATACCCAAAAAGCTAATTAGGAGCGATGCAGAGATTACTGACTGATGCAGTATACCACAGATAATAGTACCAACATCTTAATGATCATTTTATTCCCCCTCTTAATTTATTACATCCACTCTGCCTAAAATAACCGTAAACGAAAGCCGTTTACACCGACCTTGTACCAATAGTAACTAGCCGTTCGTACTAGTAGTTTTCAGGATGACAGAAATACTTCAAGGGCATTAGCTTCATATATAAGAGGGACTCACCCCCATCTCTTTCAGTAAAAACTACCATTCCTCAGACTACAAAGTTTAGCCATACCCCATCTGATGTACCTATTTTCTATAATAAGCGTTCGTAAATATAGTGTTAGACCGGTACAATCCGAGTTACCAAGTTCGGACAATCTCGACTCATGGCATCACCGCGCCAGGAAACACAACGGCGAGGACGTGGTACGTTATCATGCTCTAACTTTGGGTGGGATAGAAGTGACACTTATAAACGTGCGTTCCAATGCCGTCCACGTAGGCGGGGATGTCTTTAATAACGTGAGTCCCCTTGAATCATCAGGTGCAAAGGTGCATAATTTTTCGTGAGAGTTTTAATTCAGCGAAAGGGGGAAGGTGATCTTCCTATCAATATAAATCCTGAAACACACTAGAACACGTTCGTTACTTATTTTGGTTACAGTTCTGTTAACGCCTTCTGTACTAGGTATTAATAAGGCAAAAATCAAAGGGGTGGGAGTATAGAGTATACACAGAAAGGGCGTGGCTAAATATATCCTTCATATAATAATGACAATATCCGGGGTGGATACTTTCCTCAACCAAGTACAACTCTAAGAGGCACGATACTTCACTTTATTGGGGGTAAATTATACCTTTAAATACCATTATTTAACGCTTCCATTTAACTTGGACGTTATAGGTTAGTTAGAGACGGAGGAGGAGGGGAGGTTATTTTCTCATTTTCTTTCTTGGTCTCCACCTTCTGTGAGGTTCATTAGCGCCCGATTTTGATCACATTTCCCTACATTTAAGCATCCTCATTCTACTTATTCGAAATAATAACAGCGGGCGGAGAAGTTTCAAGGTAACTGGGAACAGAGGGGAATGGGTTTTACCCCCTAAACGCTAACCCCTGGGAAATGATCTATATATGCCCACTGAACGACCACAAAAAAATTACTTCCACATATTTCCTGTCAAAAATAGAAAGGCGGGCCAAACACTGACCTTTAGACACCCTCCACCTTAAATTTTTTCCTCACATTTTAGGATTTAATCATATGTCCCCGAGAATAAGCCCTTATAAAAATAAGTCTGCATTGAAAAGCTTTATGTTGAATGAATTTCAATAACAACACCACTATAAGATTCGTTAATTAGAAGCATTGATCTAACTTGTGCATATAGAAAAACTAGATGTCCTTTGAGGGGCTCTATCAGGAGCGAATTCGTAGCTGCAAGGACAGCGTATTTACGTTCCATATAGCAAAGTAACTACCACCAAAGGGACTAGGAAGCGAAGGATAGGGACTGGTTTAGAACATACCAACATTGTGCGTATGTTAATTAAGAGATAATCGAACAAAATTTCTATGCTCGTTGCTGTAAGAAATTTCCGGAATCCATTATAGGTACAGATATCATTGATGTTTAACATTTTGTCAATACGAAGCGCCTGAAATGGCTTTCAGCTAATTTGCCAGACCAAAAAATTATCTGGATAACGATTCCGTAACTTCCCGTAGTCCAACCACACTGAAAATGTATTACCATTTACATTTTCAAAGTGATGCAGCGCATGTTTAGGTGATTCTTTTGAAATAGAGCCAGTATGTAGGTTAAGATATGCCCAATTTGTAAGTGCTTTATTTCCCCCCATGCAAAAACTCATTATGACCTATTTAAGAATGGTCTTTGGTACACTGTTAACAGCAATTCTGTTAAACTATAACCATTGCCTATTCTGTTGGAAATGTGGAATGCTTAGGCACAATGACCACTACTATTCTATCTCCCACATACACCCAAATATTTTATCTTAATGCTCATCGATGCGCCGATTCTCTGACCATGTACTAACCTAGGAGCGATGCTTTGAATGATCAAGCTTACATCGTCGTATACTGATGAAAGCTAAAAGCCCGCGGGCCAACCACATAACGTGTTAAGTCTCGTGGTTATCTATATCAGTTTCGCCTATTATGGACTGAATGTGCTTTGATATAGAGAAAAGGGGCCTTGGTG
>CM032454.1:72857443-73047443 GCA_019049505.1 Pachyrhynchus sulphureomaculatus
CTATAACCTAGGCTGAAAAGTTTTTGGTCTAGCTACTTAAAACACATTTTTTATGCAAAATTCGACTTTATTCATCAACATGACTTCCCTCAAGACTAATAGAATCAGTCCAACGCTTGATGAAAGAGCACTTTTTTCTTGTTCATTTAGGACCGTTGCTTCGCGATATATTCACAATTGATCGTTTTTTTTTTTTTTTTTCCCTTCTCAGCATAGTCGATGAAAATTATTCTATGCGCATCCCAAAATACAGAGGCTAAAACCTTCCTGGCCGACTATTGTCCACTCAGCTGACTGCCGATTTGATTCCGGTGTGTAGTGGTGGATTCACGTTTCATCTATTGTCACATATCGAATGAAAAAATCCTTTTTATTGTGCTTAAATAGATCCAAACAGCGCTTAAAAATCAACAAGACATTGTTGTTTTTGGTTCACTGTGAGCAAACGGGTTACCTCTTACGAATAGAGCTTTCTCATGCCCAAATGTTCATGCAAAATATGACCAAGACGTTCTTTTGATATCCTTAGGGTGTTAGCTATCCCACCCAATTTTACTTTACGGTCGTCTAAAATAATTTTGTGGATTTTTTTGATATTTTCCAGTGTAACCACCTCATTTGGGCGTCCAGAGCGTTCAGCATTATTTGTATCTGTACGACCGCGTTTAAATTCAGCATTTAAATGATGAGTGATTTTCCAGGAGCAGAGTCCCGGTAACACTTATCCAGCCAGTGCTTTGCTTGAACGGTATTTTTTCTCATCAAAAAACAGTGCTTAATCAACACACAAAATGAGGTTTTTGTCATTGTTTTGAAAATATCAAAAGTAGCGTTACTAAAACCATTGTGACTTGTAAACTAATCGTCGAAATGTCATGAAATTTTGACATGTATCGTTTGAAGGTTGGTACTTCCTAAAAATCATATGGATTTTTTGAAAACGGCGAGATCTGTGTGTCGAACCAAAAACTTTTCAGTCTACATGTTAATTATAGGTTTTAAACGCCATTTCAAGTATTATGTCCTATATCATGACCGATAGACTGACGAAAATAGACAAGTATATTTTTTCGTAATCTAAGAACCCTGAAAAGTGAAGAAATGCAAAAATTTCGGAGTGTTATTTTTTTACTAATACGATACTTCTCTTTAGCAAGGTGAATAAAAAGAAAGAATTTTATTCGTTGCGATTCTACAGTTCTATAAGAAATAATATAAGAGACAAATACCAAAAAAGTATAACCGAAGGAATTGTTATCTAACATTTCTAATTTGCAAAGTGTAATCAATTAAGATAAATTTATTTGAGAAATGCCACACTTTAAAGCCCACTTAAGACAATTAAAACGCACCAAGAAAATGGGAAAAGCAAATAAACGTACCCAAACTTTTAATTGAATAAGTTTCCGGCATCACTTGTTACATTGCCTTCGTTTTATTTGTATTAAAAATGATTCCCTCTGTTGATATATGTATACAATTTTTTTTACAACTTACATATTAAAGTTGTCAATTTTTTAAAATTTCGTTTTATCATTATAATAATGAGAGATAATGGATCACATTTTCATATAGTTTAGACTGACAAAACACTCGAAATTTGACGCATGGTCGTTCGAGAGACTTCTTAACCAATCATGTATAAATTTTAAACAAATAATAAAGAAGTCAAATAATTGACTGATGTTCGTAATACGAAAACTGTAAGTAATGTATAAGAGTGGCTTGCTTTACTTTAGATAAACAAGAGAATACATTTTGTGGCATCCAATCTTATTTTGCCAACAATTAAAATAATAAAAAAAAAATATAATGTTTCCAATTATTGACTGAAAGAACTTATTCTTTTTAGGAGTACAATCATTTCTGTTAGCAAGGAAAGTAAAAAGGCATGAAATGTGGAAGAATATTTCATACAACGCAAATGCAAAAATCACTCCACAAGTACCGTATTTACCCGGTATGGCACAATGTGATTTTTTCTGTTTTTAAGCTGAAATTATCAATTCGTGTACGCCATTTTGAATATATAAGTCTGTAAAAGGGAATTCGCTTCCACTTTGAAAGCAATACAGGAAAACTAATATAAGAAATATTTGAAAGATTCGAGAAAACGTTGGCATCATTGTGTTTCAGTGATAGGAGATTACTTTGAAGGGGATGAAATAGATTTGGAAGAATAAATTCTTAGTTTGTATTTTATTTGATCAGTCATCTTTATTGTTGGGCATGTGGCACTTCCTATAGCAGTATAGGTGCTATTATAAATTTCAAAGTTTATTCATGTTCCTGGAGTTCGTCACTCCGACTTCTTAAGATTTCGAGTTGTCTAATGGCTTACAGGCTATCGTAAGATCTACTTTATTAAATACTTTCCTAAGTTCCCTGCTATGTTTTCAATTATATGTTGTATTATATTTATCTATACTTGTATCTACTCATTAACTTATTTATTAAACTTGTTCATAGCAAAAGATTCTAACTATATTTCTTAAACGATTTTTTTTATTTTTAAATTTCATTTCATTCTAATACAAAGTTACCAAACGATAGATCAAAAAATGTAACGTCCAGTTCAGTAGGCCTGCAATCTATCAAAGTATTAGTGTAGTGGTGGCAACTATTGTGAAGTGCCATTGTACTAAAGATGTATAAATCTCAACAGTATTCAGAAGTAGTTTAACCTCAGAAAATAAACAATATATTTTAGAAGTTTGCAAAAAGTAAACACTACTTAAATTTCCACTATAAATTTTTATTTTTAACACCATGACATGTTTCGCTATACGACAGCTTCTTCAGATGGTTTGTTACAAAATGAGGGAAAATTACTATAATAAATGGTTGGTTCACAATTTATGGCAGGTAGTAAAATAATTTAATTAAAACAGATTTAGTAATGGTGAATTATTTAAGTCTAATTGTTCATCTGAACTTTTCAATTTGTTTATTTCTAAAGATTCTAGGTAATTAAGTTTCAGGCTCTTTGTGTAAGTATGTAATATTTCAAAGTTTGGGTTAAATTGGTGGTTTTTTTCAATTAAATGATTGCGTAATTTGAGTTATTTTGTGACTTGGTGGATGACATGAGTTATTATGGATAATTATGTCAGTATGTGACGGTTTATGGTAAATAGAAAAAATGTGTTTGTTATTATGTCTTTATATTGTTAGCTCAAGGAAGTTTAAGCTATTATTGATTTCAATTTCACTGCATTTAAAACATCCAACACACTTGGCAAATTTATAAAAAATAACAAAACTAAAATAGATAGAGACAATAGATCCGAAGTATACAAATTAAATTGTGGAAATTGCTCAAAAACATATATAGGTCAAACAGGAAGAAGTTTTTAAAAAGAATAAAAGAACATGCTCCATCATACATCAATAAAAAAAAATAACTCAAATTTCGCAAATCATTTAATTGAAAATAACCACCAGTTCAACCCAAACTTTGAAATATTACATACTTGCACAAAGAACCTGAAACTTAATTACCTAGAATCTTTAGAAATAAACAAATTGAAAAATTCAGATTCCTTAATAAATAAACAATTAGACTTAAATAATTCACCATTACTAAATCTGTTTTAATTAAATTACACAAGTCTGCAAAAAAAAAAATTGAGAGCTGTTTTGGTTTTTTTGCGTAATTTTTATGTTTTTGGGTGTACTGAATCCGAAAATGTCTTTCATTTTGTCATAGAACGTCACGTTTTCTGACAATGTAGGTATCTATGTTAAACAAGTTATCATCTTAAAATAAAAGATAAAAGACTAAAAAATTTTTTTTTAATTTATAATTGCGTAACAAAACTTATTTTTTTATCTAAATTACATTCATTAGTAAGCACTAAACACATTTCTTTTTCCCAGTGAGATCCCTTTGGTACATTTTCGCTTGTAGGAAGCATCTGGAAGGTCTCTCTGAAGCGTCCAACAGTAGTCTGCCATCATTGAGACGCTCCTTCTTCCCTGGTATCTTTTTTCCATCTCCTTAATATCTTGGTGAAATCGTTCACCTTGCTCTTCACTCAGATCTCCTAAATTTTCTGGAAAGTAGTCGAGGTGGGAATGAAGAAAATGTACTTTTAAACTCATTAGGCAACCTAAAGTTTGAAATGCTTTTAACATTCTTTTGACGATTTGTTTGTAGTTAGGGTCTTTGTTATTGCCTAAAACTTTCTCTATGACCTCTTTAAAGGCAATCCACCCTTCTCTTTGAGGATCCGTCATGGTTGTGATGAATTGTGGATCAGCCATAAGCCGTCTAATATCTGGTCCAACGAAAACACCTTCCTTCAACTTTGCCTCCGAGAGGCCTGGAAACTTTGATATTAAGTATTTGAAGCAATTTCCATCTCTTGGAAGTGACTTTACAAATTGCTTCATCAATCCCAGCTTTATGTGAAGCGGTGGTAGAAGAACTTTATGAGGAGACACCAAAGTTTCATGCAGGACGTTCTTTTCGTCAACTTTAAGCTCCCTCGAAGGCCAACACTTTTTGGTCCAGTGATTTGCTCGGTCTCTACTATCCCATAGACACAAAAAGCAAGGGAATTTGGTAAACCCAGATTGTTGTCCGAGCAACATGCCCAAGATTTTTAAATCACCGCACACTTGCCAACCGTGGTCTTTATATTTTAATTTGCAAAGAACCAATTCCAAGTTCTTGTAGGTTTCCTTGAGGTGTACGGAATGACCGACAGGAATGGAAGCATAGAAACAGCGATTGTGAAGCAGAACTGCTTTAAGGCTTCTTTTTGAAGAATCTATGAAAATACGCCACTCTGCTGGGTCGTATGAGATCTTAAATGTATCCATCAAACCTTCAATATTGGTACAATAAACCAACTCGTCCTCTTGGGCAAAGTAGGAAGTGAACTGCTCACGATATCTAAACCAGGAGGAAGACACTCCCGGCAAAAGTAAGTTCCTGCTTTTGAGCCTTGATCCAAGCAACTCAGCAGCGTTTTTGGGAAGATTCAAGTCTCTTACCAAATCGCTCTGGGAAAACAATTCGGACTGCTGTTATCTTCAAATTGAAAACTTGACTTGTCATCGGGTTCAGGTACAGCACCATCTTCGTCAGAACTTGGAATCTCTTCCAAGGTAGCAGGGGCCTTGGGCACTGGTATTTCGGTCCCATGAGGGATGGGACGAATAGCTGATTGCAGATTGGGGTATGAAATGGACTGCTTCCATTTTGAATTATACCCTTTCACATTACACGAACAAAAGTAACAATCATCACTATGGTTCTTTTGCTCGCGCCGTACCATAGGAATCGCATATCGGAAAGCTTTTTTCTTGCCCTTAAACCAATTTCGAAGGTCTTCAACACATCGTTTGCAGACTTTATGAGGTGCCCAAACTTTATCCTGATCTCCAAGTTTTAAGCCAAAATACGTGAAGTATAGTTTTTTTTACAAAGTCCGTAATATTAAGTTGTTGCTTTAATACCATATATTCGCCACAAATATAACAGAAACTGTCAGACGAATTCACACACACTTCCGCACAGATGATATTGCACTATATTGAACCAAGATCTATAAAACAATGACGAGTTAACACGTAATTGTACCGCGCCACTTTCTACACTATCGGAGCGCGCACGTTCTGGTTACAACGTTTATGTTTGTTAATTTAGCTCACACAGGGCGTTCTTTATTTAGAAAGTAATGATAGTTATGGCCTGTATACATTTTAAAAAACAGTAATCAGAATAAAATTGTACCTATTTATTTAGCCCAAAAAAACCCTTTTTTATAATAAAATTTTGCGTTTTGCAAAATAACCTGACGTTCTGGAATTTTTTGAGTATTTTTTTAGTTTTCAGAACACCTAAATACATAGAAATCAGTTGAAAACATCCAGACAGCATTTTTGTTGCAGACCTGTGTTATTTTATTACCTGCCATAAATTGTAAACCAACCATTTATTATAGTAATTTTCACTCATTTTGTAACAAACCATCTGAAGAAGCTGTCGTACAGCGAAACATGTCATGGTGTTAAAAATAAAAATTTAGTGGAAATTTAAGTAGTGTTTATTTCTTGCAAAACTTCTAGTTATGGATCTCCACCAAGTATCGGCTGAATCAATCCAATATATTTTATTTATACGAATTTCTCCGAAAACATAAACGACATAAAAAAAATAAGCTTTCCGACATGAATTTCTATACACATTATTTTTTTCTACATCAAAAATATTTTAGTCAGATTTCCTAAAAAAGTTCAAAATTTAAACCCGATCTAGGTGCCATGAAATTTGAAATTTCTACTTGTTCAGTAAACTTTTATTTTTTGCACCGTCACATATCGTATTTTAAATATGGTTAAAGGGACGTGTTGATAAGAAAATTTAAAATAAAAATGGGAAATCAAGATATAGGAGCAAGTAAGAAAGTTTTTAGTATTTAGAATGGTAAATACACTTTCTCTTTTTATCCTTTTAATCTAAATGAAATAAATTTACCAGCTCTTGTTCTACTGCATACTTGGTTTAATCTAGTCTTGAATTTGAACCTTTTATTGAATGAGTAACTTTGCAGTTCAAAAGGATTTTCTTTTCCAATTTCTTAAACACCCTGTAGATATTAATAAAATTTGCCAGCAGCATCTTTACTACAATATTATTAAAGAATTGAGATTTATATGATGCATACATAGTGGTTGTACTGGTCCTAGAAAAGATCGCTTATTCTAATAATAAAATATGCTTACATGTATAGTTTTTCTTTAAGGGGACTCTAACCGTTTCCGATTGGCACTCCGTTCGGAAATGCCCTACTTCCATCTCAACTCTCTATCCAAAAAGTATTCCATAGATTCTAGCACATTTTTTTTTATTTAAATCATTGTATTTTATGCTTTGATTTAACTCGGATCCCATTAAAAAATTTCGGTTTTCAAGCTCGTGGTAATCTAGGAAACATGACTGTAAAAGGGATATGAAAATCTATGTTCTTTTGCACATAATGTTCCTTTTTACAATTCTATTGATCCGTTTTTTAACCATTTTTTTTCTAGCTATTTCTCGATTATTAAGAAACACTCTGAGCATGGTACATTTTTAAAGTCTTGCTTTGTCTAATTACAGCTCCATAAAAACTACAGTAACAAAATACGTCTCAATTTTTGTCCTTCAAATAATTTTTTTAGTAATTTTTTTACTTACTGAAAAATCTATATAGCTCAAAAAATTCAAGGACATATCCTTAAATATTAAAAAAAATTGTAACTATATGAAAGCTGAGAAAAGGAACATTGTGTCTCAAAAAACGTGACTATTCAGGACAAACGATTTTTCAAAAACTCCCTGTTGTGTGCTCGTTTCTTAGTTTCTTGTTCTCGTATAAAGTCCAGAACAATAGAAAAAGTATGTGCATACTTGCTACTTACCCACCTGTTGCTACCTTGTTTATTTGCGACTCTTCATTTCTATTGTGTGATGTTACGTTCTAGTGTACCGAAAGTTTTTAAAAACAGTGTAGATTCTGTCGTAAAAACAAAGAATCCGTTCCAAACCCAGAGACAGTAAGTCCAACAACACCCACTCCTCTGTTTCCCGTAATGAGATTCCCGATTCTCTTTCTTCGACTTGTCAAAGGATCTTGGGAACTTGACTATTATGATAGGTATCAGTGTTCCAATAAAAATGATATCGTCAATTATTCATTAATAAACAATATTGTAAGTGCAAATACGTTTCAGCAAAACTCCTCAAGTCCAGTCCTGGAATAAATGGAATGGGGTGCGTGATGAAGTAATCGAGCTGAGTGAGAAAAACGACCACGATTAACTTCAAAAAATTATTTTATTCACATATAGTAGTCAAATTTACACAATTTGATGCAAAATTGCATATAGTTTGATAAAAAAAAACAATAATAAAAAAAAAAATACCCAAAAACGGTTAGACTCCCCTTGAGTTGGATTACTTATTTTCACAAGCTGTGTTACTTTCTTTTATAAATCACTTTCCCACATCTAGCCTATATGAAAGCTATTAAGGAACATTTGAAATAAAAGCTACCCTAAAACTGAACTTAGCTGGTCTTCAGAAAAATATTGTGTTACTTGTGTGTTCATTATATTTGTTACAATTAAGTAAATTATTGAGAACTATAATTTGTTAAAGATACTCTCACTTAGAAAACATCTTTGAAAATAAGTATAGAGGTTGACGCGAAGCCTTACGAGATATTATTATGTTAATAAATTATTTTCTAAGTATAAGAACAACTCCCATGTTTTAAAAAATAATAAATTAATGAGTTCTCAAACTTTGTAAGAGGAGTACATGACAAATGTCTCTTGAGATAATATTTTTCAGTTTGAACTAATTTGGGAATCCATTTATCACAAAGGTTTAAGAATTTTATATAAAAGTATTGATGTTGTTCGCCAATTTGCTTTAAATATTTTAAATTATTAAAGCAGAGTAATAAATAACTCAATACTTGATAAGCAGATATAAAACATGACTTTTAAGATTAAATTATTTACGTATATTGTTTAAAATGACTACAGAAGACCTTAAACATTCCTTCTTAGAATAAATAGGCTTCTAAATAATTCTCGAAGAACCAAAATTTTTAAAAGACAAATCTTTGAGAAGCAAGACCAAAAATATTATTTTCGGAAGAAGATTTTTCAAACAGCTAGGTTGATTGATTGTAGGCAGTGTAAACGTTTGTGCCTGTATGTGCACTGCAGCCTCTTGGCTTATTGTGTTCCCTTCTCTTGGTTATATGAGCATCGCCGTCGGCCTGTTCATTCTATCGGACCAGTCGACTAAAAGTATTTAACGTTGATTTTGAAGACCTTGTCCCCTGGAATGCCCAGATAAGGCCCAAAATGCTACATCCAAAAATGGACTGTCGTCTAACCACTGTATACTGTAAAAAAGCTTTATATGAAAAGTATTGCATTAAAATTTAGTATTTTCTCAATGTTTCAAGCGTTTATTTAAAATTTCAAACATTTACTTGATTTTTCAAGCATTAATTTACTTGATTTTTTTGAATTTATATTAAAATTTAAAAGCATTTTATTTGAAATTTCTAGTAAACGCTATAAAAATTTTGCAAGTACTTAATTTTAAGTAAATAATTTAAAATTTATCTGAAGTTTTTTTACAGTGTATTAAAAAAAGAATTATTTTCCAGCATATTTTCTATAATAAAAATTTACAAAAAAAATTTTTAAAAGTACTTACCGTACGAATTTCTTGGGACTATCGTTATAATATTTCATAGAAAACAGGAAATTAATCCTTTTCAAACGTAACTATACTTGAAGAATCCGGAAATTCTTATTTTGATGCCAAAAGCTGGTATTACAAACAAATACCGCCTAATTGGGCTCATAGCAATAAACCCAAACGATTTTGTTCATTGGGACTAGTTGTTCCAAATTCCACGCATTCCTTCCAATAGATAGACTGTCCCAGAAATTGCATAAAAAAAAGCCTTTTTCGGGCTCATGGCAAAAGGCCCGAACGCCCCGCAAATTCGGATTCTGCGGGCCGAAAAAAAAATAACAATTTCAGTCATCCGGTACGAATTTTATGTAGAACCTATAATATCATCTATACTATCAGAATTTTCATTTTTTTTGGACTTTGAAAATGCCTTGGCTTGTTCAGGTACAAGCGAAGCTTCTGCCCTCATGATATTTTATTAATTAATGCCTAATTTTTCCAAAAATAACTTGGGCAGACGCGTAGGACCCAAAACTTGATACTTACAGTCTTATTTATTCAGAAACTCGAAAAACGACAGTTTTTGACTGGAAAAAGCGGGTCCAGCTTTGTCCTCGGGTATTAGCGGCGTCTGCCTTTTGCAAGTTCCCTCTTATTTTATCAAGAACAAACTAAGTTTATTGATTTTATATGGTTAAATAACAATCCATTTTTGGATCGACTTTTTTAGGCCCTAAAGCTGGGTCCAGTCTCGGCCGCGTCTGCCCTTTAGGGCGCTCGACTCATCTGGGCATTCCAGGGTACGGGGGCTGCAAAATCAATCTTAAAAGCGACTCGCCTGATAGAATGAGCAACTAGGTAGACAGTTAGTTGACAGGTCAAAATTTCGGGTCGACCTTTTGGTCTACTAAGAAGGTTTATTAGCTTCCTTCCAAGCCCCTCATTCGAACAGTTTATGTCTATTCTGAGTTAAAGCCACACATTCATATAGGATGTGCATACAGATTTCCTCCTCTTCACCACGTAGTGTGCATGTCATGGGACCATTGTGGATACCCATTTGCTGTAAATATTTCCGCAGGTGACAGTGGCCGGTGATCAGTCCTATCACTAGTGTGGCCTGGGCTCTTGTTAAACAAAGGATATCAATTGTTACTTTCTTTAAGGATCCTCTAATTACATTTCTAGCATGTCTTTGACCAGATGCTGCGAGCTAACGGTCTAGATGTTGTTGATATGACCGTCTATTGATTCTCCTTTTTACCACCTGTGTTGGTATACCAAACGCTGGTTTTGAACAACTCTATGGTTTTGCAGCTCCAAATCTTCCTAATTCGTATAGGCATCTAAAGCCTTTAGAGTAGCTTAACTATCTGAGAGACTATATATTTCTCAGTTATGATAGTTCTGTCTAATATTCTTGTGAACGCATACTTGTATTGTGTGAGTTTCTGCCAGAAATATTGTTGTACGTGTCCCGACTGGAATGCTAAAGATCTCCTCAGGCTTTTCTGCATATATGTCAGAGCCTACTCGGCTCGAAGTTTTTTATCTGTCTCGGTAATAGACCAGACCTGTTGCCTTCCGTGGTCTATCTATTTACAGTTCTATCTATTTATCCATAGATTTGGGTAGCATCCCCCGCTATGTGATTTTTCGAAATTACACGACGATATCATATGGTCAGATTGCATATCCACGTGTTTGTGGTTGATTAAATTCATAAACTCTTGTGTGCCCAAATTGTATAGATTGTTGTTTCGATTCCCCATTTGTTCTCATTCGATAGGCGGTATTGATAGTCCTACTCTTTATGTATATATCTAGGGGTATTAGTCCTAGAATTATCTCAATAGCTGTGGCAGGGAGTGCTACTTATAGCCTGCTTATAGCTTGATTGTTTTTCTCAGCTCTGGGTTCGTCCACCATACCGCAGCTCGGTAAATAAACATGGGTCTTGTGCACCCTTTTTGTTTAAAGCTTTAAGCTTTCCTACACAAGGTCCTTCACTCATTTTTACTTGATTAAGGTTTTTTATAATTTATTTGTTTCACGTTCATTTCGTTTCTCGCATCAAGCCTAGATATTTGTACTCATTAACAGTTTTATCTATTCTTATCTGTATTCAAATTATTGCAATTGCCCTAGATTCTTCATTTGGTGAAGGGTATAAAAGCAATCTTTGCAGCGTTGTTTTTCAGGTTTAATCCCTCACACCAGCTTGGTACATTATTCAGTGCTCTTTGCATGGGCTCAACCGCAGTGGCGGTATGCTTGCCTCGGTTGAGTATATAATCAGCATATCCCAGGACGTAAAAGTCATATTTCTTTACACAAGATTAATGAAAAATTAAATATTACAAAAAGTTATTCTACTTTGGGGATCTCCATAGAGCACTATTTTTTAACATATTTCCCATTACCTTTAATGACGACCTCAATTTTCAATCTGAAGTTTACGCACGCACGCTGTATTGCAGCGCTGTCTATGTCGGCGAATGCTGCCTCAAAATTTTGTCCTAAACGACTTTACATTAGCATGTCAGGGCTTGCTGATGATCCTTTGATCTACGTTCCATGCATAATGGTTCAAGGGATTAAAACCTGGACAGTAGAAGGCCAGAATTCCTTGGACCAAAATATATCGACGATGTCCTGGCACTCTTAAGGAGCATTCGTCGCATCTTCAGTGTGTACGATTTCTACCGAAAGTCGTCATCGATCATTCAATGCATTGCTGGCCCGCTTAAGCCCACAATCAATGCCAATTTGCGCAGCATTTTACCCCGATCTTCCGAAATTAGCGACTGAGCTTTTTGGCAACTGCGTGGGTCCTCGGAGAGCATTCTTTCGAGTGATTCTTCCTCGGCGATATACTGGAACTTTCGTTAAACTATCTGCAAATCGTATATTTTGCTACAACATCGTAAACGGTTGATCTCAGGTATCAAAATAGCCGAATTATTTCGGTCGCTAAGCGCCCAACGCGAATATATTCAATAATTGCTACTCGATTATACTCTTTGCTTAGTATCAATATCACGATCATTTTGAATTTATAATTGTTTACTAGAAACATCACACTTTCTTGGATGCCAATAACCACTTCTGGCGGCGGTACAATATGTTGAAAAATTTTAAATTGAAATTCGAAGAATAACTTAAAGTCAGAATATATCAAAATACAATAAATGTACTTTTTTATACTATATTACGTATGTAGTACGATAATGCAGCAGGCAAGATAATGCAATACAAGAATAAAAAAAATTAAATTATTTATTGAATATAAGGAAAATACATGTCGGTGGCAATTTTTCCGGAGCATGTGTTAGCTTATTTTCTTGTATATGAAAAAAAACTTCAGTTAACTAAATGACAGGGCTTTAATTTATATAGTTTTTTTATTTGATTAGAGTTTCTACTTCTTCTACAGTCCCTGGCCAAATTATTAGACGCACTGCAAGATTTCATGTAAAATATTAATTACCGAGTGATATTGTACCGTTTTATTATTTTAAATTGATTTGTTTTTTATTTTTATATTATCCAATCAATTACCTATTTATTTGACATAAATAAAACAGCATTAATTTAGAAAAGCATAAGTTTATTAAGTTTTAAAGAAAAGTGAAATTAATGTTAGTAAAAGTCAATATTTAGTTGAGCCACCTTTAGCCGCTATCAAAGCTTTAATTCTGCGCGGCATGCTATCAATGCAAGATTGTACTGTCTCCTGCATTTGAGGATGATGATTCCACACATGAATAATCTTTTCTAGGAGCTGGGTTTTGTTGGTAATCACATCTTTAGCCACTTCTCTTTTCATCAGCTCCCACACATTTTCAATGGGGTTCATATCAGGGCTATGTATTACCCGGCCAATCCAACAGAGGGATATTTTTTTCTGCCAAAAAAGCTTTAACAGACCGAGCAGTGTGGCAGGGAGCTCCATCTTGCATGAAAGTGAATGGTTCTCCATTTGGAAACCATTCTCTGAGCTGCGGAATCAACCGATTTTGTAATACTTCTTTGTACTGATCTTGCCTCATTATTCCTTTGACGACGTACAGACGTCCAGTGCCCTTGCCGCTGATGACTGACCAAATCATCACTTTGGTGGGATATTTAACCGTCGGGACGACACAATCAGGATGAAACTTTTCTCCATGACGACGACGCACATACTGAGCTTTATTCTGCAAAATTTCGAATGTGCTTTCGTCACTGAAACAGACCTGTCAAAAATAGGAAAAATATATAAACTTCCATGTTTATTTGCTTTATTTAACTGAAAATGATAATAATGTATCAATTATTGATTAAATTGCTGTATCTTAGCAGAAGTCCACATCTTTGTCTTGCCATTGTTTGGCCCACTTCAGGCGCTTTGCTTTCATTGCAGCTGTTAACTTGGGCTTCCTGGCGGGGCGACAGGCCTTAAAATCTAATTCTTTCAATTTTCTTCGAACAGTGCGCTCAGAAGCATTTACGCTAGCATCCTGGAGTTGTGATTTTATTACCTTTGTGGTAGCAAATCTGTTTTCTACACAAATTTTCTTCAAACATCTCTCTGACCGTGGAGTGAAAATTGGTTTTCTACCGCATCTTTTCTTTCTTTTCGGGCTTAATTCCTTCCCTGACTCAATTTTCTTTTTTATGCGTCCGACACTAGCTTCAGAAACCTCCAATCTTCGTGATATTTCTCGGTTTGTAAATGTTTTCGCAATCACAAGAGCCTTCACTTCAGCTTTTTTACGTGGTGAAAGATCGCCTTTTCTACCCATAATGAAAATAGTCCAATTACTTTTTTAAAACACTACATACAAAATAAACTAGTAACTGAGAAGTATAAAACTAACAATCACAGTCCATAAAGCCACAGAAACACGTCCGTACCTGACTCGATTCCGATCGCGACTGATACAAGTTTGTACTTATTTAGGTTCATGTATCACTTTGTCAACACAGTGTTGCCATATGTTAAAAATAAATACAAATATGTAGTCTACAACAATTCTTTTAAATAAAAATCAATAATGTCGTAGTTTAAATATACCATTATTGCATAAAAACTCTTAAGAAACATAAAATTACTAAAAAAAATACAGTGCGTCTAATAATTTGGCCAGGGACTGTAAATAGGAAGGAAATTTACTTACTCAGATGTTATTGTGATCTGTTAAAGCACAGACACAGCTAAAATAAGCGGATCAGCAACCTAAAAACGCACTAAATGTCCAATTTGATAAATCCAGCTAAGATAATAAAGGTTTTGAAGTAGAAAAATCAAAAATCCTCAAAATATTTTATAAATAATTTATATATTAGATTTTGTCGCTTGGAACCGGTCATTTATGTTTAAAAATTGCTCTTGTTCATCTTTGAGAAACATCATTAAAGAAAACCTCATTAAAATGTGTATTGTCTATCAGCCAACACTTCAAATATTAATATTACTTTTAACAGGAAAATAATGATTAAATTTTAAAATTCTAATAATCTTCAAGAGGCCTCATAGGAAAGTTAACGTTAGAAAATAGTTTCTAAGTGGAAGTGGTCTTTTGATATACAATGTCTTATGTAGTTTAATTTTAGAATAGTTACTTATAGTAGAAAAAAAAAGACAAATTGATAAATGATTTTTTATTACAAAAGTAAACATTGTGAAAATATGCACAATAAAATGAAAGATAATAATCGCTATATTTCCGCTAAAAGAACCGTTTGACTTTAATTTATTTATTAACTGAAAACATTTTTTAACTGCTACAACAAAAACTTGTTAAAAGTACTGCCGGAAATAAGAGCGGTTTTAAAAAGAGAACAAAAATAATTTTCACATTATTACACTTATTGTATGACAACGGTCACTACTTATTCTTAATTTGCATATTTCTAAAATTTGATACTATTTAAGCTATAGAAAGTTCAAATATTTAAAGAACTATACTGTCGGTTCTCGTGTATTGGAGAAAAATCTGTTACTTTACGAAACTTATTTTACTGTCATCCATCGGATTTACGTCGTACTAGATAGTGGCATAATACCTGAATACAGGTTGTGCATACAACAATTTTACCATATTTGTTAAAATGCACAGTAAAAGTTATTATATAGTTCTTAAAGAGTTATACATTATTGTTAATTGGCTATTATTTTATTATAATAAAAAGAGATTTTTATAATTTTAAATTGACAAGCAGATTATTTTAAGGGAATACATTTTTACTAAATGTAATAATTAAATTTAGCTAATTTTTCAGCAAGAAAGAGCTGGTGAATGGAACATCAATACATACGTTTTAAATATGTGTGAAATGAGAAAAAATCATCTTTTTTGTGCATGTATATATATATATATATATATATATATATATATATATATATATATATATATATATATATATATATATATATATATATATATATATATATATATATATATATATATATATATATATATATATATATGTTCATACAGTCGACACTCTAACATATATAGTGAAAGACCAAAATGTTGACCGAAATTTCACTATAGAAAGTTTTTCACTATATAAAGAAAACTTCCGTATATATTGCTATGTATGTATTTTATATTCGTAATCATTTACTTGTATTTTATAAGGTACAAGCAACAAAAAAAATTGCAAAATTGAATTATTAGAAAAGATTTTATTAAACATTTGAAAGTTTAAATAGTACATAGCATGTACAGGGCTAAATACATACATAAAGTCCGTACGTTATATCTTTACCCGTGCGTCATAGTTTTCAGGCCATATAACAGACGACTGATATATTATTTGTCTCTTTTCACCAATAAATCGAAGGTATTGGTAAAAAGAGACAAAAAATATAATAGTCGTCTGGGATATTGCCTGAAAACTATGACGCACGTGTAAAGATATAACGTATGGACTTTATGGATGTACGAGGCTGGTTTGAAAAGTCCGTGCAAAGTCCGAGAGATGGCACCACCGGCGTGTATCGAGGTCATGTTTAGTTAGTAGCATCTCTTGAATGAACGCACACCAAGTTTCAGCCATATTGGTCTATTTCTTTGTGTTTGGCATTCGTGTGAATCAAGGAAGTCGAGTGATTTTCAAGAAATGGAGGAAAAAGTTTTTCGTGTGGTGATTAAACATTACTTTATGAAAGGCAAAACGCCTCAAGAGACTAAAGAGAAGCTTGATAAACATTATGGTGATTCTGCACCTTCGATTAGAACAGTTTATAAGTGGTTTCAAAATTTTCGGACTGGCCATATGGGCACAAGTGACGCTGAACGTTCTGGACGGCCTGTGGAGGTTACTACTCCAGAAATCATTGATCAAATCCATGATATGGTGATGGATGACAGAAGAGTTAAGGTGCGTGAGATTGCTAGTGCTGTGGGCATCTCGACTGAACGGGTACATAATATTTTGCATAAACATTTGGACATGAGAAAGCTACCCGCAAGATGGGTGCCGCGATTGCTCACGCTTGACCAAAAACGGAATCGTATGAAGTGTTGCAAGGATGGCTTGCAGCTGTTCCAGAAGAATCCGGAGGACTTTAAGCGTCGTTTCGTCACTGTGAATGAAACATGGATACATTACTATACTCCTGAGACCAAACAAGAATCTAAACAATGGGTTACCAAGGGGAATCTGCACCAAAAAAGGCGAAGACCGTTCCTTCAGCCGGAAAGGTTATGGCGACTGTCTTTTGGGATTCGCAAGGGATAATCCTCATCGACTATCTGGAAAAGGGTAAAACTATTACAGGTGAATATTATTCATCGTTATTGGACCGTTTGAAAACCGAGCTGCAAGAAAAACGCCCGCGATTGGCCACAAGAATGTCCTTTTCCATCACGACAACGCACCAGCACACACCTCAGCAGTTGTGGTCGCAAAATTAATGGAAATAGGATTCTAACTCGTTTCACATCCCCCCTATTCTCCAGACTTGGCTCCCTCGGACTACTATTTGTTCCCCAATTTGAAGAAATGGCTGGCGGGACAAAGATTTTATTCAAACGAGGAGGTGATTGCAGACATTAATGGATATTTTGCAGACTTGGACAAATCCTATTATTCGGAAGGGATCAACAAACTAGAACATCGTTGGACGAAGTGTATAAGCCTAAAAGGAGACTATGTCGAAAAATAAAAAAGGTTTACCCCAAACACATAAGTAGTTTTTATTTTTGCACGGACTTTTCAAACCAGCCTCGTATGTACTAGATACGAAATAAAAAGAATAGTACAAAATCTGTTAATACATATATAGATACTACGTACATACGTACTAGGAAAAATAATCAGTTATTTTCTTTTGAACATTACTTTTGAAAAATAAGTGTTGCTCAACAAAATTCTAGCATTTATTCAAATGCATAAAGATTTGATCAGGTACACTTTCCTGGCCCCTGAGGTAGTTCGCACAATGTCAAATGCATTTCTTATTTCATTTTCACTAAATTTAGCAGGACATTCCCCAGTTTCAGTTTCTTCTTCATGATCTTCTATACTTTTTATATCGTCAATTATGTCTTGGTCAGTTGGGAGATCTGTCGTGCCAACATCATTGTCGATTTCTAAGAAATCTTCAAGTAAAAAAATCTGCGTCGATGGTAGCAGTTTTTTGTAGAATACCCCATTGCCTTTTTAAGGTAGCGAGATCCATTTTGTCTTCTTCTTCCCATTCGTCAATTTTTTCAGTAAAACCTGCTTTAGAAAAGCAGTTTTTGATAGTTTTCTGAGAAACATTTTCATTTCATACTTTAGCGACTTCGGTTATACACTCTTTAAGGGTAATCAATTTTTGGACTGGAAGGTTGTTATCAATCGCATTAACAATTTTGTGAACAATTCTGTTTCGGTAATGATGTTTTATGTTTTTTATAATACCCTGGTCCATAGGTTGCAATTTGGAGGTCATGTTTGGTGGAAAAAAGATCAATTCAATATTCCTTAATTTTTTACTTACAGTAACTGGATGTGCAGGACAATTGTCTATAAACATCACAATCTTTCGCTTTTGGCTTTTCATTTCCGTGTCCAGTTCTTTGATCCATCTTCCGAAAATCTCAGAAGTCATCCATGCCTTTTTATTATTGGCGTAATGCAACTCCAGAGATTTAACTCCTTTTAAACAACGGGGATTTTTGCTTTTACCTATGAGCAGTAATTTCAGTTTTTCTGAGCCATCCATGTTTGCTCCAACCATAAGTGTCACCCTTTACTTGTTTTAACACCAAAACGTTTATCACTTTTAAAAGCAAAAGTTTTATTTGGCAAATATTTAAAAAACAAACCGGTTTCATTACAATTGAAAACGTTTTTTGGCTCGTACTTTTTCAATGCACTTTTTTAAAACAGTCTCGGTCCAAATGTCACAGTCCTCCTGACTAACGCTTGCACTCTCGCCAGACACCGTCTTGAAAACAATTGAATTGCGAGTCTTCCAGGCACTCAACCACCTTTCACTAGCTTGAAAATTAACGCAGTTAAATTCTATAGCAAATTGTAGAGCCTTTTGCTTTATTAAATTTCCTGATATTGGTACGTTTTGATGCGTACGGGCCAGTTCAAATCATCGTAAAACTGCTTCATTTACATCCTCGTAAGTACTCACCCGTACTCGTTTTCGACTGCTTGGAACACTAGGTTTCTTGATGATACTGTCGCGACTTTTTATTATCAGAGAGACGCAACTTGGAGGAACACCAAATTTTGCAGCAACATCAATTTTTTTGCAGCCTTTACCAACTTCCTCCAAAACTTTAATTTTCTCAGCTAAACTCAAACACACTCGCTTGGACATCTTACTTATTTCTTAAAGAAAAAGAAACTGAACCTGAATTTGCGAATTACTAGGCCTCGACTATAAAATGGGTTTTTCCCCGGGTTTCTATAAAATGGGTTTCTTACAGAAATCTACCTGATTTATTGCCAACCATTAGGCTTTATAAACGCGTTAAGAACCTTTTCAAAAGAATGCGTCATAAAAATGGAATTCGTGCTAATGTTAGATAAAAATGAGAAACCCGAAATAGCCAAGATCTCAATAAATGCATAAAAAATTATACATAAAATTCCGCTAAAAATGTTATTATATAGTGTTACTATTTTACAGATTCACTATATGCAGGGCTTTTTACATGAAATTTCATTAAAATATTCTAGGTCTTGAAAAAATTGCACTATAAAGAGTTTTTTACTATATAGAGTTTCACTATAAACAGTGTCGACTGTGTATATATATATATATATATATATATATATATATAATATATATATATATATATATATATATATATATATATATATATATATATATATGTATATATATATATATATATATATATATATATATATATATATATATATATATAGATATATATATATATATATATATATATATATATATATATATATATATATATATATATATATATATATATATTCTTTTCTAATAAAGAAGCTATAATGAAAAATAAAAACAAACTGAGAAAGCTAAGAGAGAGAGTTTACATAAACGAGGATTTAACAAAAGATGAACGGGAAATTCAAAAGAAATTGAAGCATATAGCAGGGAACGAGAGAAAGCATGAAAAAGGGTGAAAATAGGTTATCAAAAAATCGTAATCGAAGGAAGAGAATATAAATGGGACAATGAGGAAGAAAAACTGAAAGAACCAACAAAGAATACTATGACCATCAAGTCAAAAAACTGAGAAAAAGGAGGGAGATAGGTAGAATGACGACGACCATGGCAAAGATAAAGGATACAGAAAAGAGGATTAGTAAAATGAATACAAATAAGAAGAAATGGGAAATAATTATCGAGTTATTAGATTGAGAACACGGAATAATAGGGGTATAAATGGAAAAGAGGATGAACTGACAGAAGAACAACAAATGCACTATGTAGGAATCACAGAAACAAAAAGGAAAGGAAATGGATGCAAAAGAAGTAAAAGAGGCAATCGCCAATTTAAACAGGATGGAAGGATGTGGAAGGAAATATGGAAAAGATAAATATAGAATAACTCAACTTCACGGGCCTTACACTCCTAACAAAAGGCATAAGGTTTAAGTAAGTAAATAAGTATATGTATATATATATATATATATATATATATATATATATATATATATATATATATATATACATATATATATATATATATATATATATATATATATATATATATATATATATATATATGTATATATATATATATATATATATATATATATATATATATATATATATATATATATATATATATATATATATATATATATATATATAATTTTAGTTCATTTCTTTAAGTAACGAAGTGGATCTTGGCTAATTAATGATAGAAGTTAATCAAGATTTGTTCAGCCATGACATTTTTATAGTACTGACAAATAAACGTAATATGTAACGTAACCTAATACTAGATATCCAAGATTGAAACCATACTATTGTCCATAAGGAGGTATGTAGGAATAAATTTGTCGCACGTATTTAACTATTTCATGTTATCGATATAAAATACTGAAATAACCTTCAAAATAACTCAGTCACTAGCATGTGACACCTTAACAAGTTTACTTCACCTACAGTGTTTCTAACAGCGAATCACAGCACGTAAATTAAAGCAGCATTCATTGAATTCTAAATGCCAGCTATTATGGCGCTCTCGCCCAACTTACTGCAAAAATATAGTTCTCATTGATGCATAACGCATCTATCCAGCATGCCTCTACTGTATCATTTCAAAAGTCAAGTTTTAGTTCTTAGGTTAGGTTTTTTACTTTGGTGTGGAAAATCAAATCCAATATATATTTTAGAACTACTTATTTACAAAAGAAGAACTAGATTAACAATTTTAATGCATTTTTGAAAAGTAAAAAAACAACTTATATTTACTCCTCTGTATACAATTTAAAATTCCATTATTTTCATTATTCCTTACTCTGTGTTAGCTGTAGCTCAGGCACTCGACTGCCAAACTTGAGAAGGGTATTCGGTTAAAATTGCATTTATTATTTTTTCAGTATGTCCCAGAATTGATTTCGTTAAGTCAATATTTGATAATTTTTATTTTTTTCTCCAATTAAAAAGTTAAGTCTGTTTCCTTCCGTTGTTTTTATTATATGAAAAAATATATATTTTAAGCGATTTTACATTTATGTTTCTTTATTATTGCAAAATAAAAATTTGTTTTGAACAGCGGATTTCTGGAAGCCAAAAGATTATATATTGCTACTTTTAATATAATTCTTAAAGAATTATAGTATAAAGAATGAGTTATAGATTAGCAGCAATAAAAGACCTGAACCCTTTTTAAAATTAACCATATAAATTTTCAAATATTCCCTAGAAAGTGATATTTTTAGTGTTCCGTACGGAACACTTATAAGATCACTTCGGTGTCTGTCTGTCTGTCTGTCTGTCTGTCTGTCTGTCTGTCTGTCTGTCTGTCTGTCTGTCTGTCTGTCTGTCTGTCTGTCTGTCTGTCTGTCTGTCTGTCTGTCTGTCTGTCTGTCTGTCTGTCTGTCTGTCTGTCTGTCTGTCTGTCTGTCTGTCTGTCTGTCTGTCTGTCTGTCTGTCTGTCTGTCTGTCTGTCTGTCTGTCTGTCTGTCTGTCTGTCTGTCTGTCTGTCTGTCTGTCTGTCTGTCTGTCTGTCTGTCTGTCTGTCTGTCTGTCTGTCTGTCTGTCTGTCTGTCTGTCTGTCTGTCTGTCTGTCTGTCTGTCTGTCTGTCTGTCTGTCTGTCTGTCTGTCTGTCTGTCTGTCTGTCCTGTCTGTCTGTCTGTCTGTCTGTCTGTCTGTCTGTCTGTCTGTCTGTCTGTCTGTCTGTCTGTCTGTCTGTCTGTCTGTCTGTCACACCCCCGATTTTCTCCTAAACTATTTGACATAGAAAGGTGAAATTTGGTAATAATATAGGAATTGACGGCCTCATCAGAGCCATGTAGTTTTGAGAATTAAATTTTGACTTAAGGGGTTAGTTTTGGGGGGTGAAGTCGGAAGTGAAAAAAAAATTTTTTTACTAGGTCATCGAGTGTGGTGTCAAATGAAAGCTTGTGAAAACACGAGTAAAAAATATATATATAATATTATACTTCCGAGCACTTATCTTTGTATTATTTTTAAAAATTCGCGAAAAATCGCTGTCCCGGGCCTTATCTCGAAAAGTACTTATCAAAAAATTTCGAAAAAAATTCTGGAATATTCTCCACGGGGTGTAGATTGAACGAAAATTATCACGAGTGCATTACCTTTAATAATTTATATGGTATATAAAAAAAAAAAAAAAATTTCAAGGTCATCAGATTTCAGTAAAGATTGGAAAGAAACTTTGTTGAAAACTCATTTAGGGTGTGTTTTTGTGAAGTCACTAATCATTTTATGCCACCGTAACATAAATTTTGACTTAAGGGGTTCGTTTTGAGGGGTGAAATCGGAAGTGAAAAAAATTTTTTTTTTACTAGGTCATCGAGTGTGGTGTCAAATGAAAGTTTGTGAAAACAGGAGTAAAAATATATATATATATATATATATATATATATATATATATATATATATATATATATATAATGTAATACTTGCGCACACTTTTCTTCGTATTACTTTTAAAAAATCGCTGTCCCCTACCTTATCTCGAAAAGTATTGATCAAAAAATTTGGAAAAAATTCTGGAATATTCTCCACGGGGTATAGATTGAACGAAAATTATCACGAGTGCATTACCTTTAATAATTAATTTGGTATACAAAAAAAAAAACAAAATTTCAAGGTCACCAGTTTTCAGTAAAGATTAGAAACAAACTTTGTTGAAAACTCATTTGGGGTGTGTTTTGTGAAGTCACTGATCATTTAATACCACCCTAACAAAAAATTTTATTTTAAAAACAATCAGCGTACGGAACACTAATTGTGCAAGTTCAACTTGCACTTGACCGGTTTTTTTATTTATAGAATGATTGTTTGGTTGGTTAAGAAACTGGAATCAATTCAATAAGTTTTTGTTAGTTAACTGCTAATTAAAATATTATATTAAGCTATTACAAGATATATAAAATATACAATAATAATATATCTATGTATTAGGACTTGCCAGCCTCGGTACTGTAGTGGGTTAAGAGCAGACCTGCTGTCAGCGGGCGTCCAGGGCAGGCATTGTACGCGGCCGGCACATCCAAGGGGACGGAAAATACATAGATCTTGTTATGTTCTGTACAAGTTACAGTCACGGAAAACAGGACAGAGATGGGGGCCACCACAGAAAATTTCTGGGGGTTGCATAGCGGGTTTTGGATGCGGCTGGTCATGCATCTAGCGGCGGAAGTCTGTATATGAAATCGAGTGTTGTGTGCGTATTTTTAGGTAGTAATGCCGAAATGTAATAACGTCGTGGTGATACCACATTGTAGCAAAAGTGCTGTTAAATACAAATGTATGTTTCGACACCTGGGCAACGTTGACGGATTTACATCGCCGTCAATATATCTCATCCGAAATATAAACTGCGCCGCAAAATTAACGCATAATTTTAAAAATTGAAAAATTGATTTTATATATTTTTTTTTAACCGACGCCAATGGATTTAAATTGTGTCTTTATGATATCTTTTCAATGTTTTTAGACTCGGTGTAAATATCGAGTAGATAAAAAGCAGTATTTTCTAACAATATTGAAAAAATGACAATTACACAAAAATTTTATTTTAGAAATTGTTAAAAAAATAAATGATATTACAATAGAAAAAAAAAATCAATAACGCGTATTGCCTCCTCTTGCCCTGATTACTGCTTCACATCTTCTAGGCATACTTAAAATCAGGTTTCTAATTGTATCCTGATCCATATCATCCCACATTTCCGTCAACCTTACTGAAAGCTCATTTAGGACCCTAGGTGGAGGCAGTAAGGCTCTAACACTTCGACTTAGATTGTCCCACAAGTGTTCGATAGGGTTAAGGTCAGGACTTCTTGCTGGCCAAGGTAATGTTGCAATTTCCACGTCCTGGAGGTAATCTTGTACCACTCTAGCGACGTGCGGGCGTGCATTATCGTGCATAAATAAAAATTCTTGTCCGATAAAGGGGCATATGGTATTACATGTGGTTCTAAAATGTCCGTTATGTATCGATCAGCTGTTAAACGACCTCCCTGAATTATAACCAATTCTGTACGGGCCTCCAAACTAATGCCACCCCCACACCATAACAGATCCCCCACCATAGCTTACTGTTTCGACAATGTTGCATTGGGCATATCGCTCGCCAGGACGTCGGTATACTCTTCTACGGCGATCATCACTAAAACGGCAAAATCTACACTCATCGCTGAACAATACATTGCCCCATTCGCGGTCTCCCCAATTTTGATGTTCTTGTGCAAACTGACGACGCTGCCTTCGATGATCTGCAGTTAGAAGGGGACCAGATGCGGCTCGATAGGGAGTAACTTCGACTTCTGCCAACCTTCTTCGCACTGTATCTCTACTAATACGGTAATTATACCTGCGGGAAAATTCTTGCTGCAGTGATGTGGTCGTAACAAACCGAGTTCGTATTGCCTGCAATCTCAAAAATCGGTCTTGATTATTTGTTGTCACCCTATGGCGACCTTGTCCAGGTCTTCTTTGATTGCTGTTGGTCTCCCGAAATCGTTTCCAATATCCTGGACACAGTAGATTGTGTCACTCCAAGACGAAGTGCCACTTGAACTTGGGACAAGCCTTCTTCTACAAGCGCTATGGCAACAGCACATTCCTCAGGCGAAAGATTCCTATTTTCACGGGCATTTTGGGCCATTTTAACACTACAAACGTTGAACGTTGCCAATACAAGCGTAGAAGCAAATTTAACACACATAGGCCAAATTGCAATTTTATGGAATTTTGTTTATTTACCATTTGTTCTGTATTGTAAACAAATACTGCTTTTTATCTACTCCATACTTCTACATTTTAAATATATCATAAAGACCTGATTAAGAACCATTGGCGTCGCTTTAAAAAATTTCATAAAGTCGATTTTTCGATTTTTAAAATTATGCGTTAATTTTGCGGCGCAGTGTAGTAAAAAAAAACTATAAATATTTTATAATTGATTTTTTTATGGGACAATTGAATATTAGTGGTCTGTTAAAAGTATAGGTATTCTAAGTTTTTAAGTATTTTAGAAATTATTTTATAAGTGAAGAAGAAATATTTTCTAAAATTATTTTTAACTTGTTAAAGAAACTTTTTAGTGTTCCCTACGAAACACTTAAAAGATCACTTCGGTCTGTCCGTCTGTTCGTCTGTCGCACCCGATTTTCTCCGAAACTATTTGACATAGAAAGTTAAAATTTGGCACTAACATAGGAATTGATGGGCCCATTATGATAGAGTGATGAAATCCAAAGTGAAAAAAAAAATTACCAGGTCATCGAGTGGGGGGCACATGAAAAACTTGTGATAACATGCGTTCAAAACTATGTATAATGTAATACTTGCGCACACTTTTCTTTGTATTACTTTTTAAAAATTGCCAAAAAAATCGCTGCCGCCATTTATTTCGAAGGGTATTCGTTAAAAACTTTTTAAAAAATTCTGGAATATTCTCCACACGGTGTAGATTGAACGAAAACTATGTATAATTAGTGCATTACCTTCAATAATTTATTTGATATATAAAAAACCAAAAATTTCAACAAAAATCGGAAACAAACTTTGTTGAAAACTCATTTGGGGGGTGTTTTGTTAAGTTATTGATCATTTTATACCTCCGTACCAAAAATTTTTATTTTACAACCGATCAACGTACGGAACACTAATTGCTCAAGTCCGACTTGCACTTGTCCGATTATTTAAGGTTATCATCACTACAATTAAAATTAATTATTTTTCTCGTATTAAAAATTTAAATATTAATATTTTCGATCTTTATTGAAGGATAAGAGAGTTAAATATTTTTTTTTTTATTCCAGTCCTTTTTAAAATTGAAATAAAAAAAGGACTTTTTAAATATAATTGACAATTTCCAATAATTTAAGCGACAAAAGCCAACATATGAATTATTGATGACTTTTTGAGGGTTTTGAATTTTTTGCTAATTGAAAAATTTAATTTTTTAAGCTGGTTTAAACAAATTGTACATTTTATACACTTTTGTATCGTTTAACTAGTTTTTTTTTATTGTTTTGTGATCACAATAACATATATACATATTTTATTTATAGAATATCATTAGTTTAGAATCCGTAATCAATTTAACACTAACATAGATATATTAGTGATATTCAATTCCATTTTTAATAACAATGGATTTGGTTAGAGTAGCAGCTATTTAAATTTTTTAAAAAATATTTTATTTTTCCGTCTTTCCTTTTTTTCCATTTTTTTTTTTTTTTTTGAACGATAAATGGTGGTAGATTAATTTCTTTTCTGCGTCTTCACTATCAACTCTGGTCTACGTCTGGGCTCCATACGGCCTTTTACTTTCTTTCTTCCTTACAATAACAATTTGCAGAAAATGACTAAATATTTGTGATTTTAGCTAGATTGTTTCTTCATAACGCTCTGAGGGAAGTCTGTCTTAAGGTGACCGTTCTTTTTCTTTTTCTCCGGGTACTATGACCGTTCAACGATCGTTGGTTATCATGTTGACTACCATGTTGATGATGATCGTTTTATTGACAGCCATTCGGAAGAGTTGGACCGTAGACTTTCAATACCATTGGATAAAATTTTTCAATCACCATGTTCTCCTTCTCCCTGGACCACGTCTGCATGGAATCTTTGCCTCTATAATCAGATGCAATATTTCATATTTTTCTGGATGTCTCATAATGTGGCCAAAATATTCTAATTTGCGTCGCTGTTGTTATTAATTCTGCCCATCCAACTGATTTTCATCAGTCGTCGATACACTCATATTTCGAATGCCTCCAAACCTTTAAGCATTGCTTCAGTGAGCGTCCAATCTTCCATGCCGTACAAGAGAACCGGAAAGATATGGCAGCCTACAATTTTCATCCATAGGTCGTGACTACTTCAGAATTTCTTGTTCTTCATAAATGCGGCTCGGGCTTTCTCTATTCGAATTTTGCCTTCCACAGTCGGGTCCCAGTGAACGTTGATATTGCTACCGAAATACGCCAATTTATCAACTCTCTCTATTTTTGTGCCACAGACTGTAATACCACCATCTTCAATATCAGATTCTTTGCTTATAATCATATATCTTGTTTTATTCGCATTGAGTCTTAAATCAAACTGTGTACAACTGTCAGTTATTTTATGTGTGTTTGTAGATCTTTTCTGATATTAGCGATAATTAATGTATCATTGACTTATCTGATGTTATTTATGTTAACGTCGATGATGTTGATTCCTTCAGTGGTATCAGTGAGTGCTTTATTGAATATCACCTCTGAATAGAGGTTTAACAACAAGAATAGCATTGAATACAACCCTGATGCACCCTCTGCTTGATTTTAATTTCATCCGATAGTTGATGTTCCAACCGTACTTCAGCTGTCTGTTGCCAGTACAAATTGACGATGATACGAATGTCTTTGCCGTCTATACCAATCATTTTTAAAATCTCTAGAAGTTTTTCGTGGCGCACCTTGTCAAAGGCTTTTTCAAAGTCAATTGAACAAGGGAATACATTTTGGTTCACATCGCGAAATCTCTGGATCAACACATGAATACCAAACATTGCTTCTCTAGTTCCTAATCCGTTTCGAAAACCAAACTTACTGTTTCCTATTCTTTCTTCAACTTTATTATATATCCTGCCATGCATTACTCTCAAAAATATTTTTAAAACATGTTGAATTGTTTAGATACTGCTCTCCTGTTTATGATTCTGCACCTAACCATACTCGACTTTTGATAGATACTAGTCTATTACTCCGAAGAGAGTTATTCGCTTCACTGGAGAGTCGGAACTCAACAGAAATTATGGCTCATTGTGACATCGCAGAAAAGTTATTAATTTGAGTATATTCTACAAATATCTTCCCGGAAGTATTCCGTATTGACTGCTGAATTTTTCCCAGAGAGGTACATGCTAGGTATACACGATATGCCATTATGTCATATTCGTATATGGTGTAGCCTGTCATGTATAGTATCATCATCGTAAAGAAATATTTTATATGGGAACTGCCTCGGCCTATTTTCAACCAAATACAAACTGCATCAATTCATAATATTTAGATGAAATTATCGTTCTGAGATCTTTTGCTAATTCCTAACTGATGTCACTATATGTCAGCGTTTCTCAACCTTCTAGTATTTGCAACCCAATTTTCAAACATAATTTTTATCGCGCCTCCCCCCCTCTCATACAATAACAATGCATGCAATAAAAATGTATTTTCAGTATTCTAATGCTAAACCTACACTATGACCTTAATTACAAACCTTACGAACTACCAAGAATAAGTAAATTTATTCATATTTGGCAACACATATCAGCTGCGTTGTGAAAACTACAATCGATGCCTCCCTATTGCTCTCTGTCACGTCCACCATATCGGTAGGGGCTTCGCGAGAAGTTCCGAGTTGTCTTGAACATTCGGAAAGACTGCCCAAAAGTGTATAAATGCTGCACCTCGTTCAATTACAGCCCATCTCAGTCGAGTTAATCCTTCTACTGCTATCGGATTTATCGTGAATGCGTATCTTATAATGTATGTGTTAATTGAAATTCAAGGTATTAAGTATTCACGGCAGTAAATTTATACAGAATCACTGATAAATTTTGAAGTGGGCGTAAGCGAGCATTAGACGATAGTGAAGCATCAACAAGTGCACAGACGAGCATGGTTCCGAAAATAAAATCAAGAAAATATTCTCAAGAATACTTAAATTTAGTGTTTACCAGTACTGAAGTAAATGAAAAAGATAGGCCCCTATCTGTTATTTGCTCAAAAATCTTTGCAGCAGACAGCATGAAACCAAATAAACTTAAACGATATTTGGAAACGCTTCATAGTGAGTACCCTTAACAAACCCCGAGAATTCTTCGAATTAAAATTAAAATCATATATAAAGCAGAAATCATTTTATAAAAAAGTTTTGTCTGTGAATCAAGAAGCTTTGCTTGCCTCTTACAAAGTTTAATATAAAATAACCAGATGTAAAAAAGCCTTACATCATTGGTGAAGAGCTTGTTTTGTCAGCAGGAATTGAGATTGTAGAAACTATGTTTGGAGATAATTTTGCTAAATAATTGCTATCCATACCTATATCAAATGATACTGTTGTCTGTCGAATTGGTGATATAGCTGAACATGTACAGCATCAGCTTTTCGGGAAGTTGCGTGACAAATTGTTTTCAATTCAGCTTGATGAAGCAACAGATAGCAATAAAGATGCTCATTTCATTGCCTGTGTTGGATTTTGTGATGCTATGTCACCAGTAGAACAACTATTTTTCTGCAAACCAATAGAACTCAAAGCAACATCACCCGCATTATTTGCTATCTTAAATGATTTTATAAACGAGGCAAATATGGAGTGAAAAAATTGCGTCGGAATATGTACCGATGGTGCTCATTAAATGTCTGGAAGATTTCAAAGTGTACAAGCACTTGTGAAACAAAAATCTCCACTGTGTCTGTGGACACATTGTATGATCCACAGAGAAGCTCTGGCTTCCAAAGAAATGAGTCCTGCTCTAAATATGGTGCTTACTACAGTTGTAATCGTAGTAAATTATATTAAAATGAGAACCCTAAAATCTAGAATTTTTTCTGCACTTTATAAAGACATGGGTGCCGAACATTCAGCGTTACTATTTTATTGCGAGACAAGACGGTTATCACGTGGGAAATGTTTGCAACGTGTTTATGAATTAAGAAATGAAATCACCATTTTTCTAGAAGAGGAAAACCGACCGGAAGCCGAGAAGTTTCGAGATAGTTTATTTGTGATGAAATTGAGTTACCTGGTCGATAAATTCGAGAAACTAAATACCTGAAATCTTCAACTCCAAGGAACAAATATACATATATTCAATACAACTGTTAAAATTAATGCTGTTTGTAGAAAATTGGAATTGTGGAGCAGAAATATAAAGCAAAAAAACCTAGAAATGTTTGCAAATGTGGGTGAATGTGTTAAAACATACAAGGCTGAAGAACAGCATGTGAAATTTGTTTTAGTAACCATTGAAAATCATCTAGCCATGTTGACAAAGAATTTTAAAAAGTATTTTCTTACTCTCGACAAATTGATAGCAAGTTACGAGTGGGTTAAGGATCCATTTCAAAATACTCCCGAAGGGCTTTCAACTTCCGAAGAAGAAATCTTCATAGATTTCGCGGCAAGTGACGAAATTAAAAGACAATTTAATAATAAATTACTCTTTGACGTTTGGGCAGGGGTGAATGATGAGTGTTCTGCACTGAAAACAAGAACATTTCGTATACTATTACCATTTTGAACATCCTAACTTTGCGAAACCGGATTTTTTGCAGTGGCTGCTTTGAAAACAAAATATAGATCTCAACTAAATATAGAAAAAGAACTCAGAGTGTCTATTTCTAATATTAAATCATCCTTCGAAAATCTTTGCTCTGCAAACCAGGCCCAAGGGAGTCACTAATAATTATTAAACTTGTTTTTAATTTAGTATTGATATGTTAATTATTAGGTAAATACATTGTGCAGTACTAATACAATCCTATTTATAGGTGTATTATATCAGTGTAAATGTGTATTTTATTTTTTATTATGTCAGAATGTATTTTGTTTTGCTTTCCTTTCAATAAATTATATTAAATGTTTTTAATGAATGTTTTTAATAATAATTTCTTTTCGATACGCTCGCGCCTCCTCAATAGTGTAATCACTCCCCCTAGTGGGGCGCGCCCCACAGGTTGAGAAACGCTGCTATATGTATATAATCCATTCAAATGAAAGAAAGATAGATCTGAAAATACTAATACCTGTGTATACTACTAAAATTCGCAGGCCGGTGCATCATAATATAAAATATTTTTTAACTTATTATCATAAAATGTTGACTAACTTTCGAAGGAGGCTATTGTTGATGGTGAATTCTTACCATTTTCAATAGTATTATCAGATATCTATAAAACTAAAAGCAAAAAAATCATGAGAGAATGGCAAAATAGATGGAAAAACATCAGAAGTAGTAATACATATTTATCTCAGATCTATCTAGAAATTCTTAACAAATATTTGCACAGAAGATTATTGCTACTATTATAAGACTTAAATTTGCCATGCATGTTATTCCGCTCATCTTAAAAAATAACCGGCCAAGTGCTAATCTGACTTGTGCAGTTAGTGTTGTTGTTGTTGATTGCTTTTAAAATAAAAATGTTTGTTACGGAGGTATAAAATGATCAATGACATAACAAAACATGGATTTTTGTTTTTTTTTAGATACCAGATAATTTATTAAAGGTAATGCACTCGTTCAATCTACCTGAGAGAAAATTTTTTGATTAGTCTTTTTGAGATAAAGGAGGATGACAGCGATTTTTCACAATTTAAAAAAAAAATACCAAAGAAAGTGTGCGTAAGTATAACATTTTATATATTTTTGAACATTTATTTTTACAAGCTTTAATTTGACACTCCACTCGATGACCTAGTAAAAACAAATTTTTCACTTCCGATTTTATGCCCCAAGACTAACCCCTTAAGTCAAAATTTAACTTTAAAAACTATACAGCACTGATGAGGCCATCAATTTCTATATTAGTGCCAAATTTCAACTTTCTATGTCAAATACTTTTGGAGAAAATCGGATGTGACAAACGGAGAGACAGATAAACGGGCAGACAGACACCGAAGTGATATTATAAGTCTTTCATACAGAACAGTAATAATGCCGTAGAATCCGACCAATGCGAGTTATGTGGAACTGTTGGCGACTTGAATAATATTTTTCTGCAAATTTAGTAATTATCTAAACCCAAAATTACTAAACAACTACTGTACACCAGGACCGTTAAATTTTCTACATATCTTCACGCTTTTAGACAATTTTTAAACTCAAAAGATCCTCATGTCTTATTTAAACGAAAACAATAATAAGTCAGTCATCGCTCCTGATGAAGCTAACATGGTTAGAGAAACGCGCAATGAGTGCAAAAGGAAAGCGTTTGGTCTAGTGATGAAATATACTGAGTAGTATTTTAGCTACCTAATAGCCAATAAGTTAATCTAGCTCAATTTGGAATCCAGTAATAAAAGTGTAAAACAAATATTTAATACTTAAATATTTAATTATAAACAAATAAAATAAAATTATTTTGTCTTTTGAGGACCGACCTGCGGTAATATAAGGAAAATAATCCACATCAACCATTTTGTAGGGAAACATAGTTCCAGTATTTTTTCAGTATTTTTTTTATAAAGATAAATTATCAAACGTAATGCACTTGTCATAATTTTCGCTCAATTTATATTTTATGAAGATCAAAAATTTTTGATCAATTCTTTTCGAGATAAGCGGGGTGGACAGGGGTGTTTTTGCCATTCTGTTAAAATAGTAGCAAAAATAGTGTGCGTGTATTACATCATATATATTTTTGAACTAGTATTTTTACAAGCTTTCATTTGACATTCCACTCACAATTTTTTTCACTTTCAACCCTACACGGCTCTGATTAGGCAATCAGTTGCTATATTTGTGCCAAATTTTAACTTTCTATGTCAAATAGCTTCGCAAAAAATCAGGTGTCATAGTAGACGAACAGACACCGAAGTGATCCCATAAGTGTTCCGTACGAAACACTAAAAAAAACAAACCTATTATCATGAATCTTTTTAATTAAAGTAAATAAACTTCCCAAATACAATACAAGAGCGAAAAATAAACTATATTATAACTCTATAACACTTCAAAGTGTTTTTGGATATAATTAATTGGGTGAAAAAATAGTAAAGGGGAATGGTCTTATATCCTTATTAAATAACTGGTCAAGTGCAAATTGAACTTGCGCAGTTAGTGTTCCGATTACTTTTAAAATAAAAATGTTTGTAACGGAGGTATAAAATGATCAGTGACTTCACAAAACAACCCCAAATACGTTTTTAATAAAGTTTGTTTCAGATCTTTACTTAAAACTGATGGCATTGAAATTTTTGTTTTTCTTTATATATCAAATAAATCATTAAAGGTAATGCACTCGTGATAATTTTTATTCAATCTACACCCTGTGGAGAATATTTCAGAATTTTTTCAAAATTTTTTCGTGATTTTTTAAACATAATACAAAGAAAAGTGGGCGCAAGTATCACATTATATATATATATACTTTTGAACTCGTGTTTTTACTTTAATTTGACACCCCACTCGATGACCTATTAAAAAATATTTTTGTTCAATTCGACGATTTAACCCCCCCCCCCACCCCAACTAACCCCTTAAATCAAACTTTCTATGTCAAATAGTTTCGGAGAAAATTGGGTGTGACAGACAGACAGACGGATGGACGGTCGGACGGACGGACATACGGACAGATACCGAAGTGATCTTATAAGTGTTCCTTACGGAACACTAAAAACCTAAAGAGTGATAGAAAATATAGACAGCACATGTCCTGCGGGGAAATCTCTAAATTGCTACACTAGTGAGACGCGCGGTAATTAACGATTCCCGACAGTCCCGAATTTAAGCTGTTTGTACTCGAGATATAGTCCTGAGCAGTTTATTCCGGATAAATGATGTTTGCCATATAAAATTTCTTGAAAATTATGATACTGTGACAAGCTACACCCTATATGGATATGACGTAATAGCGTGTCGTGTATACCTAGCATGCACCTCTCTGGGGGAAATTTAGCAGGCGACATCGAATGCTTCCCTGAAAGTTTTTATATAATATACTCAAGTTAATGACTTTTCTGTGATGTTACGAAGAGCTATAATTTCTGCAGAGTTCTGACTCCCAATGCAGTAAAGAAAGCAAAAAACTTTAGTTAATTCTGTTTTATCCTTCAGTCAAAATCCAAAATATATAGTATTTCAATTTTTATACGAAAATAACAATTAAATTTTAACTGTAGTGGTGGTAATCTAAATAACCGGTCAAGTGCAAGTTGAACTTGCATAATTAGTGTTCCGTACGTTGACTGCTTTTAAAATATAAAATGTTGTTACGGTGGTATAAAATGATCAGTGACTTGACAAAACACATCCCAAATGAGCTTTCAACAAAGTTTGTTTTCCAATCTTTACTAAAAATTGATGACCTTGATATTTTTTTTTTTTTTTTTTTATATACCAGATAAATTATTAAAGGTAATGCACTCGTTATAATTTTCGTTCAATCTACACCCCCTGGAGAATATTCCAGAATTTTTTCAAAATTTTTTGATCAGTACTTTTCGAGATAAGGTGGGGGGACAGCGATTTTTTAAAAATAATAGAAAAGTGTGGGCAAGTATTACATTATATATATATATATATATATATATATATATATATATATATATATATATATATATATATTATATATATATATATATATATATATATATATATATATATATATATATATATATATTTATATATATATATATATATATATATATATATATATATATATATTTACTCGTGTTTTCACAAGCTTTCATTTAACACCACACTCGTTAACTTGCTGAAAAAATGTTCATCCACCAAAACTAACCCCTTAAGTCAAAATTTGACTTTCAAAACCACACGGCTTTGATGAGGCCATCAATTCCTATATTATTACCAAATTTCAACTTTCTATGACAAATAGTTTCGGAGAAAATCGGGTGTAACAGATAGACAGACAGACGGACAGACAGACAGACACCGAAGTCATCTTATAAGTGTTCCGTACGGAACACTAAAAAGGGTTCTTTAGGAAGTTAAAACTAATCTTAGAAAATATTTTCTATGTGAATGTACTTTTGATAGGTCACTTTTCACTTCATTTTTTTTGTTTACATTGATACATAACATAACCTTTCTATTGACTAAATAATTTATAATTACTACCAATAAAATGTAAGGAACTATTATATAATTTCCATCGTGTTTTTCCAGTGGGAATAAATAGAAAAACTTCAATTTTTTAGATAAATTAACAGATAGATATACCCTTTTGTCTTAAAAACATAACTGGTTGCCTAGGGATTTCCACTACCACGTTGTTAAATTGATTTGATTTTAAAGAAGAATAGATTCATCTAGTCTCATTTCATCTTGATACTCAAAATGAATAAGATATAACCCTTGAGTTACTTATCTTACCTTGTAATTTTCCACGCAAATTAGCGTTCGAAATTTTTTGGTTATTATTTTTATTTATTTATTTATTACGGAAGCGGAAATAAACTTCCGTAGTGGGGCAATTGTATTTAGAGGAAAACGACGATAGTTGTTCCTCTCTTTCGGAAGTGTTCAGTTTTTTCAATAAAGTTATAAAAAGTGCCTATGTGGCTTTAACTGGAAAACTGAAATTCCCGGTTACGGTATCAAAGTTGCAGGAGAGCATTTTAATCGAGGGTTTTTTTTTTTTCTTTTGTCTATTTTGGTTTTTTTCTTCTAGTTACCTTATGGTCTGAAGGTATTTCTGGACAGCAAATTTTGATTTCGTACCATCCACGTGTAAACCGAGCATTCCGGTCTCTACGGGGAAACCTACCATGTGCTGGGAAGAGGTTAGAGCCATGAGTTCCTTGCACCGTCTATTGAGTAGAACATAGCCTTGTCCTAACTTTTTCGGTGTTTCCAAAAGAACTTTACCTGTATTACTCACTTAGGGACAAACAGGACTAATTTCATATAAGTTATACTGCAAAATATATCATTTTAGGATTCGCAAAACTATGAACCACAAGGGAAAATTTACTGTTATTATACCCTTAGCTTGAGACAAGAGTGTCAGATTACCCGTGGTTCGGAGTCCGGATTTAATCTTCATCACTGTTTTAATCACATATATTTCCTTTATATTTAGTTTTAAGAACTATACCTTTGTTAACACTGCAGCTTTAAGTTTTATAATTATAAGGTTTTTATCGTTGGAAAATTTATGGTTGAGTCACCAACAATTTAATAGTTCAACAATTCATTTATCTATTTTCGAATCCGTATCATTCATTTGAATTTATGATAACGTTATAGGCTTAAGACCCTCTTTGCAAGACGAGATCGAGATTTAGGAATTAATTTCTGTTTTTTTATAGTAGTAAAATTTGGTTGATAATATGTAGTATAAGTCACGTTGTTGCAAGAAGAGAGTTTGAGCTCAATTTTTGTTTTGTACAATGTTGAATTTTCTTTCTTTTAAAATAAACTAATCAATCAACAGTTCTACTGGCCAAGTAATACGCCTGCAATGCCGTTTTCATTAGAAATAAATTTTCGTTGGCGCATTTCGATTTATGTAGAAGTATAGAGCAAATTAACAAGTAAAACAAAAAACCGAACCTTAACCTGAATATAGCTAGTAATTTTAGGTTCTAGGCACTTATCTAAGATAACCTACAGAACTTAACTTGGGCACTAGTCTATGCCGAATGTTCTTGAATTTTAAGAAATTCTCCAATTTGGGGTTTTGGACTAGTTAGTAGCTCCGCGAAGAGTTCCTGACGGGGAAGCCAAGCGCAGTGAGAGGTTGATTTATAGCCTGACAGCAGTTGGTTATACCCAACACCTGTAGCAGTCTTCTGACAGGCCCACTAGCGAGGAATTTTATGTAAACTAGCCAAACGTTGTCAGTAACTAAAAATTAATATTTGAATTTAGGACTTCCAGTTTTATTAAAAGCTTTTCGGCACAGAACGGTGTTAATAATTTGTATATTTGGAGGGCATATATCTTCTCTTTTCCTTTCACCAACAAAAAAAATTATTACGATCATTCTATAACCTAAATATCCCTTTCTAGGAACAATTCAAATATTTATATGGTAATTTTTAAGAAGGGACCAGGACTTTTGCTGTAACTAATCTATACTAAATTCCACAAAAAATGTTTTAACAGTAACATTAAATCGTCTTGGTTGGCTTCTAGAAATTCTCTCTTCAAAACATGTTTTCATTTTTCACGGACGAAGAAACCCAATTTTAAAATTTATCGCTTAAAATACATATTTTTTCATGAAATAAAAACATACGGAAGAAAATACATGTAACTTTTTAATTAAAAACAAAAAATTAAAATTGTCAAATATTGACACAAAAAAAAATCAATTCAGAGACAGACCGAAAAAATAATAAATGCAATTTAAACCGAATACCCTTCTCAATTTTGGCAATCGAGTGTCTGAACTACAGCTAATACAGAGTTGGGATTAACAAAAATAATGAAATTTTAAATCACTCATACGGAGGGGAAGTATGGAGAAAAATTACACATTTATAGACACAGTTATTAAAAATGCCTTAAAAATTGGCTAAATGATTTACTAGTACTTTTCTTGCAAATACGCGAGTAAATCCTAATCCAAGCTCTAAAACTGAATATTAAAAATGAAATAGAAGCTGCGCCAATACTGTATAGGTGGCTCATACTGGTTACCAAATTGCTAAAAAACGAAACACGAATGAGCACTATATTTTTTTAATGATTTGGTGCCGCTTTCTCGACGAGAGCGCCATACCAGCTGGCATATAGAATTCAAAAAATGTTTCCAGGCTCGTCCATGGTTTCTATTTAAACAGTGAGATTGGCGGAGTGGAGTAGGTGAAATATTTGTTATAGTGTTCCAAAAGTGATTTAAATATATATGTTGTGCCAATATAAATATTGGCATAACGCAAAATAGTTAAAAATATAAGACAAATTTTGCCAAATTATCTAAATACCACAATATAGACATTTTTAACCTTGGATATCTAGTATTGGGATATTAAGTTTTTTTGTCGTTACTATAAGATGTCATTATTTGCATTTTTTAAATGGATATTTCATTGAAAAAGAAAAAAACAACAATTGTGTACGTCAATCATTTGGTCGTAATAAGAATAACAATCATAACCTAACCTAAAACTAATAAGTTGGGTAGGAAACTTCCCTTCATTAATGAAAATATATAGCGCTCTTATCCTTTCCAAACTAAATTACGGAAATTTCATATATGACTCTGTTAAAAAATCCTATAAGAATAAACTTGAAAGTATTCAAAATCAGGCGCTTAGACTTGCTACCGGTGCCTTCCGTACTCCACCTCTTTTCCTTTCTAGATTGCGTTCTCTTTTACTTTTCTATACAAAGTCCTCATTTACACCTTCATTAAGGCGCTCATTACTTTTAAATCGATCATACTCTGTTCTTCCTCCTGATTCCATAGCAGACAGAATCAAATCAATCCTAGATATTCAAAATCTTTCTTTTCATTTCCACAAAGCTTCTAAATTTCTAACGTTTCCTCCTTGGACCTCCACACCTCCATCCATTGACCTCTCTATACTCAAATACGATAAAAAACTAGTTCCTGACCGCTTCATAAGGAATTCCTTTATCACAATACTAAAAGAAAAGTACATAGACTTTTTCCCTATCTACATGGATGGGGCTGGTTCTGTGGTGATTGCTGAGAACTTTATCTTGAAATTGAGACTTAACAAAATATCTTCGATATTCTCAGCGGAACTATTAGGATTCAAAGAAGCCTTAAGATGGGCAATCTCTTCAAAATCGAGTAAGAAATACATACTTATCACGGACTTTCTGTCCTCGCCGTAGGCCACTTCCTCTTCCAAAATTTCTTACCCTCTGGTTCTGAACATTATTAACCTCCTTCACATTGGACAGAACAGAAGCTTAACATTTGTATTCCTGTGGGTTCCAAATCACAAGATAATCAAAGGAAACGAGTCAGCTGATCTGAATACAAAAGTGCCATTTCCACTTGAACCTCCACAAAATTCATTTTCTCTTCTAAAATTTTTTCAAACCATTTTAGAACCACTATAGCAAATCAATTTCAATTAGAATGGGACTTGCAAGAGGGTGCTAACAAACTATGGGAGGTAAAACCTCTTGTTTTTCCCCCTCTGTACCTTCTTTCCTTATCTCGCAAGGAAACTGTTATGTGGAGGAGAGTTGCCATCGACCACACTTATCTCACACATTCCTATCTACCAAAAGGAGAGCCCCACCCAATACGTCCCAAGTGTGTATAAAGCACATTCTGGATTCAACCGACTTCCTTGACAAGAAATTAAAATACAAAATTATCGCAAGACCGAACCATGACGGAATCAAAAATCCAATAAACTAACTGAAGGAAACCATACTCCAAAATAATAATATTTACATTTAAATTGGACGCCAAATGATCTATATATCGACGCCTCTTTTAAAAAAAAAAAAAATTAAAAAAAAACAACTCCCACAATCCATGTAATGTACATACAATGCAATTATAAATAAGGAAATAGGCTACTTAAAATCCTTTTGTATGCCGAAATTCACTTTGTGAAAATATGTGAAGAATTGATTGAAATTTGTCGACAAATTAATTCAGAATAAATTGAGTCAAAAATCAACGTTTCCTGCTGAAATGGAAAGGATTTTAATGGATTACTGTTTGTACATAGTCAACGGTTTTTACGGATTACGTAAATTACCTTTCCAATTAGCTATTAAGACCCATATAGATCCCCAATTTGTTAGTGACAGATGATCAACAAGGAGAAATTCGCTTAAACCTTTTTATCGAATAATCTAATAGGGTTAAAGGTTTCAGCCATGAAACGTTGTATTTTATTGTTATCATAACCTGTCTTTTTTGGCACTTCGAAAGAGAAATTTTAAAAATGTTGCATCAATGGAACAAGCAAGCTTGAGGGGCCAAAAATAGATTAACACATGGTCGTCAGTAGAAAGAGGTGTCCATCTACCCTCGTTATGTGTATTGGTGCAGCTAGAAATTTGGTACGGCACGTTATCTGATGGAGCACCACCTGGTCCCACATTTGCATATCATAAGACACTACGTTTAAAACGTTTGTATCTTTAGCACAATCACACTACACAACAGTTATCACTACAACACCAAACATTTTATTTTTACACACATTACGCCTTTCACTAACCATGTTAGCACCATAGGATCGATATTTGACCAAATCTATGAATAAAAACTAGACTATTTATACAGAACTTGGAAAAACTCAATGCACCAACTTCACCCGGAGCATAAGTTCCAGTGGAGTAACCCGTATTCATGCTGCGACTAAACTGTGAGAAATAGATCATCGGTATTTTTAAGTTTTACGAGTATTAGTTCAATAATTTCGTATCACATTAAATTATCAAATGTTACAATATGATTCTATTTAAGAGCATGTTAAGCAATACTTGATTTTTCAGGCCTCATAAATAAGCTAAATGTTCTTTAAATCTTACTTGATTCTTGTTTGTCCAACTTCTTGTTTCAATCATTACAACTTATCTCATAAATTCCACTTCCATTACGTTCGTGAGGTTTATCCTTCGAAAAAACGTGAAATTATGAATATGTAACATAAACTTATGTCTATTTATTGATTTATATGTATTTAACCATCCTGACTTTTTATAAAATAACCAAGATGAAGGTGTTGAAGCAGCACCGGCTACAAAAACGAGGCGTTCAGTATGGAAAGAAGACCATCTAACAGTAACAAAGCGAACCTAGATACAAATGCAGACTCACAATAAATCAGTTTCTGTTTTAAATTTGTCAAGTTATTTATTGGACCAATATCCATTAGATTTTTACCTAAATTGAAATCTATTCAATATTTAACAAAAAAAAATTAAGCACAAAGTACTATAATCTACTCTGTCAAAGGAAAACAGAACCAAAGAGAAGAAAAAGATTCTAGAACTATAACTAGTTCTAGTTCCTCCTCCTCCGACGCCGACAAGAATATTCAGATTAATACTGAGAACAGCGGTGCATAAGGTGAAAGCTGCAAACACGTATTCTGAATTTTTCTAATGATATTTCATTAAATTAAAATTCTAATAGAATTTTTTTTTTTTTTTTTTTTAGCTGGCCCCTAATATTAAAGTAATTAAATTATTCTTTTTTGACTTTTTCAGAAAGTATACGATACTGGTTAGATGAGAAATCTTGAGCATTGAGATTAGACCACGTCAATTTAGAGTGCGTTTCCTACGTCTCGTCACAGATCGCACGTGGTGCCTACAAGGTTATTTACTTTTTCTAATCCCAAAGAGTAAAAAACCTCTGACTACTCCTCACGTAATCATAAAGTAAACGTCAGAAAGTTACATTGAATTTAATGTTATATTTCGAAAGAGGGTAAATATTATTAGCAACATTAATTGTAAGCGTCAGACTAGGGTAATAAGTGGAAATTTATTTAAGTATATCCGAATTGAGAAAAAGAAAGTTTTAAACTTCAATATATCAGAGTATTTTTATAACAGCCTGTATATATCTATATATATATATATATATATATATATATATATATATATATATATATATTATATATATATATAAATATATATATATATATATATATATATATATATAATAAATATATATATATATATATATATATATATATATATATATATATATATATATATATATATATATATATGTATATATATATATATATATATATATATATATATATATATATATATATATATATATATATATATATATATATATATATATATATATATATATATATATATATATATATATATATATATATATGTACATGCCAAATATGTTTAGATTTTAAAATGGCTACATGACTTTTACATAAGAGAGATTGTAACCGAAAAAGTGGCAAGATTAAAACTGTACAACAGTATTGAAGTTTAACCGTAAAGACAGAATACACTAAAATAAGATAAATAGACCTTCACATAGTATACTACGTTTAGAGCTCGATAAAACGGCGGACAAGATAAAGCAATAGAATAATAATGAAATTTCAAATAATTTATTGAAAATAAAAGAAATACGTGTTGTTAACCAACTTCCTTAAAAATGTATTGGATTATCCCTTTGTATCTTTGAGTAAAGTTTTCCCAGAAGTATTAACTTATGTACTATTTTTAAAACTAGAAAATAACATTTTACAAAATTTTACTTATTCAGAAGATATTTTGTCCAGTTAAGGCACATAACAACTATAGCAAAAAGCGACGCAAAGCATTTAAAATGTACGATTGCCTGCCTAAACCAGTAAAAAAATAAAGGTTTTCAGAACATATCTCGATTAAGCTTCCGGTATAGCCATGGTTTCTTCACTGTCTCGTGTAGTAGCGAATATTTTATACTTCCCTAAAACTAAAATTTTGATGTAGATATGTTGATGACAAAAACCTCAATAAAATTTTAAATTATCTAAATTAACAACGTCCAAACATAAAATTTACAATGAAAACCGAATCAAATGATATCTAACCTTTTCTAGGTGTACTGGTACAAAGAAATCATTTAGGACATCCGGTTTATGGAAAGCCAATATAAACAGATATCTGAATGTTAACCCGCACCATGATTGTTCTCAAAAACTATCCATTATGACCTCACTAATAATTACACCTTTGCCAATATGTGATGAATATATTTAGTCTCAGTAGAAACAGATAAACTGATCAATAAGCTTAAGTTAAGTAAACAGTAAAACAAACAATTCTTTCATTTACTGGTAAACTCCACATTTATTTTAATTTTTCAACATGTTTTGCTATCACTGTAGCTTTATCAAGAATAAATGAGCAAGATGGAAAATTTATTATATATATATATATATATATATATATATATATATATATATATATATATATATATATATATATATATATATATATATACACACATATATATATATATATATATATATATATATATATATATATATATATATATATATATATATATATAATATATATATATATATATATAATCCCTATACGTAAAATGCAATAATTTTGGGAATTCCTAATTATACTGTTATAAAAACTTTATGTTATAGGTAAGTACGGTATTATTGAAATATATTTACAAGAGGTGACTTATTTAATTCTAATTGGTCATTTAACAAAATAATTAGTATTTTTAAGTTTATTGATTTCCAGAGATTCAAGCAAATTTAATTTATACCCTTTCATTTTCAACATGTAAAATTTCAAAGTTTTTATAAAACTGATGTTCTGATTCTTTTAAATGGTTACAGTAATTTGTTATTGTGATAAATTAGTTATAAAAGAGGTAAAATGTTCTTTTATTCTTTTTTTAAAATTTCTTCCTGTTTGACCAATATATGTACAATAGCAATTTTGACAGTTAAGTTTATAAACACGTGATTTTTGCTCTTTGTTTTTCATTTATTTTTTTTTTATATATATTTTGCTTAGGCTGTTATCTGTTTTAAATGCTACATTAATATTTAGTTTTTTTGTTAAGACATTTCTAATTTTATTGCTAATCTCACCTATGTATGTAATAACACTATAACGTTCTTGATTCATTTTTGTCTAGGAAAATTAGTTCTAATGCTTTTTCATATTTTTTTTTTTTTAAAATTTTGATTGTTATATCTACATTACTCGTATATCCGTTATTTGCTGCAAAGTATTTTATTATGTTTAGTTCTTTACGAAAATCTTTTTCATTTAATGGAATTGATAGTAATCTATGAATCATGCTATGAAAGACAGCTGGTTTGTGTTAGATTGGGTGACATGATTTATTATATATTGTTGTATCAGTATGCAATGGTCAGTGGTAAATAGAGAAAGTATGTTTATTATTATATTTTGTTACAGTTAAATCTAAGAAGTTTTGCTATTATTAGTTTCTTCTTCAGTAGTGAATTTTATGTTAGCATGTAAATTATTTATATGATCAAAAAATATTTTGAGCTGTCTATCTGTTCCTGTGAAGCAGGCTAAAATATCATCGACATATCTACACCAATAAATGAATTTGTTAAACAAATTTTTGATTCTATAAAGTTCATGAAAATTTCTGCTAGCAAGGGACTAAGGAGATTACCCATTATAAGACCTTTTTTATTAGTGTACATAGTCTTATTAAATTCAAAATAGTTTTTAATATAATTAATGTGGTTTGAGTTTAAAAGCTGTTCGACTGGTGTTATAGCATTTTGAGGTGGTATGTTCGGAAATAAATTGATTATATCAAAAGAGATGAGTTTCGTTTTGTTAGGAAGTTGTATATTTTGAATTCTATTAACTAAATCATATGAGTTTTTTATTTGAAAATTAGCAACAAAATGAGTATTCTCATTAATTATTTCTATTAACTTCTTTGACAACTTATAAGATGGTGCTGAAGTAAAAGAGACTACTGCTCTTATTGGATAATCTTTTTTATGCAATTTAATTAAAGAATATAGTTTTGGCGTTTGTGCGTTCATCGAAGTTAATTTGCTCAAATCTTTATCATTAGATAAACTTCTACAATCACTAATAGCAGATTTAAAATTTTTTAAAAATTTTTCTGTTAAGTTATTATTTAACTTCTCCTAATTACTATTGTTGAGGAAATCTAAAGTTTTTTTGAATATAGTGATATTCATCAATGGCTACTACTGTATTACCTTTATCAGCTTTAGTGAAAATAATGTGATTTTATTTCGATTTTTGTATTATTGTTCTAAGAGTATGGTTATCTTGTGTTTGGTTGTTGTCTTTTAGTAAATCTTTTTTAATAATATTAATTGCGTCGTATTTTACATAACTATTTTTTTGAGCATATTCAGTTTCTACGCTTAATATTTCTAATTTATTAAGAGAAGTAGAAACTGAATGTACTCTTAAAAATATCCCCAACAATAGTTATATAAAACACGAAGCAATTAATATTATTAAAAAAATTTTCTAAAAGAAAAATACCAAATACAAGTTAATTATACTATTAGAACAATAAAACAAAAATCAAAACAAAATTACATTATTTTCACTAAAGCTGATAAAGGTATTACAGTAGTAGCCATTGATGAATTTCAATATATTCAAAAAAATTTAGATTTACACAACAATAGTAATTATGAGAAGTAAAATAATAAGTCAACAGAAAAATTTCAAAAAATTGTTAAATCTACTATTAGTGATTGTAAAAGTATATTTAATGGTAAAGATTTAAGCAAATTAACTTCGATGAACCCACAAACGCCAAACTATTGCACTAAAAACGTTTATTTAAATACTTAGCTCCTAGACAAGGTGGAAGTAAGGATCTATCATTAGATAGTGGAGTGGCATCTCACATACAGTGTGCTACAGATAAGAATTGCCAAATGGCGGCCGGCAAAATTTTTAATCACTTAGCACCTCCATTTCTTGCCAGATATATATTTTTCGTTTCAGGGAGTATAAATTGTTACCATAAATTTCAGTTTTAATATGTCTCCACAAGGAAAATCTATTAGCTTCAAGTTAATATTAGCTGGACTTTTAATACTTTAGTTTTGGTTTTATCACGTTTTAATAGTAGGAGTTCTGTTTACTGCCATGGCTGTGGAAATATACTTCATCCGAAAATAAGAAGCTGACTGAAAAGCATTTAAACATCTGATTAACAAGATTGAACATCTGAGCACATTCGCATTAATCCTTACATTACCTGTAGAAGTGCGGACATAACGTGATGTGACGAGTTCCTGGCTACATTTACGATATTGGATCGTTTGCGTAATGAGCGGTTGGGATACTGTTCACTCTTGTTCACTTTTGCAAAACACCATGATGTTTTTGGTCGCCGTTCCTTAGGTTTACTTCAAGTAAAATCTGTTTTTTATAAAATTCTCGTATAAAAAAAAGACACATTCTGCTTTGGTAAACAGCGCGATAGCTGCTAAATCTTTAAAGACCAATGTTATGTTCTGTAGCTCCGCCTAATGGTCTCACCTATTACGTTCGCACAGTAAGAAAAGCAAATTTGAACTTATTTATTTCCTTTTCTAACTTGATACCTTAATAATAAGAGTGTGAATGATGACAATGACGGTATCTCACATTAGTTCCAGTAGTACTTCAGAATTTCGTTGTAGTATTTCATTTTTATTGCAATGTGTTATAACATTCATTTTTTTCCTAGATTTTAAGATCCTGTTACCTGTTTTTCTCCCTATAATTTATATTTTATTACATTTTTTATATTTATTGTAGTGATTTCAATGCTTGAGCAGTGTAGCTTAAAATAGTGTTTTAAATTTTTGAGCAGTTTAATTTAAACCGACAGAGTGTGTAAAGCGTGTTGCCGACTTGATTTATTTAGTTTGCATTAATTTTTCGTCCGGAAGTGAGCCATTTTAAAGACGTCACTTTAAGGAAGATATTTAAGCGGCCGAGATGCAATTATAATAGCTTTTTCCATCAGAATGCCGTAGTGGTTTTTTCCACCATGAAGCAGTAGTGGCTTTTTCGACCATGAAGCCGTAGTGGCTTTCTTCTCCAGCACGCCACAGAGTGTTTCTTAGTGATGTAGTAGTGCAGTAATAGTTTCTAGCTCTCAAGTTTAAAGCTTTTTTCCTTTCTTGAAATATCCTGCTCATCCTCAGGCATTTCGGGTCAAAAAGTGTTTAGTAGCCCAAATGAAACTAGGAGGGGGATGACCGGGACAATATTTTTATGAAAGTTTCACCAGGAAAGGCCAAGTAGCTTATGGAAAACTCACGAGGAGAAACCAATCGTAAGTCATAAGCACACCAGTCTAAAAATCTCACTTCCTGTCTACAAGTGCGTTTCCTTCGACTACTCTACACGTGAAATTCACGGAGTTGATTTCAAAAACTTTAAATATCGAGTTTTATCAAGCCTTTTATTAAAAACTTAGTAACCCTAATCTAAGGACTCTATGCCATAGTGTACACTCTTCTAGCTTAAGGGGTTTTTATTTAGTAGAAGTAATTTTTAGGAGTGTAATAAAGTTTGGAATTTTTATATTGTTAATAAATATACCCTTTTTTATTTAAATGTGTAGTTTTTTTTTATGGGTTTAGCACACGTGCTACAGGGAAGTCCCTAAAGCACTACAGGAGCGACACGTGTGCGGAGGAAGCATTTCACGTTGTACTTGAATCGCTGTAAATTGTACTCGGTGAGAAACACAGTCCTGGGAAAATTACTCCAAAGGGATGATGTTCTCCATATAAAAGACTGCTTGAAAAGCATTGTATGAGGAGTAACAAGCTGAACCTCATACTGATGTGAAGTATTAGCACGACGTGTACTTCTAACATGCACCGCTCTGGGAGGAATTAAGTGGGCCACATCCTTCGAACACTTTCCATGAAAATACTTGTAGAATAGGCTCAAGTCACCAACCGTTCTTCGATGTTCCAGCGAATCAAGGCCGGCGGTCAGTTTCGGGTCTCCTATCAGACGGACAGCTCTTCTCTGAATAGAATCCAACAAATGTAGTGTATGTTTGGGAGCGGAGCCCCAAACATGTGAGCAGTAATCCATAGTTGGTCGAATTTGAGCTTTGTAAAGAATTAACAGTTGTTGTGGAGTGTAAAGCTTTCTGGTTCGAAATAATATACCCAACTTTTGAGAAGCTCTCCTTACTATGCCTGCAACATGTTCATGTCAGGACATATTTACTCCCAAATTAAGGCCCAACAAATTGAGTGACGATGTTAGAGAAATGGAGTGCCACGACATGACTATGTCGGGTTTAGCAACATTAACTTTTTTAGAAAAAACTTCCGCCTGGGTTTTTGTAGCATTAAATTCCACTTGGTTACTATCACCCCAAGATAGAACTTCTTCCAGATCTTTGTTAAGTTGAATGACTTCCTGCTGTCTGCGGATATTCGTCTGAGTAGCCGATATCCGAGCATTCAAAGTGAATGAAGAGATAAGTGTACTGTCATCTGCAAAGCTGTAGGTTGGATTCTCGGTCTCTTCCAGCAGATAGTTAATATAAATGAGAAAGAGAGTAGAAGACAGTATGGAGCCTTAGGGTAATCCGGCGTCGACAGTGAACATGTTAGAAAGAAATCCGTCGACTGCCACTCGTAAAGAACACTCTCTGAGAAAACATGAGTAGTGTCTCAGTAAACTCTAGCTTGTTCTTTCAGGACGTAACGGTTGTATGTAAATTAATCTTATTTTAACAACTAAATAACTCTTCAGTATTTTTTCATTTTTTGAGCTGAAATCAGTTTCCTTTTATTCTAAAATGAACCGTGTCCAAAAAAAATAGTACAACCAAATTTTGAACAACTATAGAGACTATTTTCAAAAGACGTACAAAAATTATTTCTTATCCATATTCTCTACCAGTAAAAAAAAAATTATGAGCTAGCTGATGTCTTAAGTCTGTCCTGTATCAATATTAATATCCACTTAATCCATTCTCGAAATTAAGATGTACATGTATAAGGGGCAAATAACGACTTCTATTTAATAAATAAAATATATATTAAAAGTAAAGAAACTTTAGACGTTTCAGTGTTTCGATTAATCGCGACTCTCAGCAGACTCGAGCTCTCATAGGAGATCTTTAAATGGTCCGTCAATCAGAGAGCAAGGCTTAAGATGTTACTAGCGAAAATAAAAACGACTGTCATTTTTTGGCTTAAATGTTTCTAACAAAAAATTGTTATCAAGCAACTTAGTAAATTAATAATATTAAGTACAAGTCAGTTAATTTCTTTATAAGAAAATTAATCTGAAAATTCCTCTACAGACTTTAGAACTTAATCATGGGAGAGCAAAAAAATCTGCATAATTAACCTTAATACAGAAGAAATCCCCAAATGATTGACGAGATGGAATTAAAATTTAATTAGAGAAGAGATTCGTTTTTGCGTAAGGATGATACACTGAAACAGCTAAGAGAGAATTCATGAATGATTAGTTGCGTATTTATAACCCTAAAAATTTTGAATACAGTTAGACTACATAAGCTCTGACATCCTTAGTAAACTTTTGAATTAGTTTAATTATAGATGGGACGACTGAGCTGCATAATTTAATAGGATGTTGTGTTTGAGAAATGATATAGATAAGTTCAAAAAATTCTAATCTTAATCAAACATCTACTAAAACTTATTGTCTACCACAAAATTTTTAGCAAGCAATTTCTTGATATATTTGATAGCTGTCTTCGTTTTTGAATAACAGTGTTTCAATTTTTATTTATTATAAAATTTCGACATTTTCGGCCATAATACTATGGTTTTTATTATATAAAAAATTTTCCTTAGCAGATATCGAGATCCCGTCTTGATAGAATTATAAAAAAGAGCATTTTTTACCACGTACAGTTCAGAGAATTTGATAGCTATCTTCGTTTTTGAATAACAGTGTTTCAATTTTTAATTATTATAAAATTGACATTTTCGGCCATAATACTATATATCATCACCTAATTACATGGAGTTTATGGAACATGGAAGTGAAATTTCCTTTGGAGTTAACTTAAACAATTTTTACTGAATATTTATTAGTACTTCAGATTAGGTTTAATCAAAATTGAGGATATTTTTTTAAATCCAAATATTATAGACAAAAACTGTAAAGATATCACGCTACTAAACTAATAAAGGAGGCCTTAAACCAAAGATGGTGCTTTGGCTTAAGGACTGAATATAGACCCATGATAAAATGCGAAGTTGCAGTACGGTGGACGAAAATAGAGCAGAGGACGACAACTACGGAGGTAAATCGGCCGCAGCGGTAGGCTTTCAATGCAAATTTTTATCGGTTATAACGAATTTCCGGATAAAGCGAACCAAATTTGGATGTTTTGTGTCCGTTTATAACGAAATTGTCAGTCCCTGTGCTCGATATCGTGCGACTTGATCTAGATAATTCACTGAAACTCGCTGGGAACCCCTATTCTACTTATTTCCGCCGCGTCGCTAGTTCGAGCAGTATTATTTTCAATTCACTTGTTGTGTTATGCGGTTCTAATGCATATTTGATCAAAGTAGCAAAGTGAATGTTTAAGTTTTTATTTTAAAATGAGTACACAAAAACATAAAGCGTTTACTTTAAAAGACAAACACGATATTATAAGGAAAATAGAAAATGAAGTTAAACAAAGTGATGTTTGTAAATAGTTGAATTTAACTAAATCTACGGTTTCTACCATATGGAAGAAGAGGCAAGAAATCTTATCAATCTATGATAAAAGAAACTTTAGTTTCTAAAAAGGTAAGAACATCTACACATGACCAAGTCGATAAAGGACAACTTAAATGGTTTAGTCAAAAACGGCATGAACATGTTTCTATTACCGGCTATACTTTACAAGAAAAAGCTAGTGAAGTGTGAAGGAAAATAGAGAACACCGAGTTTAACTATTCTACAAGTTGGATTGAACGATTTAAAAAGCGACATAATATTAGTGGGGGTAAGATGGTGGGAGAAACTGCAGGAGTGGATATGACTGTTGTTGATCAGTGGTTGGTCAATGTATGGCCGGAAATCCGAGAAAGTTATGAATATGTGGATGTGCGGATAAAACTGATTTGTTTTATAAGATGACGCCTGGTAAGACATTAAAGTTTGTCTTAGAGAATTGTGCTGGTGGAAAATTATCAAAAGTAAGGATTACTCTGTTGATAACAGCAAATATGTCTGGAATAGAGACAAAAAAATTGTTGGTGATAGGAATGTCCGCCAATCCCATGTGTTTAAAAAACAAACATTTGCCAGTAAAGCACAATCGAACAGTAAAGCCTGGATGATATCAGAAATTTTTAAAAACGAACTGACCGAATGGGACAAAGAATTAAAATTCACAAACAGAAAAATATTACTTTTAATTGACAACTATCCAGCGCACCCTGAAGTTGATCTACGGTAAATAAAATTGGTTTTTATGCCTCCAAACAGAAGTGCAAAGCTCCAGCCTATGGATCAAGGTGTGATACATTCTTTAAAATGTCACTATAAAAAGATTTTACTTATGAAAATTTTAGAGACGATCGATAAATGTAACATTTTTTCTGTAACCCTCTTGGACGCTATAAACTTTATCCATAGGGCTTGGCAAAAAGTCAGTAGAGAAACTGTTTTATGCATGGTGGATTTTTCAGGAAGAAATGTAGATATGACTCAGATGATGAGCTACCGTTGACTCAGTGTATTGAAAAAGATCGAAAAAATCCTACTGATTGTATTGAATTTATTTTACGATGTTGACATTGAGATTAAAAAGATATTTAATCACTTTAATTTTGAAGGATATCTATGTGCCGATAATGAATTAATGACGAGAGAAATATTAACTCATAATCAAATTGTGATATCAGTAACTTCTGGAAAGATTTTAAACGATAATGGCGAAGACGAGCTTGAAGAAGGAGATAATAGTTATGTTCCATCAATTTCAGAAATGACTAAGAAAATGACTGAAACTCTCAATTTTTTGGAATCTCGTGAAATTCCTGAACATATATGGAGTAGTTTTTGTGGCTTTGATAATTATATAAGGTAAGTAAAATTGTACAAACGAAAATTACTGATCTTATTGCATAAACTACGTATTTTAATGTTTTCGTTTATAGTCGTATATGTACCAACATACATAATAATAACTTTACTGTGACTTGTTTTATTTTCCTTTGAACGTTTTCTTTTCATTTAATAATTATTATGATTCATTTTTCTAAGCATTAGCGCCTAATCTAAATAAAAAAGTAGTGAAAAATGATATTAAATTTTGTTTACTGTTTGTAACGAACTTCGGATATAACGAACCATTTTTAGTGATTTTTTGTGGTTCCTTACAAACGGACTATTAATAGCGCCTATAAGGGGAATAGAAACAACCTTTACAATTTGGACACAAAAAAGTTATGGATTTATTTAACGACTCCTGGATATGCAATCTGAATATATGACAATGTCGTATAATTTCGGAAACCATATCGAATTAGGTATAACCAAAATTTATTAATGAAGGTAGAGACTCCGACGAAGGCAATGGGTCCGGTCTTTTATATACACGGATCGAAAACTTCGAGCGGAGTAGGCTTTAACATTGCATTAGAAACAAGTGCAACAAGCTTGAGATGCCTATCGGACCAACTCCAAGATTACGATGATCTTTTAGAACATACCTTCAATAAGGTTGCTGGGTTTCAGGTTCGGGGATAGCAAGATTTGGAGCTACAAAACCAGACAGAGGTGCAGAATCCGAGTTTGCTATATCAAAACAGGTGGTAAAAACGACAGTCAGTCCATGGTCACATCAGCAACATCTAAATCGTTAGGTTGTAACGTATGGCCAAAGACATGCGAGGTACGTGGAGGCCTCTCAAAGAAAGAAGCAACTGATCTCCACCAGTACCCAGACCAAACTAGTGATGGGATTGATCACTGACGACTGCCACCTGAGGAAACATTTACAGGAAATGGGTATCCGCAATGGTCTCAAGACCTGCAGACTATGTGGAAAGGGGGAAGAAACCTCTATATAGACGCTATACGAATATGTATCTGTAACTCGGATCAGACCCAACCTGTTTAAAGATCTACATCATAGCTATAAATTACTACATAAAGGGATTAAAAAGAAGCGAATAAATCTTTTGAAAGGAACGACGCATGTGTAGCCGAGTGACGGGAGTACAATAAGCTAAGAGGCTGCAGTGCATGCACAATCGTCTACCCCGCCGACAACGAATCAACCAACCAACGAACCAACAAGAAGGCAGAACTGGTTGTGATCAGTTTTATAGAAAATTGGTAGACCAGTAACGAACCGAAAAAGAAGGGATGTATTTAATTTTAAGCCGCTAATACTTATTGTATTACCTATATGAAAATTCAATTTCCTGTGTTTGGTATGATCCTAGAAAATATAAACGATATCGTTATAGTTAAAAAAAAAAACACTGGTCCAGTGTGAGTTGGACTTGCTCAATTAGTGTTCCGAACTGTGAGGCCTTGAAAATAAAAAATTTTGTTACGGAGATATAAAATGATCAGTGACTTCACAAAACACACCCCAAATGGGTTTTCAATAAAAGAATTGAGATTCCATATTACACACATGTCTAGTCAGATATTAACCCAGGAGGCTAATCGGACGAACCAGAACATGACAGAAAGTCATATATATATATATATATATATATATATATATATATATATATATATATATATATATATATATATATATATATATATATATCAAGATCAAATATATATTTTTCACGTTTTTCCGTAGACAATAATATATAATAGTTATAACATCTTAGCTACCCAATAGTCAATAAATCAATATAACTCGATCAAGAATCTGATGGTAAAAGTTTAAAACAAATATTTACTACCTAAATATTTTTTAAATTATAAACAAATAAAATAAAATTATTTTCACTCGGTACCTAATGCTTAAAGCAGTAACTATCACTCTCGGTTCAATTCACGACTTTGACGAAATAATCCTTTACCACAAGTAGTTTTTTTTATACCATATAAATTATTAAACGTAATGCACCAGTGATAATTTTCTCCCAAAATATTTAATCAGTACTTTTCAAGATAAAGTGGTGGACAGGAGTCTTTGGATAGTCTTTTAAAAATAATACAACGAAAGGTCTGCGCAAGTATTACATCATATATATTTTGCAACTCGTGCTTTCACAAGCTTCCATTTGACATCCCACTCGATGATCGGTAAAAAAAAATTTTCTCACTTCCGATTTTACCCTGTAAAGCTAAACTCTTAAGTCAAAACTTAACTTTCCAAACTACACGCTTCTGATTGGGCCATCAATTTCTACATTTGTGCCTAATTTCACGTGAAATAGTTGAGGAGAAAATCAGGTGTGACAGACGGACAGGCGGAGACCGAAGTGATCCCATAAGTGTTCCGTCCGGAACACTAAAAAATAGTGTTACTCCTTCGACTTTATGTTACTTTGACTGAAAGAGTTATCGCATAATGTAACAGTTGTGTATTTTATGTAATTTCTACATAAAATGTTTTATAAAACAGTATTTATCCTGACTATATTTTACCTAACGTCTTCTAGATCCCAAGTATTGATCTTCTGATTTTCAAACAGAATATACAAGAACTGTATTTAAAATAACTTTGCTATAAACCGGGCTAGAAAATTGTAAAAGTATTAGTTGTAAAGCATTCTATAACTTTGTAAAAATATATTGCTATTATTTGTTCTGGGAGTAAAAAACTTTGTACACCTATATAAAATTTCTAAATTTTGCAAAGAATGGAATTGGTAAAAAAAATGTTTAATTATCAACATACAATTTTCTTAAGTTTTATTAGAATAATTTTACTTTTGACATAACCGCTATTAAAAACTAACTATTTTGCCTACCCACCAACACTATAGTCCTCTTTAAACACCATGAAAGGAGTTTATCCGTAATTTTATATAAATAATAGTAAAGTATATCTCATCAAAAAATGTTTTAACATAAATTTTTCCTCTTGGCATTAATGTCCCGTTTGCAGAATTGCCTAGATCTAGCTGTAACTTTCAGCTTCAATAATAAGAATGTTCTTATTTCAAATCAAAATGAAAATTTACCATAAATTTATTGTATATACAAAGTATTATTAAATTGGCTTAATATAATCAAACTACTGTATCCCTGTAGCCAACAGAATTCTAAAAAATATTAACAAATAATGCTCCCTGATAACAAGACAAAAAATTAACACAAAATGTCTCAAACTTTTAATTTAAACTCATGCCTTTACTTCCTAATTTGGTAAGCACTGTTGGATATATATTTGGGCAAAATACACAAACATATTATTTCTGACAGGTGTCAGTGGCCAGTTATCGATCTTCCATCTCGTCTTAAAATCTCCCCCTCTCCTTCTCATTCACATATTACGACGTTTATCCTAGATGTTTTCAGTATCCTAATGGCCGCACTACTTTTTGAAATTAAAAATGGAAATGGCTTCAATTAATTTGAGCAGTTACCCATTCAAAATATTAAATTTTTTTCCACGAATCACTGGTCCTAAAAGTTATATTGCGTAAAATTTCGTTATACAACTGACATGTTTTATCAAAAAAATATAAATGTACCCAGTGGAACTACGGTTCCTCTTGTTCTCTCTTTTTTAATTTGTATTTATGCAAAAATGCAGAGAAATTCAGAAGTAAATATTGTTCAATTCTTAAATTGTTTAAAAACATTTAATTAAAAACGATTCATAATTTGTAAGGATGACAAAATATTTTTTCTTTACTTTCAGACCTTTCCTTTGGTAAAAGGACTATATCTTTTGTGTCATAAAATACATCTGTTTTGAGTAATAATAGAATAGAGTCAACAAGTTGTAAAACTATGTCTTTCGAAATTTTAATCCTTAAATTTACAGCTGAACAGATAATCACGTAATCCTTGTTTTGTTCGTTAAATTTTAAGTTTAAAACTAGCTAAATAAAAATCTCACTTCTCGTAGTGTAATTAGACGTTAAAATTTTAGGGCCTTTTTAACAGCTTATTCTGCCTCTAGTTCTTCTACTTGACCATGTGACCTTTTGCGTATCTAACAAGGCTAACTAGCACTTAGACAAAGCAAAAAGGAACACTCTCTCGACAAACACCATAAGGAGTACTTCGTGAATTACTGTAACAATTATTTGTCAGATTACTGTAACCATATATAGATATTTAACGCATTAATACATTTCATTTATTTCAGCACCCATACTTTTTATTTAATAATATTAGGAATTTTTCTTAACGAAGACACCAATATATTTTGCACTTTTCTCTAAAGTTGCAAAAAAAAATTTATAGCCTTGTTCCACGTGATATCTAACTGGTTGTTAACATGTTATTACATGTTAATGTAAAAAAAAGTTTAATTCAACACAATTTTGCTTCTTCACTTGGGATTTCTACCGCTCCATTCTCGTATTCTGAAATTCAACCCTCGTATAACTACAGTCCACTACTTTCCTAACCAATTATATTTTGCATTCTACAATCATCACATCATTAACCTAAGTCATGTAAGTACGTAAAAATTTGGCTTCGAATTTTTAAAAAATAAAAGTGATTATTTTATTAAAACAGAAACTACACTCTAATTTTCATAATCTTTATTAAACATATTTATATGCAAACCTTTTAAAATTGTCACTTGTGTTTAGAAATTAATTTTTTCATGTTTTAACAGAGTCATTGAGGGAAAGCACCAATAAAATTACAAGTAATTACATTTCAATTTTCATGTTGCTAATTCTGACAAGGTTTTTTTAAGAAATTATATCTAATATTGAAAAATATTTGCTATAAAGTATATCATACTTCCTGACTTTACACATGTTAATAATAATAATTTAAAACATAATATGGCTCAGGATTTCGTATACTTATTGTTTGTTTCTTGTAAATGTGTTTCGTTTCGATTTTATCGTCTGCGATCGCGACTATTACATTTAAGCTTTTATAGAGATGTTAAAAAAAGGTCATTATTCAGCAAGCGATTCTCAAGAAAACCACACACTACTATACCAGCGACTGATATTTCTTGTTTCAATGTATTAAGTTAGGTAATGTCTCTAGAGGAAAATTAATCTGAAAGGAGGAGGGTCCCTAAGGTCGGTTTTCGCCCCCCTTCAATTTTTGACGGAAATAAGTGAAAGTTATTTTTTTTTTACTTCGTCAGGAAAAATAGGTCATAACTAGGTGAAATGAAAAGTTTTTACACCCTCCACCCTTTTCCTTCACCTTATTCCCCGGCCTTTGTTATAATTCGATTAAGTAGTAATTATTAAGCATAAATGTTGGGAAATGTGATCAAATGGACGTATAAGAATGCGGAGATCAAGGAAAAAAGAAAAAAAAAATCACCCCCTTCCCCTCTCTTATACAGCCTCTTTCCACCTTAAATAACGTAAATATGGTGTTTAAAGGAATATACCCAAAAAGCTAATAGAGTCTGCAGAGTTTACTGACTGATAAAGTATTCCAAGATAATATACCATATTTAATGATATAATTACCCCTCTTTCTTTTTACTTCCACCCTCTGCCTTAAAATAACGTATACGAAAGCGTTAACAGAACTGTACCAAATAATTAAGGTCATACTAGAGTTTTCAGGTTGATGAAATATTCCAGGGCATTGCTTCATATATATTGAGAAAATCACCCCCCCCCTTCCCGTATAAAACCATCCTCAGCCTCAAAGTTGAGAATAAAACCATCTGATGTACCTATTTCTATAATATGCGTTAGTTAATATATGTTAGACAGGTAAATACGTGTTAAAAGTTAGGAATTCTACTCTTGGCATCACCCAGGAACAACGGCGTGGACGTGGTAGTTATCTGCTCCCTTTGGGGTGCTCTATTATCGTGTGTTCCATTGCCTTTCACGTAGCGGGGTGCTTTATTACCGTGAGTCCCCTTGAATCTCACGTAACAAGGTGCCTAATTTTCGTGAAGTTTTATACGGGAAGGGGGGGAAAGTGATTCCATCAATATATATCCTGAAAACACTAGACACGATCTTAATTATTTGGTACAGTTCTGTTAATGCCTTCGTACTAGTTATTTTAAGGCAAAGGGTGGGAGTATAAAGAAAGGGGGCTAATTATATCATTATATATAATACAATATCCTGGAATACTTCATCAACCAGTAAACTTTAGAGACGATATTAACTTTTTGGGTATATTTCTTTAAATACCATATTTACGCTATTTAAATTGGAGTTAGGTAGTAGAGCGGAGGTGGAGGGGTGGTTTTTCTCTTTTTTTCTTGGTCTCCACATCTGTGAGGTTCATACGCCCATTTGATCACATTTCCCTACATTTATGCTTAATAATTACTACTTATTCGAATTATAACAGAGGGCGGTGTATAAGGTAAATGGAAAGAGGGGAAGGGTTAAAAACTTTTCGCTTCACCTGGAAATGACCTATTTTTGCTCATGAAGTCAAAAAAAATTACTTCCACTTATTTCCGTCAAAAATTGAAGGGGGCCAAAAACTGACCTTAGACACCCTCCTCCTTTATTTTTCTCCAAAATTTAGGATTTATTCATTCAAAAGTGAAAAGCCCTTATAAAAATATCTGCATTGAAACTTTTGAATGAAATTAATTAAAAAAAAACTATAAGATAGTTATTAGTTGCATTGTCCTAATGTGAATGAAAAATAGTTGTCCTTTGAGGGTCTATCAGAGCGACTTTAGTAGCAGACAGGACAGCTAAGACCATTTGAAAAGTAATTACACATAGGGATAGGAGAGGATCGGAATGGTTAGAAATACAATATGTGCGTATTAATTAGAGATATTCGAAAAAATTTCTATGTCGTTGCTGCTTAGAATTTCCGGAATCCATATAGGTAAAGATATATTGTGTTTTAACAATTTGTCAATACGAGCACCTGAATGGCTTTCAGATAATTTGCAGCCAAATAATATATGGTTAACGTTTCCGTAATCCCCGTAGTCACAAACTGAATTTGTTTTCCTTTAATTTTCATTGTGATGCAGGAATGTTTGGTGATCTTTGAAATAGAGAGTATTGGTTACATTGCCAAATTTGTTCCGTGCTTTTAAAAAATTGATAAAAATATTAGGTCGATTTATGAATGGTCTTTGGTAATGTTCTTGCAATTCTGTTAACTATAACATTGCCTATTATGTTGGAAATGTGGAATCTTTGGCACAATGACACTATATATCGCCACTACACAAAATATTTTATTTTTGCTCTAGATGCGCGTTTCTCTGACCATGTTATTTTCATCAGGAGCGATGATTGACTGATCAAGTCAATCGTCGTTACTGATGAAGCTAAACGCATCGAGGGCAAAAATAACGTGTTTAGTATAGTGGTTATATATATTCAGTCTTGCCTATTATGACTGAATGTGCTTTGATCTAGAGAAAATGGGCCTTGGTGGTTTTGTGTAAATTTAATAGATTTATTATATAGGTAATAAAGGTATTAATAAATTTATTTTTACTAATATCAAAGTGTTTAAAATTATTAAGGACAAATTTTGAATTTGAGCATATCAAAATGTTTTTCCTTTCAAAAAAAAACCCATCTTAAAGCATAATTTACAGTAGCAGCTTCAGAAGAAAAATGCTTAAATTTTTGTTTAAATTGGAGGCACGTTGATGATTACTCTGAGTAGAGTAGACAGTTGCACTAAGTTTATTTTCTTGTTTTGGACCTTATGTATAAATAGAAACTCATTAGGAATATTTCCCGAAATACTCAGTAAAACGATGCTTTGTTAGTAGTGTCTCACTAGTGTTTTATTTTTATGAGTAGGGCATTCTATTCCAGATCTTATATACTTTCAGGTTGTGACTGATTATCCTATAATCAGAAATTAATATTTTTATAAGCTGCAAGTAAAATTTAACAGATCAAAAAAAAATGGTCAAAACCTTATAGAACCTTTTCACTGTCAAGTCGGCTGACGTTCTCCTACAAACGTATCCCCAATAAGCAGCAATTAAAAAATTATAGGTATTATTTCAAAAAGCTTTTAGCCGAGAAGTTAATTAGAATCAAATATCTACCAGGACCACCGAAATTTCACTATATTATCCAAAAAAGAAATATGTTGGTACTTTATAGCATTGCTTGAAGTTCATATCCATGAAAGTAACCTTTCCTTTTGAGTTAACAAAGTATTAAATACGCACATTCAAAATTGAGAATATTTTTTTTTAAACCCAAATATTTTATATATGTATCTAAACTAACAAAGAAACAGAACTGTTGGTTTTACTGAACTATGTAGTACAGTGAAAGTACAGAAAAATAAGAGAAGTGACGTTACCAACAGAGAATATGTCAATGGTAAAAAGTTCTAACTAATACAATTTTACTTCCTGGAGGCGAATTTTAACACTTCGTGATCGTACTATGAAATTTAATGCTCGTATAACTATAATATACCTCTCTCTCTACCGAAAACATTTTCTGTACATACCGCAATCTATAATCACATTAATGCACGAATATAAAAATCTTACTTGGTAAAATTTAGAAAATAGAATGGTAAATTTTAATAAACATGTTCAATTCTTAAATTGTTCAACAACATTTAGTTAAAAACGATTGATAATTTGTAAGCATGAGAAAATATTTGCCTTTACTTTCAGACCTTTCCTTTGGTAAAAGAACTGTATCTTTTGTGTCATAAAATACTTTTGTTTTGGGCCTTACTAGAGTAGAGTCATAAAGTTGTAAAAAGTCTCTTCCGAAATATTAATCATTAAATTTACAGCTCAACAGATGTTAACGTAAAATTCGTTTTGTATATACAAGTTTGTTAAAATTTAAGCTAAATAAAAATCGTACTTCTTGTAGTGTAATTAGACGTTAAAATTTGAGGACCTTTTTAACAGCTTATCCTGCTTCTAGTTCCTCTAACTAACCTCTTACGTAACTAACAAGGGTAGCTAGTACTGAAACAAAGTAAAAAAGGACACTCTCTCGAAAAACACCGAAAGGTTTACTACGTGAATTACTGTAAACATTATTTGTGAAATCCTTAACAATATAGAGACATTCAACGCATTCGTACATTTCGTATATTTATGCACCTATACTTTTTAATTATTAGTATTAGGAATATTTCTTGACGAAAAAAAATACTTAAAATCATTTTGTCGTCATTGCAGTCCATGTCGTTATAATTCTTAATTAACCTAGGAAACATTTTTAATTATGTCAGATTTATTACATCATAAAATTAGTAGAGGACAAACATTGTACATTAGTGTACCTTGCTATATTTTATGCTATGACATAAACTTTTATTACTGTTTATTGCAGATACGTTTAGAATACACAGGACCACAAAAATGTTTTTTAATGTGCCGAAGTCTAGACCATGTTTTCGAGGTAGCACTATTTTAGAGGTTTCGAAGACATGTATAACCACAATCCTCGGGAGGAAACGTGGATTTTTTGTTTCAGATAACCGAGACTATATTCCTGTGGGTTAGTAAGTTTCCATAAACCCAAAACCATCCGAACACATAACCTCATAAATCCAAAACACCATGAACCTAGGTATGAAGGCATGTGTAAGCATGGAACTCGAGGGAAATGTGGATCGTAAAATGAATTAGAGGACAAAATAAGTAAGCCAAATCAGCAGACTCATATAACTCCATAACACCATGGCTTCTTAACTCCATACCCTTGAACCCAATAACCCTATAACTACAAAACCCTTAGTGTGCATACCTCTATACCTCAGGCGTGCAGACTTCTATATAACCACAAATTAATGGGTTTGCAGATTCATATAACTATATAATTTGATAATATATATATATATATATATATATATATATATATATTATATATATATATATATATAATATAATATATATATATATATATATATATATATATATATATATATATATATATATATATATATATATATATAATATATATATATATATATATATATATATATATATATATATATATATATATATATATATATATATATATATATATATATATATATATATATATATTATATTATATATATTATTAAATCACACAAATCTCTATAATGAATTAGTTTTAATAATTTTTTATGAACATTGGTTACACTAAAAGTTAGAAAAAACTTATTCGAATACTTTAAAAGTGAATTAGCTACCAAGTTTCTCTATAAGATTCGAATTAAAATTATTCTTAAGACCCAGTAACAAATTCGTTGAAATTATGTAATAATGAAAAAAATAAACTGGGACACTAGTAGTAAAATTAATGGTGTAACTGGGACACCAGTAACATGTGTTGCCTCCTCTACTTCAGATGATAGCGTTTATGATGATGATAGCGGCATGCTTCTAAATAAATTTTGGATGAAATCTTGAGGAATTTGCTCCCATTCTGTGATAACTGCATTTTCAAGTTCCCTCAGGTTTCTAGGTGCAGGTATATGACGTTTCACATTTTTCTTAAGGTGATCCCATACATGTTCTATCGGATTCAGATCCGGGCTTTTTGGCGGCCATTGCATAATCGGTATATCAACATGATTAAGATAATCGAGTACCTCCCTAGCCACGTGAGGTCGAGCATTGTCTTGCATAAACCGGAAATTGGACCCCACAAAATAACCGAAAGGCATCACATGTTCTATTACAATATTCTCAAGATAGTAGTCAGCATTCATGAATCTGGTTCGCACAAGAACTAACTCTGTTCGAGCATCAAAGCAGATGCCACCCGAGAACATAACAGAGCCACCGCCGAATGGAATCCTTGCAGAAATATTGCAAGGAGCAAACCTCTCTCCTGGATGTTTTAGACTAACCCTAGTTTCATCTGTGAAGAAAACTTGTTTCCAATCATCCATAGTCCAGTTTTCGTGAGTTCGAGCAAAACGTAACCTGGCAACTCTGTTATCTCTAGTAAGCAAGAGCGCAGTGGTTGGTCTCCTATTGTTTAATCCAGCTTCATTTAACCGTCTTCTAATTGTTTTAGAAGAAATTGTGACATTGCGAACAGCTTCGAGTTCGTTTCTTATTATAGAACTAGTGACAGTCCTGTTTCTTAAATCATATTGTCTTATAAATATATATATATATATATATATATATATATATATATATATATATATATATATATATATATATATATATATATATATATATATATATATATATATATATATATATATATATATATATATATATATATATATATATATATATATATATATATATATATATATATATATATATATATATATATATATATATATATACGGGGTGACACAGCCAATATATAACACCCTGTAATTTTTTTATTTTGAAAGTTACATATTTGATTTTTTAGATACCAGAATGAAACATTATTAGGCTTTCTTATCACTTAAGAAATATTTTTAACTACTTCCGGTTTGACTGGAAATGACTGCAACTTTCTTATTTTTAACAGAACCCTGTATATTTTTTTATCAATTTCAATTCCCTTTGAAATTCTCTTTCCAAGGATGTATCACAAGTTGACATTTGTTTAACAGGTGACCGGCAAAAACTGATTAAACTCTTAGACTTAGGCGGCCATGGCGAATATACTAGCAATTGTTTTTGTACGTTTTATCTCACTTTGGAAAGAATTAAAGACTATCGATTTATCGTGCAATTTTCGCGAGTCTAACTGGCTTATGCTTTACATTCAGTTATAGAATTTTCTCTTTAAATAATGATCAATATCACCGAAATTAAGATAGGAACACATATTTTTTATTTAACCTAGTTACACATTACAGGTTTTGTGCCAACATACATCTAACAGAACTATCTAACGCCAATTAGATTTATTATTATTTTCAGAAAATAAGAAACCTATTTATTAAATAAATATTTAAATACAAATAATAAAACCAAAACATTTAATAATAAGAATAACACAACAAAACCGATAATTGTAATTAGTTAATATTAGAAAGAAGTAATATTTTAACTAAGTAACAGAATAAAAATAAATGGGTAAAACTATTTTATACTAGAGATAAATTTGCTAGGGATTTATTTCAAATGTTCAAAATGCTGTCCGTTTTTAATCCTACACTATCTTGTTTTTCTCACCGTGACTCTCATAAGGTTCTCCAACTGCGCATTTCTAAATCATTTTTGTCTGGTGGTGGATTTTTGTAATCTTTTTCTCTTAGATGGTTCCATATAAAAAAAATCTAGAGGCGTAAAGTCTGGAGATCTTGCAGCTCACTTATTAGGTCCATTGGTACCTAACCAATTTGCACCTAATCATTGTTCAAGTAATTTACTACATTTCTACTATTCTGGGCTGGAGCGCCGTCCTGCTGGAAAATAATGTCTCCACGATTTAAAGGTAAAGTTTCTAAAAAATCTTCAACATCATTTCGAATGAACTCCAAATATCTTTCTCCATTTAACACACCATCAAATATAATAGGACCAATAATTCTTGTGCCAAAGACACACACACACGTTAAAGCCGAATCTTTCTTGATAGGCACTTTCTCGCATAATTCTAGGATTTTCTTGGACCCAATATCGAATATTGTTACGAAAAGAATTATAAGAATTGTTTGTTCCTTGAAATGTGCCATATAAATAGGCAGAAAAACTGTGTAAATTATAAATCAGACACGAATAAATTGAGCGTCATCTATTGTAATATTTTAAAATTTGACTAAAAGAAATTTTACCACTACTGTTTTGATGTATACTATTGATATTTAATTTGTTACCAGCATAACCTTTTAGTCAGTTTATAAATGTGAGCCGTGTAGTGTCCCTGTTGAATTGTTTTATTCACTTTAATGTATCTAGTTAGTTAAGTGTGGTTAATGATTTTTATTACTTTGCATATACAACATACTCTTAGTTGGTAAGTTCTTCCCAAGTCTCGATTGTAACTCATCATTTATCTGACTCATTGTTTCGTATTTTATTTTATTTTCTCCTGATGAAGTCATAATATAATGACGAAATATTGAATTTACAACAATTACGTGTTTTTTTTTAGAGACCGCAAACCTGATATAAATCCCTATTCTATATATATATATATATATATATATATATATATATATATATATATATATATATATATATATATATATATATATATATATATATATATATATATATATATATATATATATATATATATATATATATATATATATATATATATGTACGACCAAAATTAGAAGCAACCAGAAAACTTGACCAAGGGCTCATTTTAAAGCTTAGAGCGTCTACTTTCAAATGCCGAGTGCGCCTTTGAAAAAATCCAATATGGCGGCTCCAATATGGTAGCCGGAGAAAAATCAAGTGTCCAGCAAAGAAAGCTTGTAAAAATAAAAATTCGCAACTGTTTGGGTCTTTTTTGGCTCAAATTGTAGCTGATGGACGCCCCAAGAAATTGGGGTGGTAAGTTGACAAAATCCAACATGGCGGATCCAATATGGCGGTCAAAAATCCAATATGGTGGCCGAAATTTTTCGCAAATGAACCGATTTGCACTAAATTTGGTAAACGGGGGTTCTTAGGGTCGCTGATCACGAATCCAAGGTCTGATTTGCCAAATTGAAGATGGCGGATCCAAGATGGCAGATGAAAATTTTCGAAAATCTATCGATTTGTACCAAATTTGTTATACGGGAGTTTTTGCGGTCCCTGATAACGAATCTGAGGACAAATTTCTAAAATTCTTAAATTCAAGAAGGTGGATCCAATATGGTGGAAACTGAATAAGGCAATCTACTATATTGGGTCCGCCATCTTGGATTTTGAAAATCGTACTTCTGATTCATAATCGGCGATCCCAAAAACCCCCGTATAACAAATTTGGTACAAATCGATAGATTTTCGAAAATTTCATCCGCCATCTTGGATCCGCCATCTTGAATTTGGCAAATCAGACCTTGGATTCGTTATCAGCGACCCTAAAAATCCCTGTTTACCAAATTTAGTGCAAATCGGTTCATTTGCGAAAATTCGGTCACCATATTGGACTTTTGACCGCCATATTGGATCCGCCATGTTGGATTTTGTCAAGTTACCACCCCAATTTTTTAGGGCGTCCATCAGCTACAATTTAAGCCAAAAAACGACCCAAACAGTTGCGAATTTTTATTTTTACAAGCTTTTTTTGCTGGACACTTGATTTTTCTCCGGCTACAGGCCGCCATATTGGAGCCGCCATATTGGAGCCGCCATATTGGATTTTTCAAAGACGCACTCGGAATTTGAAAGTAGAAGCTTTAAAATGAGCCCTTGGTCAAGTTTTTTGGTTGCTTCTAATTTTGGTCGTAGCTCTGATCCGGTTGACGCAGATCGTCCCATATATATATATATATATATATATATATATATATATATATATATATATATATATATATATACATAAATATATATATATATATATATATATATATATATATATATATATATATATATATATATATATATAACATATATATATATATATATATATATATATATTATATATATATATATATATATATATATATAACATATATATATATATATATATATATATATATATATATATATGTATATATATATATATATATATATATATATATATATATATATATATATATATAAGTAAAACACATACAACAAACAATACCCAAAAAAAACTAAACTAAACAACTCTACCAAAAAATACAAAAAAGCAATAAAATTTCTAAAGGAAAATAGCACATTAATAATACTTAGGCCAGGAAATTCAAATAAAACGGAAATAATGACCAAAAATGACTATGCAAATAAAACAGAAAAATTACGCAGGTATACAAAAAAAATTCTCTGTCTTTTAAGTGAGACACGTATTTTCTTAAGTATTTTTTTATGTTCAATCCAAGAAAATCTTAAAAAAAGACATCCACCATGAGATTTTTTTCAGAATACAAATTTAAATTTGCCAGAAAACTATTAAATTGAAAAAAATAAATTTTAATAAACAATGTAAAACTGTATAATCATTAAAATTATGGAATAAAAAACTATTATTTCGGACATTTTTAAATATCCTGAATCTACATTTAACATAAAACCTTAAAAATATTAGATTTTAGTGTTCATGTTTAACAAGAAACACGAATACACCTCCTTTAACTAAGCTACGTAGAAAAATGCTGTTTAAAATAAATATGTGCAACCGCTAGATTAAAAAAATTGTTTTTAATCTAGCGGTTTAATTATTATTGAGTAAAACTATTATTTCAGTGTATTTGTTTACTGAAAAAAGCATTTTACCAACCACATAGCACCCTTGTAAGTGTTAAAATCGAGTTTTTTATTGAAACTGAACATAAAGCTTTATTTTTAGATGCCAAGTCAGAATTAAGAACTTCAAGAAACACTGGAGGTAATAGTTTTATTCGAAATTAATAATAAAAATTAAAAACAATTTTTTAATTTAGCAGTTGGACGAATTTATTTTAAACAGCATTTTGCTACGGAGCTTAGTTAATGGTGATGTAGCCGTGTTTTTTGTTAAACATAACACCATAATACATACATCATAATATTTTTAAGTTTTTATAATAAATGTAGAATCAGAACATTTGAATATGTCCGAAATAATATGAAAATAAATGATTAATAGAGTTTTACATTGTTTATTAAATTTTTTTTTTTTAATTTAATAGTTTTCTGGCAAATTTAAGTGTGTTTTCTGAAAAAAAACCTCACGATGGATGTCTGTTTTTACGATTTTTTTTGGATTCAGCATAAAAAAAATACTTAAGAAAACACGTGTCTCACTTAAAAGACAGAGAATTATTTTTTTGTATATCTGTGTTATTTACTACACTAAATACGAACCTATTGAAAATGACCTAACAGAAATTTTACAAAAAGCAAAATAACGAAATTATTAAGAAATTGGACTCCAAAGGATATATGGCACCAACAATAACTATAAAATTCATTATACATAACAGCCTACCTATAATATATGGCCTACCAAAATTACATGAAAGAGATATCCCGATATTACCAATTGTTAGTTGTATACAATCACCATTTGAATACTTATCTAGATTTGTAAATGATATTCTAACAAATGTAGTAAATCAAAAACCCCTCGTTTATCAAAAATTCATCGCAATTTAAAGACAAAATTCAAAATATATTCCAAATAATTACATACAGATTTCCTTGGATGTTGTCTCACTCTACATAAATATACCACTACTCAGTATATATCATCACTACACCAAACACTTTATTTTTGCACTCGACGCGCGTTTTGCTAACCATGTCAGCTTCATCAGGAGCGCTCCTGATGAAGCTAACATGGTTAGCGAAACGCGCGTCGAGTGCAAAAATAAAGTGTTTGGTGTAGTGGTGATATATACTGAGTAGTATCATTGTGCCAAAGATTCCACATTCCCAACTTAATGAATATACCAGTTGATTTACTAGTAAATATTATCAAAAAAGGATGGAATGATGTTGAAAAAGTTACAGATATCCCCCTTGAAGAATTTTTGGCAGCTACTGGGAAATGCCTCAAATCCACGTATTCTTTATATAACAAAAATAAACAAATTGAGGATTGTGCCATGAGATCTGCAATTTCCTGTGTTGCAGCCCAAATAGAACCGGAGGAATTAGAAAATACGATCATTCCAAAGCTAACATACAGCATTCTATTTTTCTTTACATACATGGAAGATTGTATCACTGCCATACCGGAAAATATGCAAATTGACATTTTGAATCACTTCAACATATTTTACTCAAATCTACAATTTACCGTCGAATCAACAACCAATAAAAAATAAATTTTCTAGATATGACCCTACTTCACACAAATAGCAAAATCAAAGCAGAATGGTATACCAAAGAAACCTGGTCAAGAAAATACCTTAATTACTACTTTCAACATCCAATGACCCAAAAAAAAAATCAATAATAGTAAGATTAGCCGACAGAGCTATAAAATTAAGCAACTTAAAATACAAACAAAAAGGAATTCAAAAAGTAAAAATAACTTTGGTTAAAATCAATTACCCTTTGAAATTGATTAATAAAATATTCAAATCACGAATTGAAAAACTAAAAAATACCACACAAACAAAACAAAATAACCAAAATAAAAAGAAAATCTATCTAATTCTACCACATAAACGGCGTGTCAAAAAATCTCCAAACTATGTTCTAAAAACATAATATAAAGACATGCCAGAAAAGTTATAACTTATTATAACAAAACTTCACCATAATAAAAACTAAAACACACAAAAATATTAAAAACAGATGTTATATATGAAATCTCATGCAACGACTGCTCGGGTGTATTCATTGATCAGACCTTTCAATACCTTTCTAATAGATTAAATGGCCATAAATTTGACAAAAAAAAATAGAAGCGTTGAACAACACTCTTTTGATTTTAATAATGTAAAAATATTAAAGACCAAACGAAACGTGAATTTCTTGAAATGATTTATATTAAAAATAATAGAAAATGCCATAAATGATAAAAAAGGATATCAAAAGATTGAGCAAAATGTATTATAATAGTCATATAACAATATTAAATTAAAACAAAATTACATGATGCTACACCAGCATATAATAAAACAAAATAAACCCATGCTATACTACCATAAATACATTGATTTTTCTAATAAATAGAAAATAAAACCAAACAAAGATAATAATAATAATAAAAAAACTAAATTCAAATGTAACTGTGAATGCAAAATGTTCCTTGTGATGTCCTCATGTATGGTTTTAGTTAATTTTAATTTATAGTTTAAAGTAAATAACAGGTAAGCCGAAATCAATAATATTATGTCGGAGAAATACAATGTAAATAGGGACAATACAGCATAACTAAAAGAAGGAAAACATTTTTTACTGTAGATTAAACAGCTGATTAAGACCAGAACATATGGTCGAAACGTTTTGTCACAAAATATATATATATATATATATATATATATATATATATATATATATATATATATATATATACATGTATATATATATATATATATATATATATGTATATATATATATATATATATATATATATATATATATATATATATATATATATATATATATATATATACATATATATATATATATATATATATGTATATATATATATATATATATATATATATATATATATATATATATATATATATATATATATATATATATATATATATATATATATATATATATATATATATATATATATATATATATGTAATTAGCGATATAATTAACTTATTGCATATTTGGAATATAAAAAAATTGTACTAAGGTTAGGTTCTAGATGAATCAGTTTTATGGCCTTCCACTGCGACTTTTCGATGTATTGTAGTGTGATCTTTACAGAAGTATTATTATGCACAAAAAAAAAATTAGAGGAATAGTTTGGCGAATATGTATCAATTTTATTCCAAACAAACAAAACTTTACCTAACTTGGTATTGTGTAGTTATCTAAATAAAACCGAACTGGTAGTAACTTTTACAAAACTCTAATTTCATTAATTTGTTAGAGTTTTGCTGCTAATTTCGTTGATTGAAAAAGTTTGTGGTACCAAAACTAAATTACTTTTGTAAGTTATTCTACGAAACAGTTTTAATGTTTATCTTTTTGAATAAAAAAACATAAGTGCTCCATATACAAAAAATTATTCAGAAAGCAATAATCTTCAGGATAACATCACAAAAAATATATATTTGTGTGCATTGCGGCTTAGGCCCTTCTTTTTTAGATAGGCCTGTTTGAGATATCGAATTTTATCATATTGACATTTCTCATCGTAAATAGTAATTCGTATTTTTTTTTTTCCATTTGAAAGATGGTATCATCAGCCTGCTGTTTTACGACAATATTCTACCCTACTCACGAAGATTTTCGTGGCAATGCAGAGTAGTATTTATTTTTTGGTAACGTTGACATAAGTAATTAATATAAATTACTCTAATAATCAATTTGAACAAAGGTCTGCCTGTAAGTGCTATTCTATTTTATACAGTAGGCCTTTTTCGCTCTTCTCAAAAATGAGGCTTTCCAAATATGCCTCTCTTAATTAGTCTAGGAAATGGAAAAAAAGGGAAAAGTAATTTCAGTGGATATGTCAGAATTCTCACGAAAAATAATTCACGTTCGCATCTCCAATGTAAAATGCTACTTAAATACTAAAAAACACCCTAACATATAAATAGAATGCTATACGATCTAATATGTATAACTGATACGAAAATAGAACAATGCTCGGACAGTAATAAGGCCTTATTCGCATTAAGTGTTTTGGCTATAATTAAGCTGGCACTGTGTGAAGTTGCGAATGTAATTACTAGTACTATATAAGAAAAGCTAATTTAAGAGATGAAGATCAAGAGTTCTTTGAACGGTTTTACTGGGGCTTGGCCTTGTGTAATTGCATTTCGAGTATTTTGAGTACCTCGTCTGTGGTCTGTGTCACATCAGCTTATGTGGGTTTGTTAATATCAGCGCCAGGATAAAATTAGCTAATGTGGTATGAAGTGGCCGGAATTGACCGTTAGATTCTTTATAAAAAAGACCAACAATAAATGATATTAAATAGAGGTAAAAAAACTTCATATCCTTTTACGAGTGATTTATTACGGCTTTACTTACCTACGCCCTAAATACTTCAAGAATAAGAAATTAGACTTACCGGTGGTGTAGTACAGCTTTTTTAAAAACTAACGGAATGGTCAGTAATATTTACTTTTGGTACCAGAAAAGACATTTTGTCAACGATTATTCTTAGTTGATAACAAATTATTAGAAGAAAATCAGCAATATGCTTTGACCAGTGCAACATTACAAAATGGCTCCGTTTTTGTTGATTCATAGGTCACGAAGGGCAGATTTCTGAAGGCAAAGCCTGGTGATTTTAAGTTTAACCCAGAAATAAGTACAGTTTCAAAACTCTCTAGAAAAATGAAAACTATTTTTAATTAACGGTAATAAATTAAATAATTTAATTTTTTCTATAAACGTAATGTAAATAAGAAAATTGGAGGAGTCGATCTACTTATACATAAAAGAATAGCAAATAATACTGTTCTGTTCAAAGCCATATCGGAAAGAATGATTTCAGTGGACATATAAATAAACATGAGATGTAAATGTAAGATCATTCAGGTAATTGCATCTACATCAGACAGCGAAGAAGAAGAAAAATTAACCAAATCTACAAAAGTATAAACAGATCACTGCTAAACTACAAAATAATATATATTACAATAATCGGAGACTTCAGTACTAAAATATGTAAACTAAAGAATACAACTAACAAAAGTGTCGGGAAGTTTAGTTTGGCACACTCCTAAATACGACAAGCATTGGCAGTGACAATCGGATGCTCAGAGCAAAACTAAGAATTAATCTAAAACAAGAGAGACGTAGCATAATAAAGCGTGCAAAAATAAAGGAACCAACAGAAATAATAAAACAAAATACTGAAGAACATCCACAAGTATAAGGAAATCATCTAGAACACATGAACTACCAAACAGAAATTAAACTAACCTGAACTAAACACACAAATGACCAACAACCTACTTAAAATTTCAAAACAAATAGCAATATCCAAAAAATACAAAAATTACGTAAAGAAACACAATATCTAATGAAATTGAGAAAACTGTTAAGAAGCGGTACTACAAATTGCGGATTGGAATTGGTAGAAAAAATAAAAAAAAAATCAGAGAAGACGTCGGACAGTAGAAAAACTCAAAAATAGAAGAAACCTGAAAGAAACAAAAAGTTTTAAACATATAAACAAACAAATGAATGAAGGGGGATATCAAATAATAAAACTTATAAATAACTATAACCAAGGGATTCCACAAACTCAGAAGATGAACGAAGCCACAGAAATATATTATCAAACAATATATGACACGAAAAAATGGCTACCGCCCGGGAAAGAAGAAGAAAATCGAGAAATATGGGATCTGAAAAAATTCCCAATACAACAGCGGATAAAATAATGAAAGCCATACAGCATCTGTACAACAAAAATGAACCAGGGGAAGATGACATAATTATAGAGTTGATAAGGTATAGAGGGACATCGCTATTACAATCGCCTCGAGCTTTATTTAACATAAAAAGTAAAATACCAACAAACCGGTTAAACGCTTTGACTGTGCCTATTTTTAAAAAGAGGGATAAATTTAAATTAAAGAATTACATACCCATCAGCCTACATAAAAATCGTCACCAAGATTATAACATATAGATTAACGAACAAATTAAACAGTTGTCAATCATCGGAACAAGCGGGATTTAAACAGGGATACAGGACTTTGGACCATCTTCAAACAATCTGATTACTAGTGGAAAAAGAAAATGAATATAAGGTCACATTGTAGGTAGCAATGGTTAACTATAAAAAAGAATTTGATTCGGTAGAAATACGGGGAGTTCTTAAAGCCTTAAGTACTAGCAAAGTCGACGAAAGGTAAGCAAATCTTTTTGAACACATATTTAAAAATGCTATATCACAAATAATACTTGACTAAAAAACAAATAATATCAAAATTAAAAGGGGAATTAGACACAAGGCAACTCAATTTCCCAAAAGGTGTTTACGTTGACCCTAGAAGACATGTTCAAATCACTACAGTGGGAAAACAAAGGACTACTAATGGCTAATGAATCACTTTAGGCTCGGAGATGATGTCATTTTGATCGCCAATACAAAAGAAGAATTACAAGAAATGCTAATGGAATTAAATAACAAGTCTCGAGAAATAGGTCTAAAAATAAACTTCACCGAAACGAAATATTTGAACAACAATCCTAAAGATAACAGCCAGTAATAGAAGGTGAAAGAATAAAAAACCTACAAACATTCATATATTTAGGACGAAAAATCGAAATAATAAAAAATAATTTAAAAGCTGACTTGGATAGAAAAGTCTCATTAACGTAGTCTGCGTTTGGAAGATTACAATACATTTAAATTGGATATCCTAAATACAATAAAGGCCGGATTGTTCAATTAATATATACTGCCGGTACTAATATAAGGCACTGAAACATGGACTTTAAATAAAAGTATATATAAACTCCAGGTAACCAAAGAGCAATGGAGAGGAAAATGCTAAATATGAGATTCCAAGATCGTATTCCTAACATCGATATCAAATGTGACAGATGTAATACAACGAATATGTACATTGAGGTCACATTCGGGGGGCATATCGCAAGGATGAATGATAACAGATGGACACGCCATATAGTTGAATGGAGGCCCAGAGCACATAATGGATGAAGAGGTAGACCACAGACAAGATGAACGGACGACATAAAAATAGTTATACGACTGGTTGCAAAAAGCAAACAACAATGATCATTGCAGGTAACTTAGAGAGCCTTACATCCGACTATAGATAGAATAAGCCAATGATGATGAATAATTTAACTGTTTCCTATTCAGTTATAAAAATGTATAGCTTGCAAGATGATTTTAAAAAAGCAACTACTAAAATAACCAAAGTTAATACTAACTAACATTACTTTTACAATAAACCTGTGATTATTTGTTTTCGTTTCCCGAAACATGTTGTTTTTCGAAATGGATTACACAGCTGAGTGGTAGTTATGGAATATATCGAGCCAAAACCTTAGCTAGCGTGCCTTTAAAAAGCCCAGTAATTCTTTTTATGATATTAACCAACGTTATATGGAGCAGGTTATGGCAGCTCGGCAAAATATAAGGTGAGACAGCTTTACAGAAATAAACTGTACTATGTTGTTAATTTAAAATTAAAGGGACTTACGGCACTTAGGTACAGTCTTATATAGACTATAGCAAAGTAATCCCCTGATATCAGGCCTATACTATTGGTACTGATACATGGATTAGTTTTTACTTTTATTTATTCCAAAAGGAAATGAAAATAGTAAAAAATCTTTTATAGTACTGGCTGGTTTCATGATCTGCAAGTTACGCTGCTGTGGCAATCCTTAAAAGTTGAGTAACGATGTGTACTTTATGTGTATCAAACATCATTTCGACGCTATGAAACGTAAGGTTGATGAATAATCTAGTCCCTAACCATAGTACTATTTCATCAAATACTGTTTTCACGGCTATTAAGAAGAACGATAGTATATCACAAAGCCAAATATATTTAAATAAATATACCGTGAGGCTAGAGTTGCAACACTGTTTAGATAATTCAACACAAAATAATTTTCTAACTAAAAATAATATAATACTATTAACAATTTTTTTCAGAATTTCCTAATTTTTAGGATTAGTACTCTAAGAGTACTAATCAAAAAATTTCGAAAAAAAACTTCTGGAATATTCTTCATGAGATGTAGATTGAATGAAAATAATCACAAGTGCATTACCTTTGATATTTTATCAACAGCAAAGCTCCAAAAAAAATTATTTGAAATGCAATCACGGTACGGAACACTAATTGCGCAAGTCCGACTTGCTCTTGGTCGGTTTTTTTCAATATAAAATGTTTGTATAAAATCTTTATAGCAAGCATTATACTGACACCTCCTGTATAATCTCACAATATAAAAAGACATGATCTCCAGCTAACTTCTGTTCTTTGATGTGAAAGTTTTTGGATCTGCAAATAAATAACTTATATCAGCACAGCCGAAATAAAGTTATAAAGTTAATATTTAATTATTATCCAAGATATCCTGTACAAATATTTGTAAATACAAGAGCACTCTATAAATCTTCCGTAAATATTTATATTTCAGTATTTCAATATTTTCCTTGTAAATCTAAAAGGGATCTTTCATACAGTGTTAGGGCTTTGGATTAACATTTTTCTGTATAAATTATATGTATTTATATGTATATCTGTATATATATATATATATATATATATATATATATATATATATATATATATATATATATACATATATATATATATATATATATATATATATATATATATATATATATATATATATATATATATATATATACATATATATATATATATATATATATATATATATATATATATATATATATATATATATATATATATATATATATATATATATATATATATATATATATATATATATATATATATATATATATATATCTTTCGATAAAAGTACGTTAAATTATCATCGCCTTTCGGTGAAACGCAACGGCAGTTGATATTAGCTCGAGTCGTCTCCAAAGATATCGTCTTAATTGCAGCATTGCGAATGAATTTCTTCAAAGATTAGACTATTAAATTCCGGTTTTTTTTATAGTAAATTATTTCCGACTCGACTCACAAGTAATAATCCAGAGGATTCAGGTCCGGACTACCACTTGGCCAATCATTAACAGCGATAAAGATGGGGGCGTGCGGCTGAAATCATGTCCATGTGCTCTTACTTTGTGAGCGACTATCGAGTCCTGCCAAAATATCCACCTCCAACCCTGAAAATGCTTCTAGAGGGTGATTTAGCAACGTGTTCAAGCATACGTTGATAGACACCAGTCAATGTCTTCACGTTGATCTAGCAAAATGTACATCCTTAGCTCTATGACACGTCTAAGCACACCATTGCCGATGTCCGCTAATGAACGCGATGGACGCAGGGTACCTTTTTGCTTTTTTCCTCGATTTTGGACTAGGTCACATACCAAGTCATGCTGCTATGAAGCACATATCACATAAAACTGACAATTGTGTAAAAGTATGTTATTGATGGAATTGTAGCTCGAATCAAAATATATTGATGGTATGTCTTTTCCGCTCTGGTTTCGGGAGGAAGAATTCAGGACTGACCCCAATAGAAACAAATCTATTAGTAACAGAAAAGTCTAATAACGAAGGCAATGCCCTTTTCTTTGTCAATGCTGCTGCTTCTTCCCTCGATGATCTTACATAGACGCGGTAATTTTGTTTATTAAAAGATTTTAAATTTGTAAAACTTTTCTTATTAGTATGTTTTTATAGTGTTCGTTTTGTTCTTCGTACTTTTTAGTAACGCAATTCCTCCAAATAGCAGCGACAGGATATTCGTACACATCTTACTTCATGTTTACTAACTACCTAAACCCCCCACCCCCCCCCCCCCCCCCCCCCCCCCCCCCCCCCCCCCCCCCCCCCCCCCCCCTACGTAATGCCCCTAAAAGCCGGTAAGCATTCACAAACTATTCGGCCAGTGTTCTTATATGTCTTGATTCTAAGTTACCTATTTTCAACACGTTCGCGGTTTACTGATAGAACTTATAGTATATATATATAGTATACATATACACATATATATGTATATATATATATATATATATATATATATATATATATATATATATATATATATATATGTTATATTCTTTGCTACATAATATTATTCCATATTTAACGGTTTAGGCAGCGTATTGCAAGAGAGCGCGCTAGCCGCAAACTCTTTTCTGATTTGATTCACTAGTATCGTCACTACTTATGCCTTATGCTACCTAACATAATAAAATATATCCTATAACCTCGTCAGAGAACATAAGTATGAATTTAAAAAAAAATCACGTAAACTGGATAACTGGTTTTCGAGTGATAAGAGCACTAACGGACAGACAGACATACATACAGACAGACATACTGACAGACGTTATATTTTATAAATCTTATAGATTATACATATACATATAGATATATATATATATATATATATATATATATATATATATATATATATATATATATATATATATACATATGTATAATTATTTCTACTAATCTAAAAACTAAAACCGTTGATCATTGTCCCGGGAAAATATCACCGGACAATGCATTTATTTCGCCGTTATTCAATATAAAATTTAATGATTCCTTTTCCTAGTACTATGTCAGCATCCACAGGATAATCTCACGTTTATGTTCTGAAGGGTCAAATAAATCCGAAAGCTTAACAATTAAACAAAGAGTTTTAATGTCACAAATATATATGTATTTATATATATATATATATATATATATATATATATATATATATATATATATATATATATATATGTATATATATATATATATATATATATATATATATATATATATATATATATATATATATATATATATATATATATATATATATATATATATATATACATATATATATATATATATATATATATATATATATATATATATATATATATATATATATATATATACATATATATATATATATATATATATATATATATATATATATATATATATATATATATATATACATACATATATATATATATATATATATATATATATATATATATATATATATATATATGTATATGTATATATATAATGCCGGTTCCGGCCAAAATGAGAGGGCTGTACTAGGCATAATACTACGTGTGGTTTACCATTGCCTACCCGAGAAAGGCGACCGTCACGTTGTAATTCTTTATAAAATTTATTCTTTTCTTCTTTCGAGTCGAGATTCGAACTGGGGTCTTTGGTGTAAAAGTCAGATACCTTAATCCCTACGTAGTGGCCGTATGGCCGCCTGTATAATAGAATTTCATGATTTCTTTATCCAGTATATATATATATATATATATATATATATATATATATATATATATATATATATATATGTCCTAATTTATACAGGCGGCCATACGGTCACTACGTAGTGATTAAGATGTCTGACTTCTACGCCAGAGACCCGAGTTCGAATCTCGACTATAAAGAATTACAACGTGGTGGTCGCCTTTCTCGGGAAGGCAATGGTAAACAAACCACATTTAGTATTATGCCTAGTACGGCCCTCTCGTTTTGGCCGTTCGGAACCGGCGTTAAACTGTAGATCCCCTATGTCTGTGGAAACACTTAAAATAAGGCATCAACCACAGGCAAAGACGAGAGGCTACGCCAACGTCCATATCGAATATGGAACTGCAGGAAGAAGAAATTATGCTGTATTGGGTTGCATTAAGTAAACAAATTATTAAAATTAATTTTAAATATTGCTTAATGTACACAACACCCTTATTTATGTTTAAAAAAGAGTGAATGAAAGGCTGAATCTCAGGTTCAATCCCTGGCAGGACACTGTAATTATTTATTTATATATTTTTGACTAGGTCACATACCATGTCACGCTGCTATGAACCAGACGTCTCGTAAAGTTGAACATTGTGTGAAAGCATGTTATTGATATTCGAACCAAAAAATATTGACTATAAAGATAGTGTCTTTTCCACTCTAGTTTCGGGAGAAAGAATTCAGGACCAACTCTAATAGAAACGAATACATTAGTAACAGAAAAGTCTAATGACGAAGTCAGTGCTCTTCTCTTTCTCAAAGCTGCTGCATATTTAAACTGGCATTGGATGGGCCGAGTGCCTTCACGCACACAAACACACTTTGCTGAAATACTACGGAGACGCACATGGATAATAGGTAGGTTGGTAAGCATTAGATTGAACCCGTTGAAGTTTGTGCTAAAAGAAAGTTGTAGAAGAACTGTCTGCTGATCTTACGGTTCCAATTTAAATTCAACTGGCTGATATTACTCAAACGTCAAATGAAGTTTGTGCAAAGTGGAGCCCTTTGCTCTATTTATATGCTTATAGGTCTCCCATGATAATATTGATGCTTTTTTAATTAAAAACGAGTATTAATAAACATTCGGTTAAAACAAATCAATTGGAATAACACAGGATACACAGTTTACTTTTCCATTTTGTTTTTTTTATACTTTCATTTAGCTATTTCATATAAGTGCTCTGAATAATGATAATAAAAAAATATTCATTTGCGCAAACATTAAAGTAATTAATTGCTCCATTTTAGTATATTTTCACTGCTAGTTAAAAAATTCTCTCAGTATGATGGTAAATGTTAGGCAGCTTAATTGTAAGTTAAATTTTATTTAGTTTTAATAAGTGTTTATATAATATATGGAAAATCTGTAAATGAAAAAATTACTCATGGACAACAGGTGACGCAACGATTACACTTCGAAACAAAATTGTAACTTTGTCGTGCCACATGGACTTTTATGATATTTTTTACTTTAATAGGTGGTTGGCATTAAAAAAAAATCTGTTAGCCAAGAATTTTATTCTCTTAAGTAATTTAAAATATTTCAAAAAATAATGACCTCCTAAACCAAAAATGTAAAAAAGTTTTATTATGAAGTTACGTTCTAAAATTTTCTAGCAAATTTAGATCCTGGTTGGTCCCTTTTGATTGTTCAGCAGTAATCTGCCAACATATTTGGGTTCCAAGGATGCACGCGTAGGCCATATTTTTTTTATGATAGTGGTTTGTTCTGTCTCGACTGTTCCATTCACATAAAAAACAGCAGAATTTGGTATAACCCAGCTGAAGTCCGAGTAATAGGGCAACAACTTTTAAATCGCCACAGATTTTGAAAGAATATATACTATACTTGATTTTTTCAAGTAATAACTTCATGTTTTCATAAGTTTCTTTCATATTAGCAGCATGGGCCAGAGATACAGAAGGAAGTATATTTCCGTTATGCAGTAACACTGCTTTTAGACTTGTTTTAGAAGAGTCCATAAATCAACGCCACTGGGAGGGATCAAAATCGATTTCCAAAATCTTTATAATCCCATTTATATCATTACAATTCACCAAGTCCCCGTCTTGAGGAAAGTATGATCTGAAAAATAGTGTTGAATAGTTCCATGACTGACTGCTTTTTTGACAAATTTAAATCGCGAACCAAATCGTTGAGTTATTAAGTGTGGCTTGGTTAGAATTTTTTCAAACTCAGAGTCATCGTCCTCATCAACACATTGGCTTGAAGTGGAGGATTGTGTATCGTCAATCTCAACGGACGCAGATGCAACTGGTATAGGCAAATTTTCAGTATGAGGGACTGGTCTCATGGCTGAAGGTAAATTAGGGTAAATAACTGTGTTTTTTCTTGAAATTTATACCATTTACTTCAGTAAGACAAAAATAGCAGTCCGAAATGTGATCTCTTGGTTCGGTCCAAATCATGGGTACAGCAAACGACATATGACGGGACCCTTTCTTCCAATCGGTCAAATTCTTCACACACGTTATGCAACAAATATGAGGGGCCCAGGATTTGTCTTGATGGGCCACAGTGAAACCAAAATACCGGTGATAACTCTCTAAGACTAGTTTTGTAAAATTTCATCTTTGTTTTTTGAAAGTCAGTTCACCACAAACATAACAAAAAGAGTTAGGATCGTTACTACACTTTCTCGACATGTTAACGCAGTTAATTAATCACAATATTTTGATGAAATCACAGACAAATAGTTTTATGACTATTTCTTCGCGAACGTTCCTTTGCTTTTATTGCCGTAGTACTAGTTATAAGTATTATACCGTATCACAAGAAAACTGAGGCTAATTGAAACAAAACAACTGCAGTTTAATAATGGGGGTAGTTAGCTAAAACAGTATTAGCTATCAAAGTTCGTGTGGCATGACTAGTGTTGACCAGTGTTATTAACTGAGAATACATAGTCTCTTTGGTTTGAGTTTCGAGGACATGTAATTTATGAGCAACTAGTTGCAATAGACTGAAGGATTTGTCCCATCAGAATTTCTTAGGACATTATTTTTTATGATTGATCTTCTGTCACGTCTTTTGATGAATTATTACTAAAAACTTGCCCATTAAAAAAGTCAAATTAATATAACTAATATTATTTCGTAGTGAAATTGAAATTTTTATTATATTTATTCACGAACTTCTTTTTTAATATCAAAAGTATATGTTTATTTTACTTGAAATAATATTCTTTATAAGTTATATATAATTAAGTTTCCATAAAAAAATCTTATTATATTATATTAACACCGCCCGTGCTGGTGGGGGACCAATTCCGGTATATTCTGCCTGACGTAGAACGCGACTAACAGAACAAACCAGATGGTATATGCATAGAACCCACCAGGCACCGCCACGTGTGACACCGTCCTATCGGCTTAGGCTGCGTGAAGTTGTTTAATATTTCGCGGCTGTATCAATGTCATAGCATGATGAAGGCATCAGGATCAAAAAATGTTTGAGGTACACTAGCCCCCCGTTCGAATATCCAGGTGGGAGTTGGTTCAGGGGCATAAATATGCGGAGATGGCAATTTTAAAGTAGATTTTTGTAATATATTCAGTTTAAATTCGAACATAAGTTCAGTACACCAACATCTGCAATTAAATATATGTGTGCCCTATGTACTCGCTCTCTGCGAAACTAGGGTCAGTTCATCTACCATCATAGGCAACTTTTTATATCCTGGGTATGTCATCTATCTCAGGTTTAGAGGTAGCTTTGGAATATGTCTTCTCTTCAGAAACGATCTCTCTTGGCAACGAGAAAAGGCGCCAGAGCCCTGAAGCTTTGACGTTATGTGGTAAAACATAACAACTCAAAAACCACAAGGTTTTCTGCTGCAGCTATCGACCAAGTGATATTAACCTTGGAAAACTTTTCGCTTCTCTTGTAGACAGATTAATTACCCAAGTGCAGAAATTGTCATCCTGGGCGACTTTACTATCTACAATATTAAAAGCCGTGAAGCTAGGTCTCAAGGTCTCATTCAGTTGTGGCTTTATTCAGCTTATCGATGGAACAACACCTGATTAAGACGCAGAGTTCGCCTGTCTTCTTGACCTGCACTTTATATCCTCTATAAGGTTTTTTTCGACTATAAACTGCTTTCGACATCAAGTATCCTACCAATCAGTGATAGAACAGAGCCTAAATCGCGTAAGATTTGGCACTATAAATCTGTTAGATGGAAAGAACTCTCAGAATATTTTCGACTCTTCCTTAGTTAGATGTTTGTTTTGGATCCAACGACCCATCTGACTGGGTTAAGGAGCTCTCCAATATCATTGGCTGACGTGAAGCTTACATCCTTTTTCGAAGAACGGCAAGCCTTGATTTTGCCAAAAATTGAAAGAAGCCCTTGCTTCTAAACATCTTACCTGGCATGATATATATACAAATCGTAACATCTTCGTTCGTACCTAGAAGAAATACAAATAAATTATTGACGAGGCCAATAAGGCAAACAATTCAAGAATGAAAAGGAATCATTTTACCTCCCCAACCATTCCAGGTCCTTTTGATCGGCCGCTAAGGTCAATAGTCAAAATTTGCGATGCCCTCATAATAACTTAAAAGAAAACTAAACCAGGCAAAAAGTAAATATTAAAAATATTATTATGCAAAGAATTTAAAATATGGAGATTACCTTAAATTTGCTCGTCCTCTACACACAGCTTTGGAAAATTTTGCCGAGAATATATAATACATTTATTTACTTCTCTTAAAAAGATTAGACTGATTACAATATCCGAAATCTAAATAGCTAAATACTTAGCACAAATAAAATAAGTTGAATTTTTACTTTAACTAAAGTTACTAATATCCGTAGAACGTAAATTTTTAATTTTCCTAGATCCAAAATTAAATTTTAACTTTCTAGCGCTACGTTGTACTTTACAGTAGGTAAGATTTTATTATCAGGTAATACACATAAATGTTAAAAAGTATACAAAAGATTCAAACAACTGCTGGTTCCCTTAAGTATAAATTGGATTTGACTTTAATATTAGGTTGTGCTTACTTAATATATAATTAAATGCAGAGATTAAGCCCTTTCATAGTTTGTAGCCTTTGCAAAAAAAGGTTAATACATTCTATACTCTATTACTTACCTGGTTTTCTACGAGTTCAAAATTTGTGGGAATCTTCAGTCGCACGGGAAGCTAAACCAATTAGTTGTCTGAAACAAGAAGAAACTTCACATAAAGTCCTCCCAACGGCAATTAGAGAAAGAAAAGAAAAATCGTCATGTTGACTGGAACCTAACACACATGGCCATAAAATGAACCCATACTTCTACTTGGAGTTAAAATATTTGCAAATTAAAAACCCTAAAAATATACATTCCTATATACCATTTATCTCAAAAATTTAAACATTGTGAAAAATCTCTCTGAGAGAAGAAATCTAACGATGCCTTAAAAAAACAAAAAGGGCTACTCATCTCAAGCTTAGAAAAACGGCTTCTCACTTCCTTTATTTACACAAAAAAAAGAATTTAAATACCCAATATGTATACGATTGTCACATACTTAATCAAATAAAATCAAAATCAATCGTTTAATTTTCACTAAATTGGGATAATTTGCCCTTTTTAAAATGAAAAAAACTTAACCATTCTTTTTCTTCTCTTATTATTGTGCCGAAGAAAAGGAGAGGGTAATTAAAACGTATATGTTCCAGTCCGAAAGCCCATTATTAACAAAATATTAAGCCACATGCATGGAAAATTAAAAAATTACCTAAATTCCACATTCATTAAAAATCCCAAACGCCTTCTATCACTCCAAGTCGCGCAGATGTCATACATATACTAGTTCTCCCATACATACTCGACTCAAGGGTCGTTATTATTTAAATAAAAACCATGTATTAAGTATGGTACTTCATACATCAAAATTTGTTTATTAAAATTTAAAACAATTAAACTACTTTTCTTCAAAATTATCCAAAGGCAGGATTGATATTTTGTCCGTAAATCCATCAAAATTAACAACCATATGTTTATGACATATGTACAATATGCAATATTTATATTTATTTAAAATTAATTATTCAAGAAAATTAAATTATTCCAACTGTTACTCAAATGAAAATTACGTATTATTTCCTCAAATATATTTGCTAAGAAAAGGCTACAAAATTCAATGTGCAAAAGGTAGATTATGTTTTTTGTAAATAAAACAAATTAATTCGATTTTTAATTTAAAATAAAATAAGTTATAAATGAACATTATAAACGATCAAAACAAGTTTTATTATATTATAAAATTTATTTTTAAATATTTTATTTATTGTTTTTCAAGAAATTGAATTTTGGCCATAACAACTCTTCATCCTGCGCTACAGTTTAGCCGACACCCAAAAAAGAAGAACTTGCCAAAAAACTACCGAGCGGTTGCATTACTTTCAATAATATTAAAAGTTATATAAAATACTATCACTCAGCATCTTTTAAAATACCTAGAAGGATTCAATATTGTTAGCGACAATCAATATGGCTTTCGTAAGTAAAAATTAACAAGAAATCTTCTCACTTGTATTATATATATTTGGAACAACGCAATTGGACAATTTGGAGAGTCTCGAGTAGTTGCATTTGATATATCCCAGGCCTTCGACCGCTTTTAGCATGGCGGATTGTTGGCCAAGCTACGCTTTGATAGTATATCTGTAGAGTGTTTTTATGATTCCCGTATTTCCTTAAAATACGTTCTTTACGATTAGCAGTTGACAGATTTCCTTCTAATACCTTCAATTTCAACGCCGGTATGCCCGAGGGCTCCACACTGTCTTCTACTCCCTTTTTCATTTGCAAAAGCGATCTGATTGAAATAATCAGGAATCTATCTACAGCTTCGCAAATGACAGTACGTTTATTCCTTCATTCGCTTTAAACTCTCGAACATTGGCTACTCATCCAAAAATTCGCAAACAGCAATAAGTATTCAACTTGACAAAGACCCGTAAGAAATTTTATCTTGGGGTGAGAGTCGAAAAGCAAAATTTATCTCTACAAAAATCCAGGTGGCAGTTTTTTCTCAAAACGTTGCGGAGCCACACATAGTTATGACAGAACACTCCATTCGACTCGTGTCGTCACCAAATTTTTTGGCGTTAACTTAGGAGCAAATATATGTATCTTAGCATAAACATATTGCATACATAGCAAAGAGAGTTTCTCAAAAGCTGAGAATTTTATGTCGAACTAGATAGGTTTACACTACACATCAACTATTAATTCTGTATGAAGCTCAAATTCGACTAACAATGGAACACTGTCCCCCCCCCCTGTTAGAGGGTCTACAATTAAACAATCACTGCATTTTTTAAACTCTATTTAGGAGAAATCTGTTCGTCTAATTGGAGATCCAGCACTTACTATCAACTTTGATTCCTTGGACTATCCAAGAACGGTTGGCAACTTGAGTCTATTATACACGTACTTTTATGGAAAATGTTTGATGCATGTAGCCCACTTATTTGATTCCAGAGCGGTGCATGCTAGGAATACAAGTCGTAGTAATAAATCACATCTGTTCAAGGTTCAGCTTGTCACTCTTCATACAATCCATTTCGAACAGTATTTTATATGGGGAACCTGATGTTTTGGAATGATCCAGAACTATGTTTGTCACCATGTACAATTAGCAGTGATTCTACACCAATGTAAATCGGTTTTTTGCACATGTGTCGCTTTTGTAGCGAGCTAGGAATTTCGTTGCAGCACGTGATAAAAAAAAAAATCTATAGATAAATAAAAAAATATATCGTCATCTTAATCTGAACTTTTACGTTCCCGGTACTCTCATCATTGCTTGGTACATTGTTTGTGTGATCGCGGTCATTTTTCGTTGGATATTTTCTTCCAGGGGTTCGAAAGAGCGGAGACATCATTGAAAACTTTATTTTTGAGATATCAACAAAAAGAAAAATCATCAACGTCAAATCTTCTCGAAATAAATTCATTTGAGATATATTTGAAGTACGTGATGTCGCCTCATACTGCTGAAACCAGATTCTATGGTTGCAACTTTCCAAAATTTGTGAAGCAAATATCGTTTATCTCTACATATCGCTTCAAATTAATAGTGGTTTTATGACCTGTACCATCCATGTACTAGCCTTTTGGCTCAAGCCGTCATTTTAGGGATTCTAAAACTCTTGATGCTTTAATTTTGAATTTGTCGGACCAACAATGGCAATTCTGTTTCTTAATGTGGCTGTTAAGATGATAATGTGCCTTATGTTAGACTAAGGTGTTGGCCAATGTTCAAAAGCATTTTAAGATAACAGCTGTATCATGTAAAATACGTGATACATACCCACATAAATCTTTAACAAATTTAACAAATTTTAGGTCATATTACTGACACTCCACGTTTGCATCGTATCTTAATGACCTAGATCATCGTGCCCGAGATTTATATAAAATCTTACCAGTTTAATTAAACTTCTACACCTATTTATTAGTAAGTTGAATATTAGGGGCTTCCTTTACGACGTGTAAATATTATTAAACGGAAAATTTTCGCTGCGTGGCAGTTGTAGAAGTATTGTTTTATTAAAATTGTCGCCCTCTCCGGTTCACAGCTTCATAGCAATTAAATTTCTTGGAAAAGCAATACTGCTATATGTCATCACTTACACTGTCTTGTTCGTTGTCGTGTATTAAGCCAAACACATTTCAATTTATTTATAGGAGATTTGCTACTGAAAAAACACGTACATGCCATTGCTTAACGAATTATGAAATACTGAATTGGTTGACAAAAAGTACATCATGTCCTGTTAAGTGAAGCCAAATTTATAACACAGAAAAGACTGGAAAAATTGTTTTACGATAATTGGTTGCATTTCAATTCTATGAACATTGTCACAAAATAAATTTCTACAATTTAAATATCTGTTTTCTATAGATCAGAAGGTAATTTTCCACAAAATTTTTTATATATATTTTTGCTATATTATAGACAATATCTAAATACTATTATGTAATTTCCTAACAAAAAAAATAACTTAATAGGGAACAAATTACTCTACTACCATGCTTGTCTAAATAATAATTTATGTTTATGTCATAAAATTGTCGGTTGTATCAATTCTGGTCATGCCCTAAATTAATTGAGATAACCACAGTTTCGCTATTTTAATTGTCCTGTCTCTTCTTGCGTTTCTCCCAAATTATGACTAAATTACTATTATGAGCTAACTGTAGATAAGTGTTAGAAAAACCATATGCACTACTAAAATTCTTTCACCTAGAAACACAATTAATTTAATTATTAAAAATACGTTACATTAATTTTCCTAACTGTATTGTTGGTGAAGATATTATTTGAACTTAAATATTGTTGAAAGTCATTTTATTTTACTGGGACATAATTAACAATTCTTACAGCTTCTGTGTATTTTTACACCCCACATTATAATTTTTTTCTAATGATATCAAATTAAGTATTAAATAGTCGATAACATGATCATTTGCAATAATTTAGAAAATTTGGTAACGAGACTTCATATCATTTGATAAAAAATAATTGTTGCCATTTTTTAACAAGTTCTGTAATAGAATTTTAAGAACTCCATAGATTACTTCGCTAAAGTTAAAGTTTGCATTATGCAAATTAAATTGCAAACATAACATTATTTTCTGATTATGTCTCAGGTTTTCACATTTAACTTATCTCTTTTTATAATTTTTTTTAAACATTTTATTCGATAATTTTTAGTCGTATCAAAAATATACTTGAGTGAATAGTGGTAGTTAAAATGAACTTCCATAAAAGTTACGAGGTTCTAAAAATCTAAGCTCCCTATCTATTCAATAATATGAAAAACGATGCAGAATAAAATTATAGACCTCACATTATCCTTACATTCATATCAGGAACATTTAAACATCACAAGGACATAAATCTAGAGCATGTACTGTATATATATATATATATATATATATATATATATATATATATATATATATATATATATATATATATATATATATATGAAACCATTCAAGCGATATATACATTTCTTAGTATTCTTGAAAATCAAATTGTTTCAAAGGCAATAACTGAAACTGTTCTTCGAAAAATATCCCTTTAAATATCTAAATTAGAAAAAAAGTTTAGACAAGGTTTGATCAGGAAGTTATTCATATTTCTTTGAGGAATTTCTTAATTAAATTTTTTGAGAAAAAAGAGGGAGAAAAAATTGTTCCGATATTGAATTATGATAAGAGTTCCAGAAGAAAAAGGTACAAAAAAGAGTTGTACAGAATTATTGTAATGGTAGAAAGGTTTTATAGGATATCCATGAGTAACGTTAAAATTTTGCAATTTTTGGCAGAATGGTCATACACACCAGTTATTACCACTACATCCAACACTGTGTTTTTGCACTTCAAACGCGTTTAAGTAACCATGTTAGCATTATTAGGAACGATGATGCTAATATGATTATTGAAATGCATATTGAGTCCGCAAATAAAGAGTTTGGTCTACTGGTGATTATTGTTATACTAAAGAATAACAATAGCAACTTCGTGCAAATTTTAAACAACTGAAAGTGAGAGATAATTTCCTTTTAATAACAGAATGTAGAATTATTCATCACGAAATGTGCTACTGAATAGACTCATTTGAAGTTTTCTAAAAATTTTTATTTTTGTTCAGTAGCGGCCATAGCCTTATAAAAGGAAAAAGAAATAAAAGTAGACAAGAATATTGTGCATAAATAAAGTTATAACTTTCAATATAGATGTGAGTAACTTATTGAAGTTCAACATTTTTATAAGTATCTGGGAGGTTTAGACTAGAGTTAACACTCTGCGGACGGGCCCATTCACATTCCCTTAACAACGGATCGGGTCTCAGAGGCCTGTTCTGTGGTTTAGTTGCAAACATACAATTTTCTTAAGATTAAAAATAATATTCACACATTTTTTAAAAAAAATTATTATTTTTCTATATTTATTTTATTCAAATATTTAATATTCAATTATTTACAAAAATTGTATTTACATTTACCAGAACATATGTTTTTACTACATTTTGTACACACACATTTTGATTTACTGTTTTTTTTCTTGCTTGGGAAAATGTTTTTTTCCTTCGCCTGAATAGCCAGTTCCTTCCATAGTTGCTTGCTCTGAAAATTCTTTTTTTCCTTTGTAAACCTAAGTTTCTAAACGTAGCCTGTAAAAGAGTCACATATCATCCAAAACTTAATGCCATATTTATCAGGTTTTGAAGGTATCTATTGGCGAAACGGGCTACGGCCACAGAACGTTACCAAGTGCTCATCCATCGTCATATACCATCCAGGCACATAAGCTTCTCTTAAGTAAGAACTCTAACATTTAAAAACTTCACCGATAGGCTGTAGCTTATCAGGCGTTCTCTGTTTCCTTCTTTTTTCTGCGTCATCAAACCTCATAAAGCGTGAAATGTCCTTGAACCGATCCCGACTCTTTACCTATATTAAAAAATGGTAAAAAGCTCTCTGCCACTAATTGATAGCTACTCTCAGCCCATCGGGTTGGACTTTCCACATTGTTCAGAACATTACGTCCACCTTTTCACCCTCTGAGATCACCAAGTGACAGGGAGCACCAAATTTGCTCTTCATTTTTGGATATATACCAGTATTCCTCATTGCAGGTATCAACAGAGGTAGAAGGTAAATCGCGTACACCAATGTCCATGGCGTCATCGTCACTATTCTCCTGGATTGGTTCTGGAGCAACAGCAATTTCTTCCATCCCCTTTTCAGTGTCAGTTTTTTTAGAGTTTATCTCCGATTCCGAATCACTTGAAAGTTCTTCCTCTAACATTTTCTCAATTTTAGCAATAGTTAACCTTCTTTCACTGGACATTATGTAAGAACAAACACAGGTAGTCAGCTTTACTCGAACACTAGAATTGTACTCTGCCCCCACCACCAATCCCTACGCACAATCAAAATTCCACCGGTATCGTAAAAGATAGTAGAACTATATATTGTCCGCCAAGTAACACCTCCCCATGATCCGTGCAATATGGTCCCTGGCCCACCCGTCCGGAACGATAGTTAAGTTTATTATAAGTAGAACCGTGCGGTCTGAGGTAAGGTTCAGGGGCATCGACATGCAGAGATCATAATTTTAAAATAGATTCTTGCAACATACGAGGTTTAAACATAAATTCAGTGCACCAACACCTGGAATCAAATAAACCTCATGCACTCGCTCTCTGTGAAACCAAGGTCATTTCATCGACTAGCACATTCAACTATCTTTATCCTGGGTACGACTTCTATTCCCGATTTAGGCGTAACTTTGGAATCTGTGTTTTTGTCAGAAGCGACTTCTCTTGCCAACGAGAAGAGGCTCTGAAGCCCCCAAACTTTGATGTAATGTGGTTAAAAATAACGACTCAACAAACCACGAGGTTCATCTGTATCCTTTATCGACCACCAAGTGATACCAACTTTAGAACACTTTTCGCTTCTCTTGCAGACACCATCGATCATTTACAAACTAACTAGTCAAGTGCCGAAATTGCCATCCTGGGGGACTTTAAGGTCCACAATATCAACTGGCTTAAATATTCAAATATTACCGACGAACAAGGTCGTGAAGCTGAATCATTCTTTATCAGTTTTGGCTTAACTCAGCTTATTGACGAACCAACACGGATCCCTGATCGAGACGAGGAGTTCGTCAGTCTTTTTGATCTGTTTTTAACCACCAATCTGGAGATTTACACGGTCACCGCAAATCCGCAGTTAGGTTCTTCCGACCATAGACTGCTTTCGACATCGACTATCCTACCAATCAGTGACAGAGAGGCGCCCAAGCTGCGCAAGATTTGGCACTACACATCTGCTAAATGAAAGATCTCATGGAATATTTTCGAACTCTTCCTTGGATAGATATTTGTTTTCGATCCGACAACCCATCTGACTGCGCCAGGGAGGTCTCCGATGTTATTTTGGCTGGTATGGAAGGTTACATCCCTTTTTCGAAGAAATGCTCCTCCAACAGCAAGCCTTGGTTTGACCGAAAATGCAAAGAAGTTGTTGCTTCTAAACATCTTGCCTACCGACAATGGCGTGAAAATCCTAACACCATAAATCGTAACACCTTTGTTCATGCCCAGAACAGATACAAAGGAATTATCGACGAGACCAAGGAGGCACACAATCAACGGATTAGAAACAAACTTCTCGCTTGTCCCAACAATTCCAGGTCCTTTTGGGCAGTCGCTAAGGCAGTTAGACAAAATTTCACCAAATCCACCATACCACCACTAACACGGAAAGATAATTCTATTGCAACGACACCTGGTGGGAAAGCGAATTTGTTGCCTGAACTCTTTACTTCACATTCTACTGTCGATTTCCAAGGAAAAACACCACCTACTATTCCCATATTGCAGCCAAGGATGCCCGATGTTGTCTTCAGCCAGAAGTGCCATAGTTATCAAAAACTGTGCGAGGGAACTAACACCAGTTTTCTGTAGACTTTTCAACCTATCCTACGGAAAGGGAATATTTCCTTCCTGCTAGAAATGTGCCACTGTTCAGCCGTTACCTAAAAAAGGCAAAATGATCTTGCCAAATAACTACCGACCAGTAGCACTGCTTTCAATAATAGCGAAGGTCATGGAAAAGGTTGTCAATTAGCATCTTCTAAAATATATTGAAGGATTCAACATTATTAGCGATCACCATTATGGCTTTCGTAAACATAGATCAACAGGAGATCTTCTGACTTATGTAACGCATGTTTGGAACAACGCAATTGAACACTTTGGAGAATCTCGAGCGGTTGCTCTTGACATATCCAAGGCATTCGACCGTGTTTGGCACGATGAACTGTTGGCTAAGCTACGCTCTTATGGTATGTCTGAAAAGTTCTGCTTGTGGCTCTCATGTTTCCTCAGTGAGCTTTCTTTACGAGTGGCGGTCGACGGATTTCTTTCTAACACCTCCACTATCAACGCCGGTGTGCGCAATGCGAATATCCGCAGACACCAGGGGGTCGTTCAACTTAACAAAGACTTGGAAGAAATTCCAGATTCGGAACTGACCAGCGGCTTTGATTCTCTGGAACATCGAAGAACGGTTGGCGACTTGAGTCCATTCTACAAGTATTTTCATGGAAAGTGTTAGAAGAATGTAGCCCGCTTCCACGATTTTGAAGCAGACATGGTATTATATTATCATTTACACAAAAGTAGCTACAAGAGTTTAATTTGACAAAATGGGCCTCGGAGTAAATTTAACCTGTTAACGAGAATTAAGTAACATTACCGTAAATAATTTTAAATCTTTTATATACAAATAAATCTCAATTAAAGCTAATAAAGAACTTTCCACTCAAGATGTAGTAAGCGGTAAGATAAATTTTAATCAAGCACAGTTAATTAGACACTGTGAACTGTGGCGGCATGCATAATATTGACTTTATTAAAAGTTTCTCCAGGCGTCAGTTTAATTCGTTATAGTATTAAAATATCTTTCAACCCACTGTTAGTTTTCTAAATTAAATCCTAAATAAAATTACAATTTTAGGGCTGTTTCGTCCAATTAAAATATTTTATTTTAACACCGAATTAACCCAATTTCTTATTATACAAAGTTTACTTTATTCTTTTCATATTAGCCTTGAAAGTTTAAGCCTGTAAGAAAGATTAGAAAGAAAACTTTTGAGCAAAATACAATATTAAGAAATAATCGTACTCGTCACAAAATATTTTAGAAATTTATTAATTTAATTAATTCTTGAAAGAATAGAAAATTAATTTTATACATTTTAAATAACAAAAAAGTTTTATTTTTACGTTGCCTCGAATGGCTGCAAGGGTAGCAAAGTTTCGTTTTCTGGAAATTTCGACAATCTTTAACTGATGTCGGTCGCTGAACTCTCATTGTTGTTGGTTAACTCGCGTTGCGGAGAACCAGTCAGGACAAATTATCCCCGAACGGTTTCTTCGTAGCAGCATCGTGAGTCCCTTGTGACGGTAGACTAGATTAAGTAAGGCGAGCAGAAATTATGAGAGTCGCTTAATATATTTCTTTAGCAAGAGCAAGTCTAGAAAATATTTTAAAAGACTCAAACTTATAATATAAAATCATCGCTACCACCGAATTTAGAACGATTAACGTATGCATACATATTTTACAAAAATTTTCATAGAAATGCATAGTAAAATATCGGTATAGGTTAAAAATTAAATATGCTGTACTACACAAGAAAAAAAAAACTTTAGTTTAATTAGGTGAACTGTAACGGAAAATGATTGTCACTAAATTTTGGCAACATTAATAGAACACTTAAGTACTTCTTGCTTACCAAATTACGATACTGCACACTTATTTTAGCAGCACATTATTATAAAAAGGCCTTGCCAAATAACCACCAACCAGTCGCGTTATTTGCAATAATATCTAGAGCTATAGAAAAGGCTATCAACCATCTTTTAGCATATTTCGAAGAATTTAATATTACTAGCGACGACCGTCAATACAGCTTTCGTAATCAAAGATGAACAGGAGATCTTCTAAGTTATATCACACACTTATTTGAAAGAGTACAACTGAATATTATGAGGAAAATTTCAAGGTATTACCCTATACGCTTTCGACATTGGGCAGATGGATTGTGGGCTAAGCTAAGTTCTTAGGGTATGTCTAAAGGGTTTCTAAAGGGTATGCTTTACAAGTAGTAATTATCGAGTTTCTTTCTAATATTTTCAGTATCAACGTCAGTGTGCGTTAAGGCTCGATACTGCCTTCTACACTCTCTCTCCCCTATATTAACGATCTGGTGGAATGGACCAGAAATTCAGCGTACAACTTTACCGATGACTGTACAGGGTGAGTCAACGATAGAGTAAAGTTCATTATCTCATTTGTTTCGGGAATGACGATAAAATGTTAAATACAATAGTGTTAGGGAATGTTAAGGTGCACAGTTTAAAATTATTTTTTACTATACAGGGTACTGGAAAAAAGTTTGGCCGATATAACATATGTTTTTTTAAGTGGTACATCCTATTTTCTAATTCATTTTTAAATTCTGCGTAAAATTTTATAACTTTTTTATTGGTAATTATATACCTAAACCTAAGTTTTTCTAATATTTCGATTTTTTTTTTTAAATACTAGTTTTCAGTTTTGTTAAAAATTGCCAGTAGCGCCATTATTTCTGAAGATGGAATACTCATAATTGGTACGAGCGTTCTATAGAGATGAAAAAAAGATATATGTAAAGAAATTTGAGTTAGATGCTACAGGGTGTTCAAAATAAATTTATATATTTCGACTATTTTAAATTGAAAAATCTCAAATTTTTTAAATGGCACACCCTATATATTATTATTTTTTCTGATAGATTTTACAAAACCCTCCAACTTTTATTAAGTATATCATATACCTATTTCTAATAGTTTTCGATTTATTTTGAATTTTTTTTTACAATTTTTACCCTTGTTTTTCATACACTTGTGCCATTGTGAAAATAGAAACAAATAGCTAATAATAATTTTTTAATATAATTAACTTATCTAACGATTAATTATTATGACGTAATAAATGTTCAAAAGTATGCCCGTCTACTTGAATACACATGTTTAGTCGTTTTACTACGAGGCTGGTTTGAAAAGTCCGTGCAAAAATAAAAATTACTTATGTGTTTGGGGTAAACCTTTTTTATTTTTCGACATAGTCTCCTTTTAGGCTTATACACTTCGTCCAACGATGTTCTAGTTTGTTGATCCCTTCCGAATAATAGGATTTGTCCAAGTCTGCAAAATATCCATTAGTGTCTGCAATCACCTCCTCGTTTGAATAAAATCTTTGTCCCGCCAGCCATTTCTTCAAATTGGGGAACAAATAGTAGTTCCGAGGGAGCCAAGTCTGGAGAATAGGGGGGATGTGAAACGAGTTGGAATCCTATTTCCATTAATTTTGCGACCACAACTGCTGAGGTGTGTGCTGGTGCGTTGTCGTGATGGAAAAGAACTTTCTTGTGGGCCAATCGCGGGCGTTTTTCTTGCAGCTCAGTTTTCAAACGGTCCAATAACGATGAATAATATTCACCTGTAATAGTTTTACCCTTTTCCAGATAGTCGATGAGGATTATCCCTTGCGAATCCCAAAAGACAGTCGCCATAACCTTTCCGGCCGAAGGAACTTTTTTGGTGTAGATTCCCCCTTGGTAACCCATTGTTTAGATTGTTGTTTGGTCTCAGGAGTATAGTAATGTATCCATGTTTCATCCACAGTGACGAAACGACGCTTAAAGTCCTCCGGATTCTTCTGGAACAGCTGCAAACCATACTTGCAACACTTCACACGATTCCGTTTTTGGTCAAGCGTGAGCAATCGCGGCACCCATCTTGCGGATAGCTTTCTCATGTCCAAATGTTTATGCAAAATATTATGTACCCGTTCAGTCGAGATGCCCACAGCACTAGCAATCTCACGCACCTTAACTCTTCTGTCATCCATCACCATATCATGGATTTGATCAATGATTTCTGGGTAACCTCCACAGGCCATCCAGAACGTTCAGCGTCACTTGTGCCCATATGGCCAGTCCGAAAATTTTGAAACCACTCATAAACTGTTCTAATCGAAGGTGCGGAGTCACCATAATGTTTATCAAGCTTCTCTTTAGTCTCCTGAGGCGTTTTGCCTTTCATAAAGTAATGTTTAATCACCACACGAAATTCTTTTTCGTCCATTTCTTGAAAATCACTCGACTTCATTGATTCACACGAATGCCAAACACAAAGAAATATACCAATATGGCTGAAACTTGGTGTGCCTTCATTCAAGAGATGCTACTAACTAAACATGACCTCGATACGCGCCGGTGGTGCCATCTCTCGGACTTTGCACGGACTTTTCAAACCAGCCTCGTATATTTTCCTTCACTTTCCTTAGCATAAAGAGCGTTATTGTCCTTCACGCATCCCGTATCCTATTTTCCATATCTACTGGTCTAGGGGGATTCATATAAACACGATCTTTAATGTAGCTCCATAAAAAGAAGTTGTTGGTAACGGTCGTTTAAAAATTCCCGAGCTTCCCGGTGGTAATAAGCGGGAGCTCCGTCTTGTTGAATCCACATTTGTTCCCTTTCAAAGTTATTAACTTCTTCAAGAAGCTGGGGTAATTCGTTTTGCAAAAAATTTAGATATCTAAGCCCGTTAAGCGGCTCGCGGAAAAAATATGGACCAATAATTCGAAAATTTAATATTCCACACTATTCATTAAGCGACCAATGGCTTGGGTTTTGAACTTCCCGGGTCCAAAATGGATTAGCTGTTGAATAATAATGCATATTATGACTGTTAACTGTTCCATTACTGCGAAAAGTAGCTTCATCAGAAAAAATTCGTTCCGTAAAGCCTTACTGCCAAAAGACCATTTTTTCCCGCCTCGCCCAGTATATAAACCATATAAATTAATTCATTTTTAGAAAAATCCATAGCTGTTACCTTTATATGTCACTTACTACAACAAGTTAAACTATTTATACTTGCTTAATAGACATGTCAAAATATGACAATACCTACATTTTTGTTTTGTTATGTTATAGCGTAAGTGTAAAATCTATCAGAAAAAATAATAATAAACAGGATGGACCATTTAAAAAATTTGAGATTTTTTCAGTTTAAATAGTCGAAATGTGTAAATATATTTTGAACACCTTGTAGCATCTAACTCAGATTTCTTTACATATATCTTTTTTTTCGTCTCTATAGAACGCTCGTACCAATTATGAGTATTCCACCTTCAGAAACAATGGCGCTACTGGTAATTTTTTACAAAACTGAAAACTAGTATTTTTTTTAAAAAATTGAAATATTAGAAAAACTACTAGGTTTTACGCAGAATTTAAAAATAAATTAGAAAATAAGATGTTCCATTTAAAAAAAAAACATATTATATTTTCCACACTTTTTTGAACTACTCTGTATACTCAAAAATAATTTTAAACTCTGCACCTTAATATTCCCTAAAACTATTGTATTTAACATTTTTTCGTCATTCCCGAAACAAATGAGATAATGAACTTTACTCTATCGTTGACTCACCCTGTACACTTGTTTCTACACGTACCTTAAATGCGCAACATTCGCTACCCATGCAAATATTTACAGACGATAGGAAATTGTTTGTGACAGTAACCAAGTATAATTTAACTATGCAAAATCCCTGGCTTAATTTTTTTCTAAAGAAGTTTACGTTCCAGAATCCGAGATAGTTAAGCCAGTTTTCTATGACACTGTAATTTAACTTGCTGAGCCTTAACTTGGGAGCAAATACATCTTGCATGAACATTTTGCATGCACTGAAAAGAGAGCTTCTCAAAAACTATGAATATTATTTCGTACTAAACGCTTTATACGCACAACAATTTTTATTTCTTTGGAAATATAATATTGCTCCTATATTTGGGGATATACTTTCTATTAAAAAAAGAGGTTTATTCGCTTGATTGAAGAGTCAATCTTACCAACAAACTTGATTTTTTTAGAACATCAAATAATGGTTGGTGATTCTATAAGTACTTTTGTTCAAAGAGTTCAAAAGACAGCTCGCTTAATATCTTCCAGAGTGGTGTACGCCTGGAATACACGTCGCGCTAGTACATTACATCCAAATGCAGTTCAGCTTGTCACTGCTTGTACCGCCATTTTTAAGAATTCCCTTATCTAAAGAACCTCATCTGTTTGGAATAATTTGCTCAGGACTGTGTACTTCAGTACAGTTTGCAGCAATTCAAGACCAACAAGATTTTTTTTTGGCAAGAGTCATTCCTGTGGCGTTTTAGGAATTTCCTTGCAGCATATGTACCGTATCCATAAAAAAAAAAAAACCTTGAACAACTTGAAAAAGGCGTTTTGTCTTTAGCAACTGATGAATGATTTCGCCTCTTTCTTCCAATCGACTGTTAAACTCCCTGATTATCTTACTCTCATCTCAATAATTTTTACATAGTCCAGTGATTTTACAAATCTATGTTCAAAATTATCAAAAATATGTACTAGGAGTGTCACCAGATTAGTCGAGGAGTCACTCGTATAACAATCCCGTATATATATATATATATATATATATATATATATATATATATATATATATATATATATATATATATATATATATACGATATATATATATATATATATATATATATATATATATATATATATATTATATATATATATGACATTAAGGTGACAAGCCAAAAATTTTTTTTGATTTTTTTGGTACTACCCTCGCAAAATGTTCAATCCTGAAAAAATGAAGCCCCTAAATTTTTGAAAAACAATATTAATTTTTAGAGGTCGCATTCGTCTATTGAAAACATATTTTTCCTTCTTAAACGTTTTTTTCCCTTCAACAGCCCCTCCGTTAGACTTCTGATTTGAATTTAATTATTATGAAGATGTTTCCTTATATATTTTTTGATGCTGAATCCGTTCTCGAGGGCCCTTTCCCCGTAAAATCCATCAATTTTTCGCAACACCCATGTTAAGTGCGCATTAAGGGTAAAAAAAATGCGTTTTCTTTTCAAAAATGTTCCGCTAAATTTACAGGAAGCATTGTAGATTAACTTTTATGACACAAAATCATAAATATAACACAGATCTTCGAGAAATTTTCATGGCGCACGAGTAATATTGGACAAAGCGAGAACCAATCGTTTTGCTGGAAAAAAAGATTGATACACCTAAAAAACTCGACAAGAAGGCAACTTCAGAAAAAATACTTCGGAAAGAACTTTTAGCATTTTTGCCTGGGAATTGAATGAGTCTATTAAATTTTGTGCCCAACACTTTGTTGGGACTCTATGAACCCCAAAATTAAAAATTTAAATGGAAACCCAATACCTTTAATACATATTCAAATTCAGCGATAATTTTACGTCCGAGTAAACATTGAATTTTGATTAGGTCTCACTGGAACTGCAGTAAAATGCGGTAATTGAAAATAATTATATCCGTGTTAAAAGCTATTAACTACGGTAAAAAATCGAGTGACAAGCCAATATTTTTTTGTTTTTCTTCCGTCGAGCATGTACTTGCAGGAGCCCCTGTGTTCCCCCTCATGCAGCGTCAAACTTTCCTAGTAACATGCTTCACTTAAAAACTTTGTAGAGAATACATTTTCCACATTACCATTGTTATTTGTTAACATATTCTTTGACGTGGCGGCCTCTTACTTTCTTGCGGTGCACAAGATCTCGGGTTCAATCCCGACAAGTCGGTATACTTTTATTTATTAATTTATTGACGTATATATGACTTGGCCAGACACATAGGTAGTAGTTGTTAACGTGAAATACATACAAATGTATGTTTCGGCACTTGGGCAATCTTGACGGGTATCACGACATCCCCTCCGGATATCCTTCGGATATATAAAAGGTTAAAATCTCTATTCAGGCGGGGAGGTGAACGATAAAAAAGAAACTTTTGTTTTTAGGTATGTCAATCTTTTTTCTAACAAAGTGGTTCGTTCTCGCTTTTTTTTTTGAAAGGAAAATGCATATTTTTATCCCTAAAACACACTTAAGGTGAACATTGCTGAAAATTGGAGAATTTTAGAGTGAAACGGCCCTCGGAAACGGATTCAGCATCAAAAAATATATAGGAAACACCCTTCATAATCCTTAAATTCAAATCAGTCCAACGTGGAGCTGTTGAAAGGGAAAAACAATTGAGAAGAAAAAATATATTTTCAATCGATGGATGCGACCTTTAAATATTATCATTTTTTCTAAAAATTTGAAGGCTCTGTTTTTTGGACATTTTACTGTAGTAGGAACAAAGAAAACAAAACAAAATTAGCTTGTTGCCCTAATAATATATGTGTATATAATAATCAATTTTTAATAAATATACTTAAGGAAAGCAAACGTGATTAAAGTTATTTGGAAAAAAATGTTTTTTTCTTAGCATTTCTACAGTGCTTGTACTCTTGTATACAATTGCGTATTTTTCTAATTATGAAGATTGTATGAAATCGCTATTCTACTCACAGTGACGGTTCTAAAAGGGCAGGTTATGCTAATTAACTAGTTTTTATTAACTAGTTAATTAACGCTAATTAATACTAAGATTATTATGAGAAGAATAATTATTGATTTCCTTTCAAGGATACCTTAAAATACTTTAACGAATTGTGTAATTGCTTACCTTACTTCAATTTTTCCGACAGTCATCAAAAGAAATAGAGTCACTACAAGCTTATCATAAATATATATATATATATATATATATATATATATATATATATATATATATATATATATATATATATATATATATATATATATATATATATATATATATATATATATATATATATATATATATATATCTACATATATGTATACATATATACATATATATATATATATATATATATATATATATATATATATATATATATATATATATATATATAATACCAACCAATAATATTTTCAGTCTTTTCAATATTCACTCTAACCAAGCCAATAAGAAGATCAGGTAATGGTTTTTTTTTTATGGGTCTAGCACACGTGCTACAGGGAAGTCCCTAAATCGCTCCAGGAGCGGCATGTGTGCGGAAAAAGCGATTCACGTTGTTTTTGAATCACTGTAAATTGTACTCGGTGGGAAACACACCCCTGGGCAAATTATTCCAAAGGGATGATGTTCTCCATATAAAAGACTGTTTGAAAAGCGTTGTACACGGAGTAACAAGCTGAACCTCATACGGATGTGAAGTAGTAGCGCGACGTGTAATTCTAAGATGCACCGCTCTAGGAGGAATTAAGCGGGCTACATCCTTCAAACACTTTCCATGAAAATACTTGTAGAACAGACTCAAGTCGCCAACCGTTCGTTGATGTTCCAGCGAATCAAGGCCGCCGGTCAGTTCCGGGTCTCCAATCAGACGAACTGCTCTTCTCTGAACAGAATCCAACAAATGCAGTGTGTGTTTGGGATCCGAGCCCCAAACATGGGAGCAATATTCCATAGTTGGTCGTGAGCTTTGTAAAGAATTAACAGTTGTTGTGAAGTGTAAAGCTTTCTGGTTCGAAATATATTCCCAACTTTTAAGAAGCTCTCCTTACTATGCCTGAAACATGTTCCTGCCAGGACATATCTGCTTCCAAATTAACGCCCAACAAATTGAATGACGATGCTAGGGATATGGAGTACCCCAACATGACTATGTCGGGTTCAGCAACGTTAACTTTTTTAGAAAAAAAACTGCCACCTGGGTCTTTGTAGCATTAAATTCCACTTGGTTACTGTCACCCCAAGATAGAATTTCTTCCAGGTCTTTATTAAGTTGAACGACCTCCTGCTGTCTACGGATATTCGCCTGAGTAGCCGACGTCCGAACGTTTAAAGCGAATGAAGGGATAAGCGTACTGTCATCTGCAAAGCTGTAGATTGGATTACCGGTCTTTTTCAGCAGATCGTTAGTGTAAATGAGAAAGAGAGTAGGAGACAGTATGGAGCCTTGGGGCACAAAAGCGCTGATATTGAAGGTGTTAGAAAGAAATCCGTAGACAGCCACTCGTAAAGAACGCTCTCTGAGGAAACATGCGAGCCACAAACAGAACTTCTCAGTCATACCATAAGAGCATAGCTTAACCAACAGTCCATTGTGCTAAATACGGTCGAATGCCTTGGATATGTCAAGAGCAACCGCTCGATATTTTCCAAATTGTTCAGTTGCGTTGTTCCAAACATATGTTACATGAGTCAGAAGATCTTCTGTTTATCTATGTTTACGAAAGCCATATTGGTGATCGCTAATAATGTTGAATCCTTCAAGATATTTTAGAAGATCCTGATTGATAACCTTTTCCATGACTTGATATTATTGAAAGCAGTGCGAGTGGTCGGTAGTTATTTGGTAAGGTCTTCTTGCCTTTTTAGGTATCGGCTGAACTGTGACACATTTCCAGCAGGAAGAAAATATTCCCTTTCTGTAGGATAGATTGAAAAGTCTACAGAAAACTGGTGTTAGTTCCCTCGCACAGTTTTTGAGAACTATGGTAGGTATTCCGTCAGCTCCAGAAGCCTTTTTGGTGTCCAGCTTCATTAAAATACGCTTTATAATATGCTGTCTGAAGACAATATCGGGCATTCTTGACTGCAATTTGCCCAGCGCTGTGTTTCCCACCGAGTACAATTTGCAGCGATTCAGAACAACGTGAATCGCTTTTTCCGTACTCGTGCCGCTCCTGGAGCGCTTTAGGGACTTCCCTGCAGCACGTGTGCCAGACCAATAAAAAAAAAAAAAAAAAAAAAAATGGGAATAGTAGGTGGTGTTTTTCCTTGGAAATCGACAGTAGAATATTAAGTAACGAGTTAAGCCAACAAGTTCGCTTTCTCAACAGGTGTCGTTGCAATAGAATTATCTGGCCATGTGAGTAGTGGTATGGTGGATTTGGTGAAATTTTGACTAACTGCCTTAGCGACTGCCCAAAAGGACCTGGAATTGTTGGGACAAGCGAGTATGTTTATATTACGTGACTAACAAATTGTTGAAGGTTAGTGGTCCTGCCACATCAACTATCTATGATTCCTAAGAGGTTAAAAATTATTTTTTTATCACTAAAAAGTAATACATGAATATCTGCGAGCAGATCTATAAAAGCGAACATCATGTCTTAGTAAATTAAGATTCCTGTATTAATATTAATTATGAATTGATCTGATAGACAGTCAAGTAGAAAGACTTAAATATGTAAACTAACGAATTAGTTCCATTCGAGTTTGATAATCTGCGCAAACTTTAACAATTAAGTGTTGTCTTTGGATTTAAATTCAATTAATTGCTAAATTCTATTTCCGCATGAACTCTTGAACTGATAACTAGCTCTACGCTAATACCCGTAGCTTTTGCATTCCTTAAATTATGTTAGTGTTTTTTTTATTTCAATGACAAATATAATTGTAGTAATATGAAAATTGTAATTGTAAATTAACTACTTAATAACTTTTGGGTATACTTGTTATGAATAAATAAATATGAAAAATAATAAAAACTTGTTCTCATTGTTATGAGCAAAATTGGATAGATTTCTTCAAAAATAATAAAATATTAAAAATTTTAATGTTTTGATCTCTTAAGTAATGTCATAAATTATTTTTTTTTTTCCTACTTTGAATATATTTTTTTCAAGAATAAGATTAAATTATTTTAAAATAAAAATCGAATTAATTTATTTGTTATTTTCAAGTGACACAATTTACCTTTTGTATATTAAATTTTGTAGGCATTTCTTAGGAAATATTTTTGGAAAAGTGATAAGTGATCTTTTCTCTGATTTTCATTTGATTAACAGTTGCCAAAGCTTAATTTTCTTGGGAAATTAGTTTTAAATAAAGGAATATTGTATATTGCATCTATCAGACATATTTTGTTTTTTCCTGGTAGTGGTTGGATGTCTTCTTAGTTTTGTTGCTAAGATCGTCGATACTCGTATATTTTAGGTCAATTTGGCTAGGATTCTAATCTAAGAAGATTGCCTCTACGTCTAATCTAGTGAGATTGTTTTTGCGATACTGGATAATTTTGAAATGAAATAGTTTCCTTATTTTACGTTTTTAAACAATAAGTTTTTTTGGACTTAGTACCATACTTGATAGATTTTTGAGTTTGTTTATTTACACAGTAATAACCATCGAGTCGGGTATGGATGGACAGACAGATGGACGTTACCAACCTTATCTAATCGACCCAGAATAGTGTGTTCTCAATTTATTAATAAAAGTGGGAATTTTTTCTAATGCACAAGGCATGAGATAATTTTGTTAGCAATTTGGACTTCAAGACTAGGAGATATAAAAGACATAGGTACAAAAATAAGAAAATGTTTTAATTTTTCAATGAATGTTTTAAAAGAGAAGATATACCGATTTAGTAAAAACTAAACGTCTGCTTATGATATTATTGGATTTATTTTGTTAAGTATGTGGTGGCTGCAATGGTAAAGTGAATTCTTTCTTTCGTAAAATAAGGGGGTCGAAGGCCGTTTTTCGAGTCTCGAATTGAGTAGCTGTTTTGAGTTTTTTTGCTGCTTCAGATTGCTCTATTCACAGGGATTTTTGGCATGGCTTGTATTTTCGAGAGGTACTGCGATCTAAAATGCTTTCTTTATTAATAATTAATTCATCTTTACATGAAGAATTTTATTTAGTTTTAAAGTTTCTTTTCTTTACTTACGCATACCTAGTTTAGGGAAAACTCGGTACCTAAAAGGTTGTATTTGTAGGTATAGATATCATTATGTGGAAACTTCTTTGAAGGAAGAGACAGCCACCAAGGTTGCATCAATAAAGTTAATTTCTTTTTTCTAAATTAACATAATTATCTTTATTACTCAGCCTGTAAAGTTGCTGGGTGGATTACGTAGTTCAGCAGCTGCCGGTTCCAAGCCCGGATAAAGCAGGAGGGATTCCAGGTCAGACTAGCAATCTACCTGAGGAAAAATCAATAAACCATAGACCGAGACTAGTCTCGGAATAAGGACGGACCTTAAAGATGACAACCCCGGCGAGAAAAAGGAACACGAAATGGAAAAAGAAGATCATTAGAATTGGCGCGGGGAACATTATGTCCTGGTCATCAAAGGACTGTGAAACAATAAAAGAACTGAAGGAATACAAAGTTAACATATATGCACTAAGTAAAACAGAAGGGAGGAAAAATGGAAATCGATGATTATGTATTCATATATAGTAGAGTATCACGAAACAAAAGAGCCACAGAGCATTGAAGAAGAAAATCTTAATGATTTAATGTTACTTGTAATATTATGGCAAATATTACAAATAACATTAAACATAAACGAACAAAAATACACTTGTTAAGTGTATACGCACCAGATATCAGTAAAGATAGAGATGAGCAAAAACAGTTTTACGCAGACTTGCAGGCACACATTGATACAATAAACCAACAACAGAAATTAATAATAATGGGCGAACTCAATACCAGAGCAGAGAAGTGACAAGCATAACACAAAGATTTAATGAAGAAGAGATAAATGATAAAATGGTGATATGTTCAAATCCTTCTGTGCTCTAAACCTCTAAAAAATAAATAATACCTTTGTCATATATGACACGAAATACAAATATACTTGGCAAAACTCTAGAGGCTAACAATCGGTAATAGATTATATTATAACCAACAGAAAATTTATGCCACAAACAATAGTAGATGTACAAACACTAACGTCTGCTAGTGTACGAACCCCGAAACTAAAACCTATATGCGTTAACAAATATAATACGGATTCATTCGAGAACGAAAGTATAAAACAATTATATGAGAACCGCTAAAAAATAACTCTACATCCAATCAACGAACAAGATAGCATAGATCAACCGTGGGCATGCAAAAAATAAAACATTATTAACTCGGCCAGAGACGAGCAAACATCAATAAAACAAATAAAAAACCAAGGTTCACGCCATAGATAAAGTAGCCGGCAAATAAGAAAAAGGAGGCAGAAAGAATTATAAGAAAAGGGATGCTAAAATTTGGAGGAGAAAACCTACATCAACAACTAGCAAAGCTCTTTACAAACATAGTAAAAAATTAACAAATACCTACAGATTAGGAAACTAGCATAATAACCCCAATATTCCAAAAAGGGTAAAAGACGTCACCCGAAAACTACCACGGAATAAGGCTCTTAAATACTACCTTAAAAGTCTTAACATAAATAAGAAAGGAACAACAGGGATTCTGCAAAAATCGATCTACGATGCCGTATTTATAATGAGGCAGTTTATGAAGACAGCTAAAGAATTTACCAAACCTGCATATATGTGTTTCGTCGGCATAACTCAAGCCTTCGATAGAGTACAATTAACTAATATTATAAAAATATTACAGGAAAACCAGACAAATCAGAAACGTATAAAAATGACATTAACACAGAATGCAAAGCAAATATAAAACTTAGCAAGAAAATAAAAATTAACGATGGAATAAGACAAAGAGATTGAAGCACTTTATCTGCAACGTCGAGAAAATCTTGCAAAAACTAGAAGATACAAAATGGGCAACACACACTTCCACATAATCTGCTATGTTGATGACGCGATCCTCATCTTCGATTCTGAGGACAACCTTCAGAAGATCTTTCACGGCTTTAATTTGGAAGCAAGAAAACTAAACACGATTATTAACACAACCGAAAAAAATGTATGGTAGCTTTAAAAGAACTACTAAGATGCAAGCCGGAGATCCAAGGAAGTATTATTAAACAAGTTAATAATTTTAAATACCTAAGAACAATGATAACAAACTACGAAGACTTAAGCAGGGAAGTAAAACAGCAATCTATGAAGGTATCACTAATAGACAATGAGACCGATTTTCACATATGCTGTAGAAACAAGAGCTGACACATGTAAAACAGCACAAATGATGAGGATAACAGAAATGAAGGTAATTAAGGACATACATAGAAAAACTATCTGCGACAAAATCCGCAGCAAAGATCTACAAGAACTAAATAAGATCCAAGAAATATCCAAATGGACCAAAAGCAGAAGAAAACAATACAAGAAACATGTAGGTACTCAAGGTACCACCCACTCTTGTTACTACTAGTACTACTACTACTGCTACATGTAGATCGGATCGACGACAACAGACTATGATACACCGTATAAGAAAGAAGAAGAATTTTATCATATCATTTCTTAATTGTTATATAATTCTGATCTAAATTTCTAAATTTAATATATTGATCTTTCGGCACATAAATTGACATTTCCTATGATTATCTTTTGGCATACAAAATTGTATCACTACATTGTATTTGGTTTATAGAAATTCATAATTTTCTTCTACCAGATAAAATCTAAATGTTGTATTAAGACGTCAATTTTATTAAATTGACTTGCGAGATATGAGTATATATTATTTTGTAAAGATATTGTATTTTTCATACAATTAAATTAGAATAAACAATTAAATTGTCAGCTTATTCAAGGTTCTTCCTAGAACACTAGTAGCAGGAATAAAAGAAATTTTTAACCGAATTTAATTAAATAATAATTCTTTTAGTGTTCCGTATGGAACACTTATAAGATGACTTCGGTGTCTGTCTGTCTGTCACACCCGATTTTCTCCGAAACTATTTGTGATAGAAAGTTGAAATTTGGTAATAATATAGGAATTGATGGCCTCATTAAAGCCATGTAGTTTTGAAAGTTAAATTTTGACTTAAGGGGTTAGTTTTGGGGGGTGAAATCGGAAGTGAAAAAATTTTTTTTTACTAGGTCATCGAGTGTGGTGTCAAATTAAAGCTTGTGAAAACATGAGTAAAAATATTTTCGTTTCATAAAGTAGTACTTTCTTTGTGTTATTTTTAAAAAGTCGCGAAAAATCGTTGTCCCCCCCACCTTATCTCGAAAAGTACTGATCGAAAAATTTTGAAAAAATTCTGGAATGCTCTCCACGGGATGTAGATTGAACGAAAATTATCACGAGTTAACCTAATAATTTATTTGGTATATAAAAAAACAAGAATTTCAAGGTCATCAGTTTTCAGTAAAGATTGGAAACAAACTTTGTTGAAAACTCCTTTGGGGTGTGTTTTGTGAAGTCACTGATCATTTTATACCACCGTAACAAAATTTTTTATTTTAAAAGCAATCAACGTATGGAACACTAATTGTGCAAGTTCACCTTGCACTTGACCGGTTTATTTTTTTAATTTGTAATGTCTTGATGGCGTAGTGGATTAAGAGTCTTCATATTAAACAGGCAGTGGCTCGTTTTATGTGTATTTTGAGGTAGTTGGTAAGCCAGAAATGCTATAACCTCCTGGTAACACTTTCACGTTGTTCCTTGAAATAGAAATTTATGTTTCGGCAGCTGGGCAACGCTGACCAATATTATGACATCCTCGTTAGTATATCTCGTCAGAGAAACAGTAAGAAAAAGGTTAAAAATCCCCATAGTGGTGGGGTGTTAGACCATAATAAAAAACTGGTCAAGTGCAAGTTGAACTTGCACAATTAGTGTTCCGTACGTTGATTGTTTTTTTAAAATAAAAAATTTTGTTAGGGTGGTATAAAATGATCAGTGACTTCACAAAACACACCCCAAATGAGTTTTCAATAAAGTTTGTTTCCAATCTTTACTGAAAACTGGTGACCTTGAAATTTTTTTTTTTTTTATATACCAAATAAATTATTAAAGGTAATACCCCGTGGAGAATATTCCAGAATTTTTTCAAAATTTTTTGATCAGTACTTTTCGAGATAAGGTAGGGGACAGCGATTTTTTAAAAGTAATACGAAGTGTGCGCAAGTATTACATTATATACGAGTATATATATATATATATATATATATATATATATATATATATATATATATATATATATATATATATATATATATATATATATATATATATATATATATATATATATATATATATTTACTCGTGTTTTCACAAGCTTTCATTTGACACCACACTCGATGACCTAGTAAAAAAAAATTTTTTTCACTTCCGACTTCACCACTCAAAACGAACCCCTCAAGTCAAAATTTATGTTACAGTGGTATAAAATGATCAGTGACTTCACAAAACACACCCCAAATGAGTTTTCAACAAAGTTTGTTTCCAATCTTTACTGAAATCTGATGACCTTGAAATTTTTGTTTTTTTTTATATACCATATAAATTATTAAAGGTAATGCACTCGTGATAATTTTCGTTCAATCTACACCCCATGGAGAATATTCCAGAATTTTTTCGAAATTTTTTGATAAGTACTTTTCGAGATAAGGCCCGGACAGCGATTTTTTTCGCGAATTTTTAAAAATAATACAAAGAAAAGTGTGCGCAAGTATAATATTATATATATATTTTTACTCGTGTTTTCACAAGCTTTCATTTGACACCACACTCGATGACCTAGTAAAAAAATTTTTTTTTCGCTTCCGACTTCACCCCCCAAAACTAACCCCTTAAGTCAAAATTTAATTTTCAAAACTACATGGCTCTGATGAGGCCATCAATTCCTATATTATTACCAAATTTCACCTTTCTATGTCAAATAGTTTCGGAGAAAATCGGGTGTGACAGACAGACAGACAGACAGACAGACAGACAGACAGACAGACAGACAGACAGACAGACAGACAGACAGACAGACAGACAGACAGACAGACAGACAGACAGACACCGAAGTGATCTTATAAGTGTTCCGTACGGAACACTAAAAATATCTCATTAACCCACGGTAATAGCCCGCAGGGGGTGCCCATTTGATTGTGACAAATAGCGACAAAGGCTAGACCAAATTGTTTGGGAGAACAAAAAAAAAAATGGATCTACCCTGAGATTGAAATAGCAGAATATAAAACCAAGGACACTCAGGATTTCTGTCGTTTATAGGTAAGTGGTGACTTTTTGAAACCTATCTGATAGATATAAAAATATATCAGATTTAGCTCGAAGAATTTTTCATATAATTATTTGCTTTGATTAGTTTATGTGTCTTGTGGGAAGTCAATGAAAAGACGCAGTGAGAGATGATTCCTAGCTGAAGAGCTTCCATATCTTACCACAGTTTTGTCGGTTGGAGTCCAGGAATCTTCAGTCTGACAGAAACCAGTCATACTCAAGAGTCTGTAACAGTTTTTTTGGCCGAGCTTCGAGCCAAAGAGTCTTCAGTTTTTTAATCTAAAAATTTTTAAGAGCTTTTTTAAAAACTTTTCAGCAAGTAAAATGAAAGTTCATTTAAATAAGGAATTTTTACCAACTAAGGATGAAATTATTTGATTAATAACAAATTGTTAACCATTGCTGTTTTATTCCTGAATTTATTCTTTCGTAAACAAACTGCTGAACTTCTCTGTATCTTTCTTAACTAATAAAAGCCCGTATAGCTACGTGCTTAATCAAATTTAAAATTCTGATTTTATATCTGAAATATCAAATATTTAATTAATTTATACATTGTTTAGCTTAGCCATAATTATTTTCACCACTTTTCACAACACTTAGGATATATTGAGTTATTTATCAGCCTGCTCTAATAATCTAAAGCAAACTCTGGAACAAAATCAATACTTTCACAAAATACTTTTAAACGTTTTTGATAAATGGATTTCTCAAAGCGGTTCAACCCTAAAAACGAGAGATTTTTTTATGTAACCATCCTAAAAAATTCAAGATCGCATTAATTTATTATTATTGATTACGTGGGAACCGTTTTTCCACTTAAAAAGTAGTTTATTATTGAAATAAAGTTTATAGAGCACTGTGCCTCAATCTTTATACCAATATAACAAATATTAACTTATTAACGAAAATTTGGACACATTACCGTTCCTAAGAAAGCAACGTATCAAATATTTTTGAAAAGTTCTTCCAACAGATTCTGATCTTCACTGAATATAATTACCATTTCAACAACAAAATGTTGTCAGATCATCGTTGTGCTAGAGACTGTCAACACGTTTTGTTTCCAATGTTTATTGAAAACTGATGACTGACACCCCGTGGAGAATATTCCAGAATTTTTTCAAAATTTTTTATATATACGAGTAATATATATATATATATATATATATATATATATATATATATATATATATATATATATATATATATACATATATATATATATATATATATATATATATATATATATATATATATATATATATATATATATATATATATTACTCGTATTTTCACAAGCTTTCATTTGACACCACATTCGATGACCTAGTAAAAAAAATTTTTTTAGTCAAAATTTACCTTTCAAAACTATATGGCTCGGATGAGGCCATCAATTCCTATATAATTACCAAATTTCAACTTTCTATGACAAATAGTTTCGGAGAAAATCGGGTGTAACAGACAGACAGACAAACACCAAAGTCATCTTATAAATGTTCCGTACGGAACACCAAAAATAAATGTTCTTTTATCTACAAGAAGCTATCTCTACATGTCAATAAATAATTTTTCTTCTCTGTTGGTATGCTAATAAACAGGTTAGCCTACGTTTGTAGTCCTGTTATACTCGTAATCCATATCCAGCAAAATATTTATAGAAAAGCGGCCTAGCTCTAGTATAAACTTAAACAGTAGTTCTAATACGTGTATATGGCATTCCATTAAAAATTAGGAGTTTACGCTCTGCTGGCAGTCTAACTGTTAGATATGTATTATTAGAAAGAATATAACGACGAACTTCTATAAAAAATTATGTTTCAAGATATATTCTAAACGTCCATCATAACTTAAAATATCCACGTGTAGAGAAAGATAAAAGAAAACAAGATAATAAAATTGTCTTGACAGAAAAAATATCTTTATGTGATTTCTCGAGTTTTAGAGGACGTTAAAGCATTCTCTAGTTTTCTATTATTTTTAAATAAATTCATCAAAATATTATAAAATAATTTTAAAAATCCTGGAAAGGAAGCTTCCATGTTTGAGAAATCGTGGTTCTTGGGATTAGAATATCCCAATTTCCCGACGTTTTATCTACATTTGTATCGGGCATCTTCAGGAAACTTTACTCTTTGAAATTAGAATACTGAATCATTCAGTGTCAGTTTAACCTCAAGAACTACAATTTCACAATTATAATAATAATAAAGCTTTTAATAGAAAAAACTAGAAATATATTTTAGTAGAATGTAGTAGAATATAAATTATAGAAGTCAGTTACCTTGAATATATTGAACGAAGCTAAAATAGTGTAGAAGTTTATTGTAATCAATGTTTGCTAATTACAGCTCAACAGGATAACAGAACGTTAGTGAAATTACTTAGGAATTTTAAAATAGACTTACAAACAGTATTAAATTATAAAATCTTACTTGTTCCTGTTACTCGCCACTTTTTTTTTAAGTGACTGTGACCTTTTGAAAGTATATTATAGTTATATTAAATAAGTTTATCATTACATCAGGTTCAAAAATCATTCGGAACCCTTCAGTCACTTGTCGCTTCTACGTAAAACAAAGGCGTATAAATGTGTTCTTTTGATTTTGTTGCTCCAGTAATATATTTCGCTCTGCGTTACAAAGCTGTTTATAGAACACTGTGCATTTAACAGATTTCTTCACAGTTGCTTGGCAATATAAAATAATTTTTAAATATGTAAAATCCTTGAGAATTTTTTTATACAAAGGAGCTACAAAAAGTGAAATAAGTACTTCAACCTTTTTCTTTTGTAAAGTTAATTTAAAAATAAATTTATTTTTTCTTTAGAATGTGAATGTCAAATAATAAAATAGCAATATTATGAACAGCTAAGAAAAAAAGCGTATTTAAGACATTTATTTTCAAATAAATTTCAAAAATCGTTTCATTACTAATTAAAAACTAAAATTACTGAAGTCTTGATAACGTCTATAATTTGCTAAGAAGTTCGTTCAAATTGGCTTTGATCCGTAAGGTTAGTGAAGGTGAAACTGGACTGCAATAATATCTATCCTGTAATACAAAAGGCCAGTAACTTTCTGCGAGCGAAAAACTAAAAAAACAAAATTATGAAAAAAAAAAAATTTAACGAAAGTACAAGATTATCTTACATAATATACGAGGATGGATTGAAAAGTTCGTGACCTCACCAAAAAATAATTATAAAATTTTTATTATAGTACCCTCAATAAGTTCATACTTTCTTTGTGTGTAAAATTTTGTTGCTGTAAACTTTGTGGTTTTTAGGTTAAAACGAGTTTAGTGTAACCAAGTGCAGCGTTTTTGGAAAAATGGAAAAAATTGAACAACGTGCGGTCATCAAATACCTGTTTAAAAAAAGATTACCACCAAAATAGATCCACGATGATATGAAAACAATACTAGGGAATTTGCTCCATCATATACCACTGTGAAAAAATGGGTTGCAGAATTTATACGTGGAGGAGAGAGCATCGAAGATGACCCTCGCTCCAGCAGGCCTAAGTATATGAGCTTATATTGAAAAACCGTAGATTAATAATCAGGAAGATTGCAGACACTATAGGCATCTCATATGAACGAACACAAAACATCATTGCTAACGAACTCGGATTTTCTAAGATTTCCGCTAGGTGGGTCCCCAGATTGCTTTTGAACAAAAACGAATTCGACTCACGATTTCTCGCGATTGTTTGGAGATGTTTGAGGCTGATCCGCAAGATTTTCTTAATAGGCTTGTGACAATGAAAAAAATCTGGTAAACTGACCGCAAAAAAAGTGAAGGCAATTCTGTCGGCTGGAAAAGTGACGGCGTCAGTTTTTTGGGATTCTAAAGGTATTATTATGGTGGAATACTTTCCGAATGGCGAAACAATAAACTCGACTTACTATTGCACCCTTTTGTGTCGTTTACGTCAAGAAATTAAAGAAAACGCCCAGGATTACTGAGAAAGAAAGTTTTGTTCCATCAGGACAACGCTCGCGTACACACGTCTATTGAGTCTATAGCCCAAATTCGTGATTGTGGTTTCTAATTGCAGCCCCTACCGGCTTATTCTTCTGATTTAGCACCTTCGGACTTTCATCTGTTTCCAAACCTAAAAAAATACCTCGGTGGCTAGAAATTTTCATCAAATGAAGAAGTCGAAGCTGCAGTTAACCAATATTTTGAAGACTTTGAGGAATCTTTTTTTCCAACAGGCGTGAAAGCTTTGGAAAGCAGGTGGAAGAAGTCATAGAGCTAGGTGGAGATTACGTCGAAAAATAAAAATATTTTTGTACGTATTTCATTTTGTTTTCTTGACTGGCCGCGAACTTTTCAATCCATCCTCGTATGTATATATCCATAAACACACGAAATTAAGTAAAATTTTAAATTGGCTCAAGTCGCGCTCACACCGACTTGTTTATCTACTTGTTATATTGAAATATGTGAGTCCTTAGGTCACAGAGAGCAACGTTCACTACTTTTTTTTTCTCAATTTGTATATCCTTAAAATTTAGCGAAACTTTCATTTATCACCTCTGTCTGACGCCTGTGAATAATGTTGCCACATGTATATTTTTTTCGTAATTAAGTTAAAAATATTTTTCTATGAATCGCCGGAATTTTCAACCTAAATACACAAAAAAAAACAAGTAATATCTTCTGAGTAAACACATATTTACTTAGAAATAAGACCATGATACCAAGCATATTGTTTATGTGTAGTGTGATACGTATTGAATCTGGAACAAATTTATGATATCTACCATCTCTATTAACAAACTAACTTTATGAAACCATTGAGTGCTGCAAAGAAGTACTTTAGAATTTGCTCACTTTATTAATAAACACGAAATACTCTGCTTTCCTTAAGTTAAAAAAAAAAATTGTTACTCTTATGGTCCTTTTACACGATCATATCAGTTCTCAGTTCCGTCTCAGTTTCAGTTTTCGTTTCATTTCAGTTCGGAAGGAGGTTTGTTTTTACACCGTCCGTTCAATCCGAGTTACACTTTCAAAGTGTTATGTGTTTCGCGTTCAAACACGTGTTGTCATACTGTCCCAAAGTGTACTTTTGTAAAATAGTTCATGTAGAAAGACTGTCTCACCGCAGTAGCCTTAGCTGTGGCGTTAAAGAAACGGTGGAAGAAAAGAACCCCATACCGTCAGGTGTCAGTCTCCGTTTCAGTTCTGTTTTCAGTTTTTCCTTTTTACACATAGGAAAAACGGACAATTCGACTGAAACTGAAATTGAACTAAGGACTGATATGACCGTGTAAAAGGACCATTAAGTACACATCAAACATACACACAAAAAAGTAACTTAATTAACTGCATTATTACAACAGAGATTAGATGTTCTATTATAAATTCGCCAAAATAAGATGCACAATAACGAACCTTGGCCGTAAATAATGAATTGTCAGTTGACAAATAATATCCAGATTTAAACGGAATGGTTAACATATTGGTCAAGTAAAAATAAAATTTGTATTTAAATATTTGATTATATTATCATATAAAACATTTTCGTTGTATTAAACAAAATCAAAAATTTAAAAATTAATTACTATAAAACAGGCAACCTAAATGGTTTAAACATGCAGTAAACTTAAATATTAATTACAGGTTGGCAACTCAGACTAATGAATTTTCGCGACAAGCATAACTACCTGTTCTTTAAATGAAAAATATAGAGACGTTCTTAAATTGTCTATGTAATGAATCACCAGTGCTTCAGTATCGGAAATTTTGAATTTATTTGCAGAAATAATAAAAAGATATATAGATAGTACGATATATTCATAAATATTTTTGCGTATAAATGCAAGACTATCACAGACCGACGCACTCGTTACTGAAATTCGACATGAGATTTTATTCACGAAAAAAAGTGGAGACGCCAATTACTGGCTCAACCCTATGAAAAATGGTAAGATATGAAATAACTAATAAGTATGAGAAATTTGAGAAATGGAAAATGTAGAAAAATATGTTTTAATGATACTAGTTGGTTTAAGTCTGTGTTCATACCATTACCTAAAAAGCCAAATGCGAACAGATGTAAACAGTACCGTCTTATAAGCCGAATGAGCTACGCTTTGAAAGGAATGCTTAAGATCATTCACCATAGAATATGAAATAAATGCGAACAAGATGTTAGCGAAGAGCAATTAGGATTTAGACAAGGATTTGGAATTCGAGAAGCACTTTTCGGGCTGAGTGTATTTTTACAGAAATGTACAGATCAAAGGAAGGACGTTTACTTGTGTTTTATCGACTACGAAAAAGCATTTGACCGAGTCAAGCATCCACAATTAATACAAATGCTTCAAAATATGGGCCTTGACGAAAACGACATCAGATTCATTACTCACCTATATTGGGATCAGGTAGCGACAATACGAGTAAATAGCAGAGAGACTGAGGAAATAGGAATAAAAAAGGTGTTCGTCAGGGATGTATTCTTTCCCCGCTCTGTTTAATCTACACTCTGAGCACATATTCCAGAAGGCCTTAAAGAATGCCACAGATGGTATCAAAGTTAATGGCAAAATCATTAACAACCTAAGGTGCGCTGATGATACCGTTATTGTAGCAGATACAGCGGATGGAATTCAGCGCCTTATGAACAATATATCTAGGGAAAGGGATATTTTAGGCATGAAAGTAAACGTTAATAAAACGAAAGTAATGGTCATTTCAAGAACACCCGGATTGCAAATAGATATTCGCGTTTACGATCAATTGATAGAACAAGTAAGCAAATTTAAATACCTAGGGTGTTGGATAACTAATGATTTGAATCCTGAAGTTGACATACGAGTTCGCATTGAAATGGCCAGAATATTGAAGATCTCTTGGACAGAGTGTCTTACTAATGAAGATGTACTTCGTCGAATGGGTAGAGAAAAAGAACTACTGTCATTTATTAAAAGACAAAAAACTCGTTACTTGGGACATATTTATAAGGGTCCACGTTACTCACTGCTCCGGTTGTTGATGGAAGGAAAAATTTAAGGGAAAAGAGGTGTGGGGCATCAAAAATATTTCTGGCTGAAAAATATACGAGATTGGACAGGTCTGGATACCCACATTTTATTAAGAATTGCCCAGGATTGGGAAGAATTCGCCATGATTACAGCCCAACTTCAGTAATGGAGATGGCACTATAAGAAGAAGAATGATACTAGTAACTAAAAATCAGAATTAAATGCGCTATAGGGACTTTGGACCCTACAAAAAGCCTGGATTAGGTGAAATATTTCCAGTATTTCAAGAAAAAGGGACAGATAATCTGGTACCCCACTTATGCAGAATATATCGAGCATACCTTGCACTGGACTCTGCCCCCTGGTATAGAGAGACTAATCAGCCTTTTATCTTTTCTGCTAAAATCGTTGGAAGAATTAATAGATAGACATATAAGAGAGGGAGCAATTCTAGATAACCCAAATATAATATCGACGACCCTACAAACAGGTGCATAAACAATATGCTTTTATATCGGCTAATAAAAAAGCTACATGAAACCATCTTAATAGCAGAGATGACTCAAAGATGTCCACAGGGAGAAGTGTTGTGGCTGAAATTTAGTGGTAGTTAAGCTGCGGACTTGGCTAAACCCACAGAGCTTTGCAGTTGATGATATTGTTATACTCATTTAAGGGAAACATACTACCACTGCGTGTATTGCGCTAGTGTGAGAGAGTAAACCCGCACTGAATACAAATATCTGGGCTTGACACTAGACACGAAATTAACGTGGAACAAACAAATTACAAAAACAGAAAAGTGTCTTATAAAGTGCAAAAGCTTGTTTTAAACCAAAGATGGTAATTGGTAACCTATTGCGCTGCAGTATGGTGGATAAAAATAGAATAGAGAATGACAACCACGGAGCTAAATCGGCTGCAAAGATGGACCTGCTTATGTTCCACCGGGGCTAGAAGGAGCATCTCTATCACAGCTATGGAAATATTTCTAGAACTAATATCATTAGATATATACATAAAAAGTTAGGCTATTAATAGCGCCTCTCGAATAAGGACAAATAAAAAACAACCTGTGTAATTTGGGCACACAAGAGTTATGGATCTAATCCAAGGTGAACTTTTGGATATGTAATCTAATTATTTGAAAAGGGTCGTATAATTTCGAAATACCATGATGATTAAAAGACTACAATCCTCTCTTTTAAAATAATATCGAACGAAATATATGAACTCCGCCAATGAACTACGTTCGCACATTCAAGAATAAAAGTCAAACGTAAGCGATACACGTGAAATATCACATTTTTAGGTGACATTAATATCTATCCACACTTTGTACAAATTGAAAATAAATAACCGGTAAAGTACAAGTTGAACTTGCGCAATTAGTGTTCCGTACGTTGATTGCTTCTGAAATAAAAATTTTTGTTAGGGAGGTATAAAATGACCAGTGACTTCACAAAACCCCAAATGAGTTTTTTAAAAAAGTTTGTTTCCGATCTTTACTGAAAACTGATGACCTTGAAATTTTTTATATACCAGATATGTTATTAAAGGTAATGCACTCGTGATAATTTTCGTTCAATCTACACCCTGTGGAAAATATTCCAGAATTTTTTCAAAATTTTTGGATGAGTACTTTTCAAGATAGAGGAGGGCGACAGCGATTTTTCGAGATTTGTTCAAAATAATACGAAGAAAAGTGTGCGCATGTAAGACATTATATATATTTTTGAACTCGTGTTTTTACAAGCTTTCATTTGACACCCACTCGATGACCTAGTAAAATTTTTTTTTTTTAACTTCCAATTTCGCCCCCAAAACTAACCCCTTAAGTCAAAATTTAACTTTCAAAACTACACGGCTCTGATGAGACCATCAATTTCTATATTAGTACCAAATTTCAACTTTCTACGTCAAACAGTTTCGGGGAAAATCGGGTGTGACAGACGGGGACAGACAGACAGGCAGACACCTAAGTGATCTTATAAGTGTTCCGTACGGAACACTAAAAATTGTCAGGTATGGCAGACAAACCTCTTGATTTGTGAATAAATATCAACATTTCTTATAATGTGTTGTTAAATTATTATTTTTTATATTTAATATTATTTACTATGAAGTTGGAAGTTAAAAAAAAGATATTTTTCGTTATCTAAATAGTCCTAAATCTGAAAAAAAAATCTTTTAGAATAGACCTCTCGTTAGCAGAGAAGGTAAATACGATAATTTACTTGTTCTAGAAGTACATTTCCACCAACCTAACTGTTTATAGTTCTAAAGCTTGTTCTATATTCAACTCAAAATGTTTTTAGGTTACTCTGCAATCAAATCTCAATTCCGTCTACTATATGTACTATTTCTGCTGGAATTAGAAATAATGGAAAAACAATTACGATGAGATAGAAGTATTTTATGACATACACGCAATCGCCCTTTCAGCCACCTACCTCATCCCTTTCATTGGTTATATGCAATGACCACTTTCACCATCTTCTTCCCATGTGAATAATAAAAATAATAATAAAAAAAATATATCATGTTTTGATTTCTTGACTGAAAGAACTCCTAAAAAGACCTCTCATAAAATAAATACGAGGTCACTCTTCTAATTCCCTTTTTTACCCCTTATATGCTTCATTATAAATGATTATGCTTAAAATTTGGCCATTCTCATACAGAAAAAAACTGGAAAAATTATCATAATAGTATTGACACTATACAAGACTTTCCCATCTCTTTCACCTCTTTCCATATTAAATTGATAGCACTGATTGAAAAAATAATTTAATTTTCATATTCTTATAGTTCCAGAATCCTGAAAAGGGTATATAGCACGATATATATGAAGCAACTTTGTAACCTCGTCCCCAAATCCCTAACATATATATTTTACTTTAAATAATATGCTTAACATTTGTCAATTACATTAACCAAAATATCTGTAAAAATTTTTAAAATACAATTGAAACTGTACAATATCTAACGACTCCCACCACTTTTACCCCCTTTGGGGCAAAATTGAAAATAATGATTTTTTTTTTTAATTCTGCGACTCTAAAAACATTGAAAAAGACATACGACACTATATATATGAAACTACCCCTCTAGCCTTCTCCCCACCCCTTTCGCCCCTTTTATGTTTTACTATAAATATGTATTTTTTATCGCAACCGGAAACTAGAACAAATCACCAACCCAGTTAATCGACCCCCATACACAGTTAATCGACCCCCCTTAAAAACTATAAGCTTTACTTCCTCATTAAGTATTATACATATACCAAGTTTCAAATTGATATCTCCTTTCTTTCGAAAGTTATCGTGCCTCTAGTCCTACAGACCGACGGAAGTAATTGACTATGCTTTTTGTAATCTAAGAGCCCCAAACCGAAGTAAAAGAATCATACAAATATTATCCTATATCATTAAGGAGATTTTTACTCCAAAAACCTCGAATACAATTCAAGATTGTTTAAGTATAATGATAGTTATTTTGTGTTGCATTGAATCGTTGCAAATTGTATTCGGTAGTTCACAGTCCTGGGCAAAATATTCCTAAGGGATGTGGTTCTGCATGTAAAAGAATGTTTGAAAAGGGTGGTACGAGGAGAGAAAAAATAAATTTCATGCTGAGATGATGTATAAACGCGAGGGGTATTCCTAGTGTTGAAAGCTTCAGAAAAAAAACTGCAGCGTTAAATTCTATCTTGTTACTGTTAGTCCAAGATAAAATTTCTTCCTGGTCTTTATTAAGTTGTCAATGTCATGTCAATATCCGCAGACTTTGTGTTGTCTGCGGATATTGACATGAGTACCTAATGTTTGAGCGTTTAAGGTAAATAAAAAAAAAACCATCGTACTGTCATTAGCAAAGCTGTTGATTGGATTTTTGCTCATTTCCAGCAGGTCGTTAATGTAAAAAGGAAAGAGTTTTTGGGAAAAAAAAACTAGATACACAAACAACACCTTTTAGACATACTATAAGAGCGTCGTTTAGCAAACAATTCATCATGCCAAACACGGCAGAATACTTGGAATATATCCACATTGATGGTAGCTATTAATATTGTACCTTTCATATATTTTAAACTGGTCGGGCCCGCGGCTCCGCTCGCGTGGACTTGGTTCACTACTATCGTCACTGCTTATTCGTAATGTTACCTAACGTAATAAAATATCTCCCATTATTTTCCCTTATCTCCTAATATTTCTCCTTATCTCCCATTATCTCTACATAATTTCCATTATCTAGGCTTATCTCTGCTCATCTCCCATTATTTCTCCTTATCTCCCATTATTTCTCCTTATATCCCATTATCTCACTTCATTTTCCATTATCTAGGCTTATTTCGACTTATCTCGCAATATTTTTCCTTATCTCCCATTATTTCTCCTTATCTCCCATTATCTCACCATAACTTCCATTATCTAGACTTATCTCTGCTTATCTCCCATTATTTCTCCTTATCTCCCATTATACATATTTCCCATTATCTCACCTTATATTCCATTATCGAGGCTTATCTCGACTTATCTCCCATTATTTCTCCTTATCTCCCATTATCTCACCTTATCTCCCATTATTTAAGCTTATATCGAATTATATAGAACATATGTATAAATTTATACAAACACGTAAATCGAATAAGTGGTTCTCGAGTGATAAGCGCATTAACGGACAGACAGACAGACAGAGAGACGTTACATTTTATATATATTATATTCTTTGCTACATGATATTGTTCCATATTTAATGCTTTAGGCAGTGTATTGCAAGAGAACGCGCTAGCGGCAAACTTCTCTCCAACTTGATTCACTATTATCGTCACTGCTTATTCCTTATGTCACCTAACGTAATAAAACATATCCTATAACCTGGCCAGAGAACATAGGTATGTTTAAAAAAAGCACGTAAATCGGATAAGTGGTTCTCCAGACAGACAGACAGAGAGACGTTGCATTTGATATATATTATAGATATTCTTTGCTCCATGATATTGTTCCATATTTAACGGTTTAGCATGTTTAAAAAAAAAAGCATGTAAATCGGATAAGTGGTTCTCCAGTGATAAGCGCACAAACGGACAGACAGAGAGACGTTGCATTTTATATATATTATAGATATCCTTTGTTACATGGTATTGTTCCATATTTAGTGGTTTAGGCAGTGTATTGCAAGAGAACGCGCTAGCGGCAAACTTTTTTCCGATTTCATTCACTATTATCGTCACTGCTCAACATATGTATGTTTTAAAAAAAAAGTACGAAAATCGGATAAGTGATAAGCGCACTAACGGACAGACAGACATACAGAGATACGTTGCATTTTATATATATTATAGATGTAATAAAATATATATCTATAACCTGGTCAGAGAACATATGTATGAATTTAAAAAATCACGTAAATCGGATAAGTGGTTCTCGAGGGATAAGTGCACTAACGGACAGACAGACAGACAGAGAGACGTTGCATTTTATGTATATTATAGATATAGATTATTATTATTATTATTATTATATAACCTGGCCAAAGAATATATGTATGAATTTAAAAAAAAGACAGGTAAATCGGATAAATGGTTCTCGCGTGATAAACGCACTAATGGACAGACAGACAGACAGAGAGACATTGCATTTTACATATATTATAGATTATAGATATTCTCTGCTACATAATATTGTTCCATATTTAATAGTTTTTAGGCTGTGTATTGCAAACGAACGCGCTAGCGGCAAACTTTTTTTCCGACGTCATTCACTATTTTACGTCACTGCTCATTCCTTATGCAACCTATCGTAATAAAATATAGCCTATAACCTGGCCAGAGAACATATGTATGTTTAAAAAAAAAAGTACGTAAATCGGATAAGTGGTTCAGCAGTGATAAGCGCACTAACGGACAGACAGACAGACAGACAAACAGACAGACAGAGAGACGTTGCATTTTATATATATTATAGAAGATGCCTTTTTCAAAACTTTGACTAGTCGGTAGTTGTTTGGCAAGTTCATCTTGCCTTTTTTTAAGTATTCGCTGAACTGTGGCGCATTTTCATCAGAAAAGGAATCTTCCTTTTCTGTAGGATAGGTTAAAAATTCTACAAAAAACTACTAGTTCACTCCCTCATTTTTTGAGCCTCATTAAAATGCGTTTTCTAACACTCTGTCTCAAGACAATATCAGGTATGCTTGGCTCCACATTGGGAATAGTGGGTGATGTTTTTCCCTGGGAATAGACATTAAAAGTAACGAGTTGGCTTTTTCAACAGATGTTACAATAGTATTATCTGGCCGTAAGTTGTGGTATAGTAGATTTAATAACTAATAGCGTAGGTACTGATCAAGAGGACATAACATTGGTATGCTAAAAGTTTTTAAGTCTTTAATTGTATACCTTTCTGGTTTCGTCATTTATTTTTCTGCATCTGTTCTGGATACGAACGAAGTTGTTACGATTTATGGCGTTGTTGTTTTTTCACATAGGTGTCGGTAGGCGAGATGTTTAAAAGCAATAGCTTTTTTGACATTTTTGATTTAACCAAGTCTTGCCGGCAGGAATTTTTTTTTCGAAAAAGGGATATATGCTTCCATGCTCCTGAACGCAGTCAGAAAAGTTGTCAGATCTGAAAAAACCATCTAATCAAGGGAAAGGGCGAAAATATCCCTTGGATTCGTCCCATTTAGCAAATTTGTAGTGCCAAATCTTGTTCACTTTACGCTCTACCAATCATTGGTAGAATACTCCATGGAGAAACCAGTTTATAGTCGGACAACCTAACGGCGGATTTACAGTGATAGTGTATATCTCTTAACTAGTGGTTATGAATAAGTCATAATCAGAAAAACATGTTGGTTCATCGATAAGTGAAGAAAGTCACAACTGATTGAGAATAATTCAGTTGAATGACGTTGTGTGTCGGTGGAATAGTTGATATAAAATCTCCTATGGTCACAATTTCGGCATTAGAATAATTATTCTGTAAATGATCGGCGGTGGCAGCAAGTGAAGCGAAAAGTGTTTTTAAGTTAGTATCACTTAGTCGTAAATAAAGACAGCAGATAAACCTTGTAGTTTGTTATTTTTAACCATGTAACTTCTGGCTAAAGATTAATTCCAAAGTTACGCTTAAAGCAAGAGTAGTCATCACCAAGCAGTTGACTGTGCTAGTCCATGAACTGACCTTTGTTTAGCTGAGAGCAAGTATGTACGGCTTATCTTATTGCAGGTACATTGAATTTATGTCGAGTCTAAAACTAATATTTTAAACATCAACTATAAAATTTCCACATAGTAACACCCCCGAACTTAGCCCCTATCGGGAGAACAGAGAGGGGGGCTATGTTACGTCGGGAATTTTTTGATCCTTAGAGCTTTATTATGGTATTTTTTTCCCATAGCGGAGTCTGAGGACATCGGCATAGTCACGGAACGTTATCTTATAAAAGCAAACTTACGCAGCCTAAGCCAATGCGATGATATGAAACCGAGTGATACGTAGTACAAACTGGACATCTACCATCTGGTTTGTTCTCTTAATAACCTTCTTCTTAAATAACATTTTAGAGTTTTTAAGTTTATATGAATTTCAATTGATTCGTGTAGATTTAGTTTTAAATCCTTTATTTAAAAATATAAACTATCATCAAAAATATATTGCAATTCATTAAAACAAATATTAGAAATAGTTTGAGACTCATTTCACTGAGAATGCAGTAGCAAAACAATGAAATATGTTAACAGGGTCAGAGTATCATTTAAAACTAATGATAATATTTCTCAATTCGTAAAAAACACTAAGACGAACTGAAATTAAAATAACAAATTTAGAATTTATACAAACGTATATTTTATGATTGTCAGAAAACGTATATAGGCCAAGCAGTAAATGAAAAAATATAGTTTGTTTCCTTTACTAAAGTGGTAGATATCGAAATATTTTATTTTATTCTTTATAGTAGTACAGAGTTTTGAGTATAAAATCATTTCACATTTACCATCTGAAAAAATCATAATGTAGTGAATTAAGTCATGTATATTTCACATCCACTTTTGCAATTAGTACTTCAAAATTAAAAATATACATGCTACTTGCTATAAATGTTAGCCGATTTGCAAAATTTATACTGACTTTTTGGGATTTTATATAAAAACAAATGTTTTTAGATTTATTGGGGTGATTACTTTTAACGAGAAAAACTAAATTTCTAATATCTCAAATGTTCTTTTCCCATTTGTTGTTTTTATCTATATAAACGAATAAGCATAAATATGAATGAACACAATAAACATTAGTTTTCTGTTCCTTGAATCACATATATTAAATGACACTGCCTCATCTCACATGGTTAATATGAACCTTTATCTTTTGCTTGTTTTTTCATCATCCATCCTTCACAATGATAATTGTCGTTGACTACTATTACTAATACAGTAATACCCCGCTTAGCGCGACCCCGTTACGCGCGGTTTCACTATAACGCGAATTTCAAATTTCGCGCTCATGTAGTCATTAACTTCTCTATGGTCGCGGGGGGATCCCCGCTTTCTCTGAATATTCTCTTTGAAGAATTGGGAATTCCCTGTCCTTCGACTTTGTTCTATGGGGATTTCCTCGTTCGTTTCGTGTGTTCATTTGTTCCGTAATGTTAGTTCGGTCGGCTGGCAGTTTTGTTTTAATATTTATTGGAGATACATACATACATAATTTAACCCTACGTTAAAAATGCCGCCTGTAAAGAAAAAAGAGCGTAAAAGCGTCACTTTGGAATTGAAGATGAAAGTGTTAAGAAGAATGGAAAATGGAGGCAAAGCAACAATTGTTGGGAGAGATTTTGGACTCTCAGAATCGACTGTGAGAACGATTTATAAAAATCGGGAAAAAATTAAAATCTCCAGCGAAGGTTCAACACCTATAAGTGCAACAAAACTTTCTCGTTCGAGATCATCTATCTTAGAAAGAATGGAGAAATTACTGTCAGTCTGGATCGAAGATTTGAATAAGAAGAACACACCACTAAGTCAAGATCTCATATGCACAAAAGCAAAATCTTTGTATGAGATGCTGAAAACAAAAGAAGGAGAAGGGAGTGCCACTCCGACTTTTGCTGCCAGCAGAGGCTGGTTCCATCGGTTCAAGCAGCGTTCTAATCTTCACAATATCCACATAACAGGCGAGGCGGCCAGCGCGGACATTCAAGCTGCAGCTGAGTTTCCAGACAAGTTTCAAGACTTCGTTAGACGAGAGAAAATTCCTGCTTGTCTCATCTTCAATGTTGATGAGACCGCACTTTACTGGAAAAAAATGCCATCTCGAACATTCATTTCTAAGGAAGAACGTCAAGCCAGTGGTTTCAAAGCTGCGAAAGATCGACTAACACTTCTGCTGGGTGGTAATGCCACTGGTGATTTCAAACTGAAACCTTTACTAGTGTACCATTCAGAAACACACCCGTGCAATGCGAGGCACAGACAAGACAAGTCTACCAGTTGTGTGGCGATCAAACAGAAAGGCGTGGGTTACACGGGAAATTTTTCAAGAATGGTATTCTAATAGTTTTTGCCCATCAGTCAAATCATACTGTGACAGAAATGGGCTTGAACCTAAAGTTATATTACTCTTAGACAATGCCCCAGGACATCCAACCTCACTTGATACGCCCAGAGACTTAAAAGTGTACGTAAAGTTCCTTCCACCAAACACTACGTCAATATTACAACCTATGGACCAGGGAGCAATAGCAAACTTCAAAGCTTATTACCATCGCCGCACTTTTAGCCAACTAATTCATGAAACTGACGGGGAAGGAAGACAGTCTATGCGAGAGTGGTGGAAGTCATACAACATTATGAAGTCTATTCACAACATAGAAGAGGCTTGGAAGGAAGTTAAAATGAGTTGTATGAATGGGGTGTGGCGTAATCTTTGGCCAGATGTAGTGGAAGCACCTAGAAGAATTGTCCAGATGCAGAGACAAGTGCTTGAAGACATTGCTGCAATGATTGAGGGGTCTGAACTTGAAGATGTCACGGTAGAAGATCTCGTAGAACTTGTAGCAACGCACGACGATCCTATTAGCAATGAAGATCTGATCGAGTTACAGAATAATCCTATCTACGATGAGGAAGAACAAGTAGAAGAGAAAGTTTTATCTTCAGGGGAAATACAAAATGCACTTTCAAAAATTTATTCAGGTTTGGACATATTGCAGAGTATAGACAATAATGATGACCGTGTCTTGACCGTGTGTCAAACAATTAAAAACAGTGTTGGGTGTTATGAACGTATTTTACAAGAACGTAAACAAAACGTTACCCAAAAGACAATAGATGTATTTTTCCGTAAAAAATAAGAGTATGTATTGCATAAAGTGTTCTTAGAATTAAAGTGATTGATTAAAATGATTTGTATTTTTTTGTATTAAATTTTGACTATGTTTAATCATAAACCTCGATATACGCGAATTTCAGTTAACGCGATTTTTTTCGGAACGTATCCCTCGCGTAAAGCGGGGTATTACTGTATATTTTCTGCCATTTCACTTACGTGGCAGTAGGTATAAAATATGAAGATACTTAATTATATCTGAGCACTTACCAATATTACAAACTGAACGACAGTAGCAATTAGTTAATATATTTTCATCTCACCTCTGTCTCGTACACATGTCACAAATGTTTAGGCAGAAATTTTATGACAAAACATTTTTTGTAATTACTGTGGGCATTTCTGTTCAGAAACAAATCGACACTTTCGAAAATAAAAAAATAATAATAATAGAGCCCTCTTTTGTTTCATTGTACAGAGCAGAAACCTATAGTAGTTATCTACATGGGTTACTGTGACTAAGGTTGGTATGTCTCCATCGAGGAATGTAGTTGCCTAAGAAGTAGCGTAACAGTTGTAACAAGTGTTTGTTTATTTAAAAAAATGATTCATGGATTGTAAGAATGTTTGCTTAGGTGACCAAATGGATGATAATGAGGTATTAGTTTAGTGGCTGTTCGACCAAAGGACGTTAATGGAGCTAAATGGTAGTGCATTCTGTGAGTTTTTCTAGAAAATGTTAATAGAAGAGTTCCTGGACTTGAAGTGCAAGAAGTGGTCGACAATGACGTCATAGACCAGAGGCTGTTGTGGCGGTAGCTTTTGGACAAAAAGACGTTATTTGTAAGATGTCGGTATTTCTTGGTACAAGAAATTATCAAAAGAGCGTTCTGAGGACTACTTTATTGCTGTGAAAATTATAGTCGAAGGATGGCTAAAAGCGCTTTATTTATGTTTTTTGTATAAATGAGTTGTTCTTTTTTTTGGTTAGTCAAATGGCCTTGATGAGGGGTAAGCAATCCGATTCGAAGGGGTTTATTTTGTGGATAAGAAGGTGTCAAAAAGGGGGTAGTTTGCATATGATATTTTTTTTAGTGGCCAAAACGTTTTTATTATTATGATGAGGGGTTACAAAAAGTCCTTATTATGACGATAAAGGTGAGCCAAAAATTCTTTATGGCGGTGAGTGGTTGACCGTCCGTATTATTAGAATGCGGAGTTGGTTAAAAAGTCCTTATTACAAAGGGGTTGTTTTTTTAAAGGGTTGACTTTCAGGGGTAGTTTTCATGTGGTGTAAAAAATGCAAAAAAAATATGAGGATAATTTAGCCTCTTTAGTCAATTTTTTTGGGGCGTTATTATGTATTTTGTTGAAATTTAATAAAGTTTTAGCATTCATCATAGATACCAATCGCCAACCTTTGTAATACAAGTTGAATATCATCACCATTGTACGAAAGTGTACGTTATTATTTGTTTGTAAATTAAATGATCACAATTGGAAAGTCATAACATTGATATGCAGATATTTAAATTATTAATAAAATACTGCGAATTATGACATGTAGATATGTGTGAACTTTTTTTGCAGTAGGATAGTAATTTTTATTGTAATACTAGCCGGGCCCGCGGCTCCGCTCGCGTGGACTTGATTCACTACTATCGTCACTTCTTATTCCTTATGTTACCCAACGTAATAAAATATCTTCCATTATTTCCCCTTATCTCCCATTATTTCTCCTTATCTCCCATTATTTCTCCTTATCTCCCATTATTTATACTTATATCCCATTATCTCACCTTATCTTCCATTATCGAGGCTTATCTCGACTTATCTCCCATTATTTCTCCTTATCTCCCATTATCTCACCTTATCTCCCATTATCTAGGCTTATATCGAATTATATAGAACATATGTATAAATTTATAAAAACACCTAAATCAGATAAGTGGTTCTCGAGTGATAAGCGCACTAACGGACAGACAGATAGACAGAGAGACGTTACATTTTATATATATTATATTCTTTGCTACATGATATTGTTCCATATTTACTGTTTTAGGCAGTGTATTGCAAGAGAACGCTCTAGCAGCAAACTTTTCTCCGACTTAATTCACTATTATCGTCACTGCTTATTCCTTATATCACCTAACGTAATAGAATATATCCTATAACCTGGCCAGAGAACATACGCATGTTTAAAAAAAAAAGTACGTAAATCGGATAAGTGGTTCTCCAGTCCTAAGTGCACTAACGGACGGACAGACAGACAGACAGACAGATGGACAGAGAGACGTTGCATTTTGTATATATTATAGATATAGATTATTATTATTATATAACCCGGCCAAAGAATATATGTATGAATTTAAAAAAAGACACGTAAATTGGATAAGTGGTTCTCGCGTGATAAACGCACTAATGGACAGACTGACAGACAGAGAGACATTGCATTTTATATATATTATAGATTATAGATATTCTCTGCTACCTAATATTGTTCCATATTTAATGGTTTAGACTGCATATTGCAAGAGAACGCGCTAGCGGCAAACTTTTTACCGATTTCATTCACTATTATCGTCACTGCTCATTCCTTATGCCACCTATCGTAATAAAATATAGCCTATAACCTGGCCGGAGTACATATGTATGTTTTTTAAAAAAAAAGTACGAAAATCGGATAAGTGGTTCTCCAGTGATAAGCGCACTAACGAACAGACAGACAGACAGACAGACAGAGATACGTTGCATTTTATATATATTACAGAATGTAATAAAATATATATCTATAACCTGGTCAGAGAACATATGTATGAATTTAAAAAATCACATAAATCGGATAAGTGGTTCTCGAGGGATAAGCGCACTAACGGACAGACAGACAGACAGAGAGACGTTGCATTTTATATATATTATAGATATAGATTATTATTATTATATAACCTGGCCAAAGAATATATGTATGAATTTAAAAAGACAGGTAAATCGGATAAGTGGTTCTCGCGTGATAAACGCACTAATGGACAGACAGACAGACCGAGAGACATTGCATTTTATATATATTATAGATTATAGATATTCTCTGCTACATAATATTGTTCCATATTTAATGGTTTAGGCTGTGTATTGCAAAGGAACGCGCTAGCGGCAAACTTTTTTCCGACTTCATTCGCTATTTTACGTCACTGCTCATTCCTTATGCTGCCGATCGTAATAAAATGTAGCCTATAACCTGGCCAGAGAACATATGTATGTTTTTTTAAAAAAAAGTACGTAAATCGGATAAGTGGTTCTCCAGTGATAAGAGCACTAACGGACAGACAGACAGACAGACAGACAGACAGAGAGACGTTGCATTTTATATATATTATAGATATAATATATCTTTTTCTATCATTATTCCGCCTATTCTCCAAATATTTCGTCTTATCTCCCAGAATCTTCAACTTTCCATATTATAAATGCTTATATTGCTCTATCTATCATTATTCCGCATTATCTCCAATTATTTCGCCTTATCTCCCATAATCTCGAATTCTCCCATATTACAGAGTCTTATATCTCTTTATCTATCATTATTCCACCTATTCTCCAAATATTTCGCCTTATCTCCCAGAATCTCCAATTTTCCCATATTATATAGTCTTATATTGCTTTATCTATCATTATTCCGCATTATCTCCAATTATCTCTCCAGATATTTAAATTACTAATAAAATACAGCAAATTATGACATGTATGTGTGAAAGGTTATTAGCTATTTTAATGTACTTATTAGCAACAGCTAGGGAAAAATTAAAAATATTTAAGTATATTATGGATTTATTAACTCTAAATAAAGATTATCATACACTAGGCATTTTTTTAATTCGAATAAAGACTACCATATACTATAGATCTTATTGAAGAAGTTTTTTATTACTATATGCATGTTGGTTAAAGCTATCCACATTAAAATAACTACGTTCCATGGGGATTAGGGTTATTCAACTTGTAAAAGACAAAAAAATATGTTTGAAAAATGCCTAGCAGATGATTGACCTAAAATGACAAAAGAGTATTACTTGTTGTTTAATACTATCAAATATTCCAGTTGGTCCAAAATCAGTAAAAAATTATGTTATATTTTTTTTGTAAAAAATTAACTTTATCATGTTAAAAGGTCTTTTTTTTAAAAAAAAATACTCTAGTGATGTATTTCGTTAGAATTTGAACTTAAGTCGTTTTTATACTACAAGTTGATTATTAAACTGTCTCACCGAATACACCACCTGAGTAATAGTTTTTTTATTTGTACAAAGTGAGTGTTACATTATACTTATGGTTAGATTTATTGAGATAAAAAATGATAAATAAATTACTATGTTTTACTGAAAAAGAGAATATTTCCATGCAATGGGGGGTTAGATATTCGAGGGGTCTACAATAAACCAAAGTTATGTTACATTTGTTGTAAAAAAAGAATCTCATCGTGTTAAAAGGTCATATCTGACAAAAAATACTTTGGTAATGTATTTATTAAGACAGTTTATTAATTTGTTTCTATATTATGTTACAATTCTTATAAAAAGTAGATCTAAGTATATCTTCCTGACAAAGGAGTCGGCAATAGCTGTTGACTTCCATGTCCCCGTTGATGTTGCGAGAGTATCGATGAATCTAATGTATTCAAGTGTATGATGCAGATATATAAATTATTCATAAATATTGGTAATTATGACATGTATATGTGAAATCTTGCAGTAGGATGTTAAAAATATTGACTATCTAATATGTTTTATTTTAAACAATATAATTAAAATGTAAATTTATGCGTGTGCACATATAGTATACAGAAATCTCTTATTTGCATATACATAAGGTATTTTTGAAAAAAATACCGCAAAAGACATGATATTATGTAAGTATGCAATTGAATTATAAATAGCATAGAAAATTTTGTCTCTACATAGTATTTTACATGCTTTTAAGTAATTTTTATAGTTAAACGTTAATAATTTTTTAAACAATAAAAAAATGTTTATAGTAGATACGCAAGATTTTCAAGTCGAGGATAGTGATTTTATATGTAAAGAAATAGACGTAATTAATATTAATACAGGAGAACATTTACACCATTTTATCAAATTCTCTCACAAAATGGACTGGTTTAATTTTAATATTAAGAAACATATGGAATAGACCATTAATAATATACATGGATTAGATTGGAACACTTTTAGTTTTAGTATTTCCCTTTTTAAAATAGTTACCCAAGACATGTAATGACCTGTAAAAAAGTGCTTGTGGTGATCAAAAAAAGTTTGGAAACCAAATTAATTTAAAACGATGTTACAGATTTACCCGATCTATCCGACTATCATCGTGAAAATCATTTTAATAATAGTACTTTTCATTGTGCCTTGTAAAGTGAAATATTATTGAGAAATTAGTATAACAATAAAAAACGGAAGGACAAAAATTGGTGCCGCCCAAGAAAAGAAAAATCATCACCACCACTATCAACACTGAAGGAGGTCAAATTGGGATTGAGGGCAATTTCAGAGTTGGGAATAAGTAAAAAAATTAAATGTTCATTGTTTTTGTAACCAATTTAATTGCTACCGATGTTATAGATTTATCTTTATACATCTAAAGGGATACGGTGGATGGAAGTAAACAGTAATTTATCTTTGACCTCTAACACATCTTTTCTCATTTCACTTGCATAGCAGTAGGTATAAATTAAAATTACATTTGTTTAACTCTAATCGCTGACTAACAAAAATTATATATATATATATATATATATATATATATATATATATATATATATATATATATATATAATATAAATATATATATATATATATATATATATATATATATATATATATATATATATATATATTAAGCTTTAAGTTATTTCGAAAATAAGAACGTTCTCGTTCCCTAATGACTAAAAGAATTAAATAAAATATTATCAATCAAAAAAAAAAATAAAATGGAAATATCTGAAGAAATATTTTTGTAAAACAGTGTAGAAATATAAACCCTAATATAACAAGAAAATCCATAACGGTTGTATGTTCCAAATGAATAAATAATTATAAAAATACATAATTTACTTGCATGCAGTTTTAAAATTGGTTTAAAGTTTAATAACAGTTTGAATATTAAATTTTTCTTTCTCCATAAACTTATTATATATGCCTTAATTATAGGGGAAATTATTTTTTGCATACGATATTGTTTAACTGAATATTATCTAAAAATTTAATGCATTTTGTTAATGCAAGTTTTAAAATAAATTATAAATGTGTCGAAAAATCCATACAATAAAATAATAATGAAAGGATTTATTTTATATTCGACGCAATGCAGCAGTGCTGTTGTTAACTGAGTTTCCAAGAAAAAAAATACATTACACAAAAAACAAGGAAAAGAAATACAAGTCACATACAATTCAAAAAGTCAACATCATAACTTAACTCTACTTACTCTAAACTAAAAAGGGAGAAAAAAAAACGTTATAATTCCACACGAATTGATAATAATACCCATATACAAACAAATCGTGATCCCCACCTTAACCTTTAAAAAAGACATAATAATAACAATCAGTAACTCTGAAATAAAATTTCTGAAAGAAAATTCAGACTGTTTAAACATACTTGTACGATGCCTAGGTATTCGAAAGCGGTCGTTGTACCTAGTATTGCGATGATGTACCGAGCTTCGATAATGTAGCCAGCACTCAGATACTCCAGCACTCTGGTCCTCAACAATCTATGCAGAACTCAGATGAAGCCTTTCTCTATCCTTAATACACAACCATTTCAATTCCTTCAGCCTGCCACTTACACGATCCCTTCGCCTGCATTCAAAAATGAAACACAGGAGTTTTGAATTTTTTGCAGCTTATTCTTCGACATAAGGTCCAGACACGGACCATAAACAAAATTACAATAACTGGAGTAAGAAAGAAGTCTCGCACAAATATTTTTTATGGTCAAATTAAGGGTATGCCGATTCTTGTACAAATTATATAGTGAACAATATGCCCTTTGAGCTACCAGAGAAATTTGCTTTCTAAACCTGAGCTTACCATCAAATAATAATCCCAAATCTTTATATACAGTAACATAGCTGACTTCTTTGGATTTATCCTTAAACCACTGTTATTAGAGTAGGTAAAGATCAAATTTAAACAATAATTAGTTTCCTGTTCCGCAGCAGTTAAGCCTACCAAAGCTCCTAAGAACTTAACTCTCATCCGCATATCGTCTTAGCCTACAATTGTCAACACAACAATGCATATTCGTTGTAAAAATGACAAACAACATCGACTCATGGGGGAAGCCTCTATCTAAGGCCAAACTTTGTAACAGTAGGCGATTAATCAGTGAACGCTGTGATCTATCCGCCAAATAGTCCTTAAATAAATCTATTGTTCGTTCTTTAAAACCATAATAATGAAGTTTGGCACATAACAATAGACTAACGCTTGCATAATTCATAGACTTAGAGAAAGTATTCGATATAATAATAGAAGATATAACCATCTTCTTTACGAAAGACACGTATTGTGCAGGGTGAGTCAACGATAGAGTAAAGTTCATTATCTCATTTGTTTCGGGAATGACGAAAAAATGTTGAATACAATAGTTTTAGGGAATATTAAGGTGCACAGTTTAAAATTACTTTTGTCTATACAGCGTACTTCAAAAAGTGTGGCCGATATAACAAATGTTTTTTTTTAAATGGAACGTCATATTTTCTAATTCATTTTTAAATTCTGCGTAAAATTTTAGAACTTTTTTATTAATAATGTTATATACCTAAACCTAGTAGTTTTTCTAATATTTCAATTTTTTTTTTAAAATACCAGTTTTTAGATTTGTAAAAAATTGCCAGTATTCCATTGCCATTGTTTCTAAGGGTGAAATACTTATAATTGGTACGAACGTTTTATAGAGATAAAAAAAGATATATGTAAGGAAATTTGAGTTAGATGCTACAGGGTGTTCAAAATAAATGTATGCATTTCGACTATTTCAAATTGAAAAATCTCAAATTTTTTTTTAAAATGGCACACCCTGTTTATTATTATTTTTTCTGATAGATTTTACAAAGCCCTCCAATTTTTATTAAGTGTCTCATATACCTATTTCTAATAGTTACCGATTTATTTTGAATTTTTCAATTATTACCCTTGTTTTTAGTACACTTACGCTATAACATCAAAGTTACCAAGGCAAAAAAAAAAATGTAGGCATTTTCAAATTTTGGCATGTCTATTAAGCAAGTAAAAATAGTTTAACTTGTAGTAAGTGACGTATAAAGGTAATAGTTATGGATTTTCCTAAAAATAAATTAGCTGATATGTTTGTATACTGGGCGAGGCGGGAATTGAAAAATCTCAAATTTTTTAAATGGCACACCCTATATATTATTATTATTTCTGATAGATTTTACAAAACCCTCCAACCTCTAAAAATAAACAAATAGCTAATAATAATTTTAATATAGTTTAACTTATCTAATGATTAATAATTATGACGTAATAGATGTTTAAAAATATGCCCGTCTACTTGAATACACATGTTTAGTCGTTTTACTATATTTTTCTTCACTTTCCTTAGCATAAAGGGCGTTATTGTCCTGTACGCATCCCTTATCCTATTTTCCATATCTACTAGTACGGTAGGGGGATTCACAAAAACACGATCTTTAATGTAACTCTACAAAAAGAAGTCTAAAGGTGTTCAGTCATATGATCGAGGGGGCCACTAAATGAATCCATCCCTAACGATCCATTTTTGTGGGTAACGATCGTTTAAAAATTCCCGAACTTCCCGGTGGTAATGAGCAGGTCTTGTTGAATCCACATTTGTTCCCTTTCAAAGTTATCAACTTCTTCAAGAAGCTGGGATAATTCGTTTTGCAAAAAATTTAAATATCTATGCCCGTTAACCGATTCGCGGAAAAAATATGGACCAATAATTCGAAAATTTAATATTCCATACCATACATTAAGCGACCAATGGTTTTGGTTTTGAACTTCTCGAACCCAAAATGGATGAACTGTTGAATAATAATGCATGTTTTGGCTATTAACTACTCCATTACTGCGAAAAGTAGCTTTATCAAAAAACATTATATTGAATAAAAAATTTAGATCGGCCTCTGTTGCTCCATTCATGGTGGTACAAAAGATTACTCGTCGTTCAAAATCACGGTCTTGAAGTTCTTGGTGTAGTTCCATATGAAAGGTATGATACCTGTATTTTCTCGTGGTGCGATTAGCCATAGATTATCTTCAACATGAAGTAAAATCTCAATTTCTTTTTCCTCATTGGTAGCATTCTGGTTTACTACTTTCCGTTTCGTATACTCAACGCTATCGCTACCATCAAGCACTGAAAAGATTTTCTAGATGGTATACGTCTATTAGGCTACTTAGCTCCGTAAAGCCTTACTGCCAAAAGACAATTTTTTTCCCGCCTCGCCCAGAGTACAAACCATATCAGTTAAAACATTTTTAGGAAAAGCCATAACTATTACCTTTAAACGTCACTTACTACAACAAGTTAAACTATTTTAACTTGCTTAATAGACCTGTCAAAATTTGAAAATGCCTACATTTTTGTATTGTCTTGGCAGCTATGATGTTATAGCGTAAGTGTATTAAAAACAAGGGTAAAAATTGAAAAATTCAAAATAAATCGATAACTATTAGAAATAGGTATATGAGATACTTAATAAAAGTTGGAGGGCTTTGTAAAATCTATCAGAAAAAATAAAAATATACAGGGTGTGCCTTTTAAAAAAATTGAGATTTTTCAATTTTAAATAGTCGAAATGTATGAATTTATTTTGAACACCCTGTAGCATCTAACTCAAATTTCTTTACATATATCTTTTTTTTCATCTCTATAGAACGCTCGTAGTAATTATGAGTATTCCACCTTAAGAAACTGGCAATTTTTTACCAAACTGAAAACTAGTATTTTTTAAAACAAATTGAAATATTAAAAAACTACTAGGTTTAGGTATACAACATTATTAATAAAAAAGTTATAAAATTTTACGCAGAATTTAAAAATAAATTAGAAAATAGGTTGTTCCATTTAAAAAAACATATTTTATATCGGCCACATTTTTTTGAAGTACCCTGTATACTCAAAAATAATTTTAAACTGTGCAACTTAACATTCCCTAAAACTATTGTATTTAACATTTTTTCGTCATTCCAGAAACATGAGACAATGAACACTATCGTTGAGTCACCCCGTACATCATCAAAACTATATAAAATATTTACTCGAAAAGCGACTTGGCAGTTAAAATAAATCAAAAACTTACCGCGCCAATATCGGCACAAAGAGGAATTCACCAAGGAGACACCTTCAGCCCAATATTTTTTAATGTACTAATGGATAAATAACACAGGCCAACGACGAAAAAAACTTTTTTAATAATTTTACCTGATTGTTATGTTTTTTTGGTGTGGTGAGTCCGAAAATAATAATAAAAAAGTCGTATCATCCACCAATTTTTCACATTTTAATATTCAAAATGTGAAAAGTTTATATTTTATCATTCGAATGTTATTAGCTTGGCAATAAAATCAGAATTTTATAAGGTTGGCAGTAAAATCAAATGTTATTAGATGGGCAGTTCCGATAAATGTCACAGCTGTTTGTTTTCTTCTCGTTAATATAACCTTGCATTGCAGTGTTTAACCCATGTGCTTTAATTCACACTCAAAGTATGGCTAATCATGGTTGTAAAAACTCTTCCAACACTTTTTGTTATATATGTGGTTAGTTTGTAGTTAAAAAACATCAAAGAAACATTACTGACTTTGTAAAAAAAGTATACTTTGCATATGTTGGTGTATAAATCGGTAATCAAGAAAAATGTTGAGCTCCTCACAAAGTATGTTATGTTTGTGTCGAGGATCTTAGGAAATGGTATAAGAAAGAGAAGAAAGCTTTTAGATTTGCAGTACCCATGGTATGGAGAGAGCAATAAATCATTCAAATGATTGTTATTTTTGCAGCGTTAATGTTTCTGGATATAACTCCAAAAATAAGAAAATAATTGTCTATCCTACCTTTACTTCAGCTAATCGGTCGGTAGGACATGGACCGGGACTTCCTGTCCGTGAGCCACCTCACTCTGTTGGTGACGTTTTACAGTCCAGTCCTGAATTTAATGAAAGTCGACCGGATGATGATGAGTTTCAATGCTCTCTAGAAAATTTAACACAACAGTTGTTTACACAAGCTGAGTTAAATGATTGAGAGATTTGGGTGTGACTAAGGAAAAAAGCAGAATTGCTTGATTCTAGGCTGAAAGAAAAACATTTATTGAAATCTGGAACATTTATTTATTTTTTAAAATTTTTTATTTAATTTAATTATTTAATTTTCCCTATTCTGAAATTTAATCGATGTGATATTGTGAGAGAACTGGGGTAATACAAAAAGAACTGATACACATACATAACACTTAAATGTATTGGTTTAAGAAGTTTTTACAAACATTTTTTTGTTGGCCTGTGTAATTAAATAAGTCTCTAAAATATTATGCTATGCTGATCACGCAGTACTGATGGCACAAAACAAAATTGGTCTTTAGCGATTACTTTTCCCATTTAACAAAACAGCAAAAAAATTTATGACAATATCAGCAGCAAAAACAAAATGCACATACTGTTTTTAGAATATTTTGACTATTTTGTTATAATGTGCCGTTTTCACCTATGTGAACCTACAAAATATACTTTCATTATTTAGTGGGTGTGCAGGGGTGAAAAGAGAAGAAAATAATCGTTGCAACTAATCACGTCGAGTTTTATTAATGAGCGAAAGTCTTAACTCGGTGAAAATGTAAATCAAATAAGAGTTAATACAAGAAAAAACCCTGTAACTATACAAATTTAGCGTATCCCTTTTTCTCCCCTAATACGTCGGAGGACCGTACATATTTTTCGGACCCGTGTATAACTGATAAGCGAATGCAAAAACATGTTGACAGGTTTGCGAATGTAAATCATGTACAGGGTGAGTCAACGATAGAGTAAAGTTCATTATCTGGAATGACGAAAAAATGTTAAATACAATAGTTTTGGGAAATATTAAGGTGCACAGTTGCTAGTAACGCCATTGTTTCTGAAGGTGGAATGCTCCTAATTGGTACGAGCGTTCTATAGAGATGAAAAAAAAAGATATATGTAAAGAAGTTTGAGTTAGATGCTACAGGGTGTTCAAAATAAATTTATGCATTTCGACTATTTAAAATTGAAGAATCTCAAATTTTTTAAATGGTACACCCTGTATATTATTATTTTTTCAGATAAATTTTACAAAACCCTCCAACTTTTAATAAGTATTTCATACACCTATTTCTAATGGTTTTTGATTTATTTTGCATTTTTCAATTTTTACACACGCTATAACATCATAGTTGCCAAGATAAAACAAAAATGTAGACATTGTCAAATTTTGACATGCCTATTAAGCAAGTAAAAATAGTTTGATTTGTTGTAGTAAGTGACGTATAAAGGTAATAGTTATGGATTTTTCTAAAAATGAATTAATAGATATGATTTATATACTGGGCGAAGCGGGAAAAATTTGTCTTTTGGCAGTAAGGCTTTACGGAGCGAAGTACTCTAATAGACGTATACCATCTAGAAAATCTTTTCAGTGTTTAATGGAACGGTTTGAAGGTAATGGTTGCGTTGAGTATACTAAACGGAAAGTAGTAAACCAGAATACTACCAATGAGAAAAAAGAAATTTAGATTTTACTTCATGTTGAAGATAATTCCCAGGTCAGCAGCCGTCAACTAGCTGACTTATCTGACAGATCTCAATCTACGGCTAATTGCACCACGAGAAAATATAAGTATCATCCCTTTCATTTGGAACTACACCAAGAACTTCAAGACCGTGATTTTGAACGACGAGTAAACTTTTGTACTACCATGAATAGAGCAATAGAGGCCGATCCAAATTTTTTATCCAAAATAATGTTTCCTGAGGAAGCTACGTTTCGCAGTAATGGAGCAGTTAACAGCCATAACATGCATTATTATTCAACAGTTGTTCTATTTTGGATCCGAGAAGTTCAAAACCAAAACCTTTGGTCGCTTGATGTATGGTGTGAAATATTAAATTTTCGAATTATTGATCCATATTTTTTCCGCGAATCGATTAACGGGCCTAGATATCTAAATTTTTTGCAAAACGAAGTACCCCAGCTTCTTGAAGGAGTTGACAACTTTGAAAGGGAACAAATGTGGATTCAACAAGACGGACCTCCTGCTCATTACCAACGGAAAATTCGGGAATTTTTAAACGATCGTTACCCACAAAAATGGATCGGTAGGGATGGATTAATTCAGTGGCCCCCTCGATCATGTGATTTAACATCTTTAGACTTCTTTTTGTGGAGCTACATTAAAGATCGTATTTATGTTAATCCCCCTACAACACCAGTAGATATGGAAAATAGCATACGGGATGCATGCAAGACAATAACGCCCTTTGTGCTAAGGAAAGTGAAGGAAAATATAGTAAAACGACTAAACATGGGTATTCAAGTAGACGGGCATATTTTTGAACATTTATTACGTCATAATCATTAATCATTAGATAAGTTAAACTATACTAAAATTATTATTAACTATTTGTTTATGTTTTCACAATAGTGTATTAAAAACAAGGCTAAAAATTGAAAAATTCAAAATAAATCGAAAACTATTAGAATTAGGAATATGACATACTTAATAAAAGTTGGAGGATTTTATAAAATCTATCAGAAAAAATAATAATATACAGAGTGTGCCATTTAAAATATTTGAGATTTTTTAATTTAAAATAGTCGAAATGCATAAATTTATTAACACCCTGTAGCATCTAACTCAAATTTTGTTACATATATCTTTTTTCCACCTCTATAAAATGTTCGTACCAATTATGAGTATTCCACCTTCAGAAACAATGGCGCTACTGGCAATTTTTTACAAAATTTAAAAAATTTAAATGTTAGAAAAAGTATTAGGTTTAGGTATATAATTTTATTAATAAAAAAGTTGTTCCATTTAAAAAAACATATGTTATATCGGCCACACTTTTTTGAAGTACCCTGTATACTCAAAAATAATTTTAAACTGTGCACCTTAACATTCCCTAAAACTATTGTATTCATCATTCCCGAAACAAATAAAGTAATGAACTTTACTCTATCGTTGACTTACCCTGTACAAATAGCCTTCTCTCGTTTGGAAACCTGGTCACATGGGATCAAATGAAATAGCTGACACATGGGCTGAAAAGAAGGCTTTAATAAGCCTCACTGCACCTGAATCTCATGCAATATTGGCGGGGCAGCAATCCAAGACATGCTGAACATTAGTACGCCAGTAGTCTAACGGGACCTAACCCTGAATATACAAAGTCCTTGCTTAAATTAATCAAGTAAGATCTAAAAATGGTGAGAAAAATTCATACGGGTTAACTGAGCCAGCACTTTGGGAGTGAACAATGGTCGAGACTGAAGATGGTGCTTAAAGGTGGAAACAACAATTCTTCATCTAATTATATCTTTTCTATCAATCACGAGGGCCAGAGAAGCTCACTTGGGATCTCAAAGAGTTTTAGATCGGAAATATATTAAGGGAATTCAACCTGGAATTTTGCTCTCCTTTTTAAAAGTCTTTCATAACCCTGAAACAAGTAGATACACGACGGGCTGGTAAGAAGTCAATCAAAAAATTGTTTTAGGTACTTAAATATTGAGTAAAAGTTATGAATAAAAAAATATCCCTGGTGTAGGGCTGTGATAGCTCATCTTTTTACAACTAAATTGAAACAGTTTTGATAGGGGCTCAATCTAGGATGACCTCCGATTGAAACGATAGATTAGATTTGTTGAACATTTACTACTGTCAGATCGAAAAATGAAAATCCCAGTGCATGCTAAAGAATTTATAGTATCCGAAATTGTAGTTTTCAAGACTCTACAAGAAGATTCGGGGATGAAACAAGTTTCTACACCATGAATCCTCAAACTTCTTACACCAGAATGGGAACTGACCAGGAAGTAAAATTCTCAAGAACATTTGACCGTTTTAGAGAACGATAAGAGTTAATATTCGCCAACACTTATTGGATGTTCTCTTTAGCATAACAGCAGGATCTATAAGATTCGCATCGTTGAGGCTATAACCAAAAGTTTTGAAGTCATCGAGCTACAACAGCTATAACCCTGATTTAGCACCGTACAACCTCTTTTTGTTCAAACATCTGAATAAAGACTCCAAGGACTGAAAACTCTCCTCATGATGATGAATTATATCCACTGAAGAGTTGTCTTTTGAAGCTCAAACAACAGTTTTTTTTGATGGTATAACTTAAGTCAAGAAAACCTGGACTAAATGTATTGGTGTAGACAATCACTAGTTATGTAGAACCCCGTAAGGGTGCGAAAGCGAATACCACTCTAGGTATCGTCTACCTATCGTGGAAAACGACTAGAAGAACAAACCAGATGGTAGATGCCTCGGTCTCACCATGCAACACCTGGTGTAATACCATCACATTAGTTTAGGCATCGAGAAGTTCCTTAACGTTTCGTGGCTGTCACTAGGTAAGAGAGATTTAACTCTCGGAAAAGAATAGTATGTTGAAGTTCCTAGAATAAAAAAATTCTAGAGATAAAATGGCTCTCTCTTCAGATCTCCGGGCGTTAATGTGCAGAGGTAGTAATTTTAAAGCACATTTTTGTAATAATCGAGGTTTAAAGTCAAACATATATTCAGTACACCAACCTCTGAAATCAAATAAGCCCCATGTACTCGTTCTCTGCGAAATTAAAGTCAGTTCATCGACGTTCTTTATCCTGGCTATGACTCCAATTCCCGATTTAGGAACACCTTTGGAATTGCCAATAAGACGATGCTCTGTATCCCCAAAACTTTAATGTTATGCGGTTAAAAATAACGACTTAAGAAACCACAATCACCATTTGCCGCCTTTACCGACCACCAAGTGACAATAACTTTAGAACACTTTTCGCATCTTTTTTAGATAGCATCGGTTATTTGCAGATTAATTAACCAAGCGCCGGAATTTCCATCCTGGACGACTTTTGTGTCCACAATATCAAATGACTTAAGTATTTAAATACGACCGACGCACAAGATCGTGAAGCTGATGAACCAACGCAAATTCCTGATCATGACGAAGAGTTCGTCAGTCTAGGTAAAAACCCATTTTGTGGAAACCAAACCCGTGTGTAGGCAAAGTTATATTGAAATAACTTCGAAATTTAACTTTTTCGTTTTTTGCTCAATTTCTCTGTTCCTAAATATGAGAGAGCAAAAGTTTTATTATCAATATGAGAGCATGAATTTTTCTACAACTTTTGTATTTTTGTGGTTTTTTTCTCGGTGCAACAGTTATCGAACTACAAAGAAGTGAAGGTGTTGAAAAATTACAAAACCTGCCGTATTACATAGGGAAATACAAATAGAAACAAATATTAATGGTTATTACATAATATATTGTCTTTTGTACATTACTTATTATTATATTTATGCAATTATTAATTTATGATACATATATTATTAATTTTTAAAATCTAGCTCGCTTTGAAAGTCCTGATTTTGAATAATCCTCTTCGTCACGTATTATGTTAATTGTAATGGTAGTATGTGGAGGATTGATGGCCCCTCAATTTGGTGAAGATCATCCAGAGCCTCTTCTTTATCTATGTCGCTGTCTTCCAAAACATGACTGGCCAAGACAGAAACTGCAAAGCCTTGAACACTTTGGGGCTGCTTCCTGATAGGTGCCACGGCACTGTTTTTTGTAGCGACAATTTCAGTAAGGATTGAGGTGCGAGATCCTTACTAGTTTGAATTAGTGCAAGCCCTTGATCTGTGCGTATCCAACCCCAGTGTGTAGTTTATTTGTCGAACTCCAACCACTTTTGGACTGTGTCGTATGTCCGGAAGGAATGGTACCTTGCAGCGTCTTGTATTTGCTGGTCTTTGCATTCGCCTTGTTGCAATGAATGCGATGAAGGCGATCCAAATTTTGCCTCTCGTCAAAAGTCACTCTCGTACAAAGTGACGCGATACTTCTCTCGTGCGTTGGCTATGTCTTCAGTAGAGGAATGTTGTTGTAAGAACACTGAAACTAATTCTTTTAGCTGAGGATTTTTCTTTAGTATAGTGCAGCATTTAGTTATGCCTCAGCTAAAAATGGCGGATGTTGTCTCCATCTACTGATGGCATGCAGGAAAAGTACAATACCTAGGGGATAGCTTGATGAATCATATTTGAAAGAGAAACTACAATATAGTACACCAGCAGACTCATCTTTTCCACGCTTGTGTAGGTACACATTGTTCAAGTTAGGAGCCAAACCAGTGAGAAGTACCCGCACTCGTATTGTTTTTTTGGGCTGAATCCACTAAATAATTATCAAAAACAACGGATACATTACTACCAAAGTGATTTTCTACATACCAAATATACCTTGTAATGATTGAGCCGACTGAGTCGTTTTGATGCCAGACTACTTTATACAGCAGAGACACACCGTCAACCATCACAAATGTATTGGTACAAAATGTCACATTGCTAGAAGCTGGAGTAAAAGCTGAATAAATGGATGATTTTGTTTCCTTTCGCACCCCTTCTTCTGAGAATAAAGACATCGGAAAGGTGCAAGTACTCCTCCAACTTCTCGTCAGAATGTGTGTCACAAAACACGTTTTAATGAATCTAGGCATTAAAGAAGCTTCTGGCGCTGACGGAATACCTACCATAATACTAAAATAAATACCAGTTTTCTGTGGATTTGGCAACCTATCCTACAGAAAGTGAATATTTCCTTTCTGTTGGAAATACGCTACGGTACAGACGTACTTTACTGTCGATTTTCAGGGAAAAAAACCAACCACTATTCCAAATGTGTAGTCAAATAGCATGTCATAAAACGTAGATTAATGAAGCTGTAAACCAAAAAAGCTTCTTGCCTTGATAACATACCTACAATATAACTCAAAAAATGAGCAAGAAAACTAACACCAGTTTTAAGGTAGATTTTTCAACTTATCCTACAGCTAGGGAACATTCTCTTGCTGCTGAAAACACGCTACGGTTAAGTCGATACTCAAAAGAGGTAAGAAGACCTAGCCTATGAAAAAGGCTATCAAACATCTTCTAAAATATCTAGAAGGATTCAATATTCTTAACGACCACTAATATGGTTTTTGTAAGCAAAAAGAAAACCTAATTTGTGTCACATACGTTTGAAATAACGCAAATGAACATTTTGGAGAATCTCGAGCAGATGCACTGACATATCCAAGGCGAATGCATTCGACTTTATTCGGCATGACAGATTTTTGGCTAGCCTACACTCTTATAATACTTTTAAAAAGAGGTATTTATGGTTGTCATGTTTTCTCCGAGAGCATTCTTTACGAGTGACAGTCGACGGGTTTCTTTCTGATACCTACACTATCAATGCCGATGTGCCCCAAGGCACCATATGGTCTTCTACTCTATTTTTTCCCTCATATTACCGATCTTGTAAAAAGAATCAGCATGCTGAACTACAGTGTTGCAAATAACAGTACACATTCACTCAATGTACGAATATACGCTATTCATGCAAAGACCTGGAAGAATTCTGTCTTGGGGTGATAATAGCCACTAAAAAAGTTAACGTTGCGGGACCAGGCAAAGTTCCACTTCATTCCTCTAGCGTCGTCACTTCACTTGCTGGGTGTTAATGTAAGATCAAAAATGTCTTGACATGAACGTTTTGCATGCATAGCAAAGAGAGTGTCTCAAAAACTAGTAATATTATTTCGAACTAGAAAGCTTTACACTTCACAACAACTTTTAATTCTGTATAAAGGTCAAATTCGATTAACGTTGGAATACGGTTCCCATGTTTTGTAACTGTGTTTCCCACCGAGTACAATTCACAGTAATTTAAGGCCAACGTACATTGCTTTTTCCGCGAACACGTCGTTCCTGTTGCGCTTTAGACATTTTCCTTCAGCAAATATGTCGTGCTGATTAAAAAGGGAGAAAAATATTTATTTAAGCTCTGCGAACTTTCCTGCCTAATCAATTCTTCTTCTGCTTGCTTTCCTTTATTGTCAAGTCAAGATAACTTAAAAAAAAAAAAAAAAAAAAAACACCTAGTAGTATTGTAGTTAGGAGAGTATGTTTGTCAATGATTGACTGCAACACATTACATGCAGCCGGAAAAATAATATTTTACAGGTGACAGGAATTGAGGTTTTTGACTTTCCCAGGATTACCAAAATAAAACTTTTTAGCCTTTCAGAAAGATGTATTCTTATTATTACAAGTACTTGTAGTTTTATAACGTGTTTTATTTTTTTAGTTTTAACTACTATTACTTATTATTATTATTATCGTACCTGTGAATAGTTAACTTAAGTGATATTTGTATTTGTCCTTAATGAACTTTTTGAGAGTAAAAAAGACTGCTTAAAGACGCTGATTACATGTCACGTATTACACCTATCTTTTACTGCTATGCTCTCCTAAAAAATAATATTTCATCAAGCCCTAACATTATTACATTAAAACACAATCATTAACCTGTCCTGATAATCGATAAACTGGATCGGCTGATAACAAATCAATAAAATATATAGTGGTGTCTCTTCCAAATTTCAAAAAAAATTCTTGGTTCACCGGATTTCTCAATATTATTAAATGTTTTAGTTAATAGAGAGAAAAGTAAATAGCATCATATTGAAGAGCAGCATGTGAATATTTTATAATTTTGTATATTAATAACTTATATACTATATAATCACAAATAATCAGCTATTAAAAGGAGTAAATATAAATCTTAACACCGGCACGTATCCAAAGCAGATTTACTACAAGTCAACCGGCAGCAATTCAATTTTATTAGTGATTTTGCACGGAAGCGGAGTAAAGCAACTTTTTGCAGAAGACAGGGTTGTAATTTACTCCCCTGTGTTCGATGATACTGTTGACATACCAAAAACTCTACTTCAGAGGCTCAGACGCCAAGAACAATGAATTTGAATTAAATTAGATAAGTGAAACCTCTGGCATATATTTTTTTACTATTTATTTTATAAGAATTTTGCAAGTGGACCGCTCGCCGTAAAATCGTCTCCAGCATACCTGGATTAATTACCTTTTTAAAATATATACCCAAAAATTGGTAAATATCACTTAAAACACAGAAAAAGGAATTAGATCTAATTTTTTTTAGTGTTCTGTACGGAACACTTATAAGATGACTTCGGTGTCTGTCCGTCTGTCTGTCTGTCACATCCAATTTTCTCCGAAGCTATTTGTCATAGAAAGTTGAAATTTGGTAATAATATAGGAATTGATGGCCTCATCAGAGCCATGTAGTTTTGAAAATTAAATTTTGACTTAAGGGGTTAGTTTTGGGGAGTGAAATCAGAAGTGAAAAAGAAAATTTTTACTAGGTCATCGATTGTGGTGTCAAATGAAAGCTTGTGAAAATACGAGTAATATATATATATATATATATATATATATATATATATATATATAAATATAAATATATATAATGTAATACTTGCGCCCACTTTTCTTTGTATTATTTTTAAAAAATCGCGAAAAATCGCAGTGCTCCTCCATTATCTCGAAAATTACTGATCAAAAAATTTTGGAAAAATTCTGGAATATTCTCCATAGGGTGTAGATTGAACGAAAATTATCACGACTGCATTACCTTTAATAATTTATATGGTATATAAAAAAAAAAAAATTCAAGGTCATCAGTTTTCAGTAAAGATTGGAAACAAACTTTGTTAAAAACTCATTTGGGGTGTGTTTTGTGAAGTAACTGATCATCTTATACCTCCATAACAATTTTTTTTATTTTAAAAGCAATCAACGTACGGAACACTATTTGCGTAAGTTCAACTTGCACTTGACCGGTTATTTTAAATCTAGGAAAGGGCGAGAAAAACAAAAACCTCAGAGGATTTTGACAAGGTCACGAAACTTCCTTTAACGAGGTAAATAAAAAAGGCTTTCTATTGACTACCGATTTTGTAGTTCATATTATGCCAATAAAAAGTATTGCTTTTCTAATACATGGCAAGATCTTTTCTGAAATCAGGCTGTACATTTACTGGCCTAAGTAAACGTTAATGAAGGCTTACGATTATAGCCTTCTGCCACAAGTACATTGAGCAGTAGCAACTCTGGCAACACAATTAGAGCATATTTGCTTTGTTGCTTAATATGTGCGTGATTCGTATTCCTAACAGTAGTCACCTACCTTAACTCTATTTATTTAACTATAAATATAGCGTTAGCCTTTTAAAATAAAAGTCATCTTTAATATATATATATATATATATATATATATATATATATATATATATATATATATATATATATGTATGTCCGTCATGATCAATGGAAACATGTGCCACCACTTCGTTGACGTCACCATGTGCACTATTATCCGTCATGCGCATTTCGTGCCACATTCTCGGGCATACATGCATATTGCCTCACTCCAGATCTCTCATATTTAATTATCCTTAGTTAAACCTCTTGTATTGTTTCTTTTTCTATCCCTTCTGCTTTTCAGCGCGTATCCTAGGTAGGCTAACATCAGCTAGTAGCTGACATGCGCATTGACCCCTGGGTTGCCTCCTAGGCCGAAGCGACGATCTACGCTACAATTGATATTCAAATAAAAGCTATCCAATGTTCCATAATTTTCTCAAAAAGTTACTTTTGTGTTCGAAATCAGTAATTCAACCAAATAATTTACCTTTATTATTTTATCTAAAACAGGTTTTTTTTTAAATTGTATTGCTGACAATTGAAGAGAATGTTCAAAAATTATTAGGTCAACGAGGCCTCATAAGCTGTCTGGAAAATATTTCTATAGTAAAAACCTTGGTCTTAAATTAATTTGAAAATAAGACAAGAAACGCAAATGAAACATAATTTATTATGAACACACAAGTAAAATGAGCTCTTGGAGAGTACAATAAGTCCTTAAAGAATGGGCAACCTTTTTCCCTCATGAATAAAGGATTTCAAGTCTTCACTTTCTTATGTGAGGATTTAGGGGCGAGAAAGGACCAGATATATTTGGGCCATCTGGAGAATATAATGTTTGGCCTGTAAATTTATTTGATGTTTTAAATTAACATTTTCCCTATTATAAATAAATGTATAAATTGATTCACAAGAAAATAATTAATTTTGGCAATATGTGCGGAAAATTCTTCATTTTACATAGAAATGCAATTAACTAAACAATGTATTCAATCAGTAAATGAGAACATTATATCAATATTAAAGTAAATTTAAAATTATTACTAATTATTCCTAATTATTTAGAAATTGAATGTAAATAAAACTTAAAATTTTTTTCATTATTATTATTAGTAAAATTGTTAGAGTTTGGGACATTTAAATTAATGATAGGCGCTAGCTGATTACTGCAATTTATTTGATTCTTACTCAAATCTAGGAGATAGGGATTGGAAATTGGAAAGTGGAGGAAGTTTAGACTTAATTTTCGGGAATTTCCTTATAATTTAAAGACTTGCCTAAATATCCTTCTAAGAGTTTGATAAACTTCTATCATCTTCGGCACTTAAGGTTTTTTATTTGCACCCCAAACTTTGCAAGCTTGCAAGCATAGTGATCGACGATCATCTGAAAAAATACTTAGTATTCCGAATTGTTTCGGTGTAAAATACCGCCACATTTACCATTTGTTTAACCAGTGAAGAAGTAGATACTAATTAACTAGAAAAAGGAAAAGTGGTGAAATATTTGACTAAACTTCTTAAGAAAGAGAAGAGAAAGACAGAAACTAAAATATCAGAGATAGCAATAAACAAAGAAGTACCGATAAAAACCAATGATTTTTTAGGACCAGTTATAACCATCGAATATTCATATAATTCTCTAAAAATTTCTGTAACCTACCAAACTTTTCTGTAAACTTGCATAAAATTATGTAAACCAGGTTAAATAGACACTGCATAGAAATATATAATAATGTTTCTCCGAAGCCCATTCGATCCGGAGTCCCCAAAGGCTCCGTCCCTTCTCAACGTTTATTCAACGTCTTCACCGCCAACATTTCCAAGTCGGAGCACACCTTCCTCCTCATGTACGCCAATGACATCTCCATCACCACTATCACCAAGTCGACCTAGATCATCATCAGTAGCCGCCAACGCCGGCTCCATATGCTAGTCACCTGGTTCGAACTTTCGAGAATGCAGATCAACCCCTCCAAGGCACCTAATTCGGATGGTCAAATAGCATCAAGTACCTGTGCCTCCACTACATCAAGTGGCTAGTATCGAAGACCAGGCCACCACCTCCACCAAGAAAGCGAAACTACACGGCAAGTTTTACCCACTCCTTAACAAGATTGTTGAGGAGTGAGTAACTCGCAAAAAGTTGACAATTTAGAAAATGATCATCAGAGCAGGCCTGATCTACTTCAGCTCAGCATGGTGCCAAATGTCACGTATACATAAATCCGCCCTCCAGAGTGTCCAAAACAAGGCCCTCCGCAACATCGCCAAAGACCCATGGTTCGTATGGAACATACAGCTTCACAGAGACCTCCAGATTCCCGACAATCCGGGATTCGCTGAGCTCAAATTTTTGGACAAAGCCACACACCACGAATCATTATTCCATACATATGGGGCACCCTGTATATATTTTTGAACTCGTGTTTTTACAAGCTTTTATTTGACACCCCACTCGATGATTTAGTAAAAATTTTTTTTTTTTACTTCCGGTTTCGTCCCCCCCAGTTAATATTTAACTTTCAAAACCACACGGTCCTAAGGAGGCCATCAATTCCTATATTAGTACCAAATTTCAACTTTCTATGTCAAATAGTTTCGGAGAAAATAGGGTATGACAGACGGACGGACAGTCACCGAAGTGACCTTATAAGTGTTCGATACGGAACACTAAAAAGGGTATAGACATTAGTTATCATTCACAGAAATTTTTAAAATATGGAACTTAACGTAACCAAATAAAACTTTTAAAGTAAGTAGATTACATTACCACATAGGTGTCCTAATAAAGGTATGAAAAAATTAAAATAAAGCATAAATAATAAAAACAACCGGTCAAGCGTAATCAGTGTTCCCTACGTTGATTGCTTATAAAATAAAAATTTTTGTTACGGCGGTATAAAATAATCAATGACTTCACAAAATACACCCCAAATGAGTTTTCAACAAAGTTTTTTTCCGATCTTTACTGAAGACTGATAACCTAGAAATTTTCGTTTTTTTTTTGATGTACCAGGTAAATTATTAAAGATAAGGCACTCGTGATAAATTTCGTTCAATCTACACCCTGTGGAGAATATTCCAGGATTTTTTCAAAATTTTTTGATCAGTATTTTTCGAGATAAGGGGAAAGCGATTTTACGCGATTTTTTGAAAATAATACAAAGAAAAGTGTGCGCAAGTATTACATTATATATATTTTTGAACTCGTATTTTTACAAGCTTTTATGTGACACCCCACTCGATAACCTAGTAAAAAATTATTTTTTGCACTTTCGATTTCAACCCCCAAGACTAACCCCTTAACTCAAAATTTACCTTTCAGAAATACACGGCTCTGATGAAGCCATCAATTCTCATATTAGTGCCAAATTTGAACTTTCTATGTCAAATAGTTTCAGAGAAAATCAGGTGTGACAGGCAGGAAGACGGACAGACGGACGGACAGACACCGAAGTGATCTTATAAGTACGGAACACTAAAAATAATAAAAGATCATTAATCAATTTTTTTATGATCATAACAGACGTGCTGTTGGAAATCCCTAAAGCGCTACAGGAGACAGGCGTGTGAGGAAAAATGATTCATATTGGTCTTGAAACGCTATAAATAGCACTCGATGGGAAACATATTCCTGAGCAAATCATTCTGAAGCAATGAGGTTCTCCATATAAAAGACCGTTTGAAAAGAGTTGTTCGAGTAGTGGCAAGCTGAACCTCATTCAGATGTGATGCATTAGGGCGACGTGTATTCCTAGCATTCACCGCTTTGGGAGGAATCAGTTGGACTATATCCATCGAATACTTTCGCAGAAAACACTTATATTTAGAATACACTCAGGTCGCCAACCGTTCTTCCATGTTCCAAGGAATCAAAGTTACTGGAGTTGTGGGTCTCCAATCAGGCGAGCAGCTCTCTTCTGAATAGAATCCAAGAAATACAGTGTACGTTTCGGATCAGAGCCTCAATCATAGGAACAGTATTTCATCATTGGTCGAATTTATGCTTTGTATAGAACTGAAAGTTGTTGTTTAAGCTTGTTAGTTCGAAATAATAGTCTTAATAGTAGTTGTCCTTCAACTTTATAAAATATTCAATATGTAAAAATAAAACATGACTTAAAGGAATTAAAATTTTTAAAATAAGATTTTAGCCAAAATCCCGAAAACAAAACTCTGCATGTCAAGATGAACTAAAATGGTTTAGCTATTTTATAACCAGTGAAAGAACCATAGTTCTTTAGGTAGTGTTATCTTGTTAACGTTATCTTTCCTCCTCAATTTTGCCACGCAGAACGTGTAACATTGGAACTTGCCCGCACGTTGTGGTGTCATTTTGTAACCTGCTAAACTGTCCTCAGTTTGAGGCATCTTTTTTTGTACCCTGTGAGAAGTTGTTTGTCCCACGCTTGAGCGCAATTTTGTACCGTTTGAATATTGGATGCCCCGAGCTTGAGCACAATTTCCTTGCAGCCCCGCTTTAATTTCTGATAATGAATTGAGTGAATCCTGATTTTAAAAGAACTAAAGAAATTAAACAAACACTAGCTCAGTTTTTCTTGGTAGAGAGATATGGGTAAGAGATAATTTTTGTACGTCTTTTTGGAATTTTTTTCTATTTTTTAAAAAGCTTCAGTTGTACAAGTTTTTTTTGGGCACCATTCATTTTAAAATAGAAAGGATCTAACTTCAGTTAAAAAAATGAAAAAATACTGAAGGGTTTTATGGGTATTACTAAAAAGAATTAGTCTATTACAACTTATCCCGAAAAGAAAAATAGGTATTCAGTGAGACACTAGCTTTAATTAACAAAAAGAAAATTTATTCATGTTTTTAAAAATAAAAAGTTCTAACCTTTGCAGTTCTACAAAAAAAATTCTAGCCTAACTAGTAGTTATTACATTTAAATTCTGAACTATGACTACCCCCGAAGACGAAAAATAGTGCTTTTCACTTCACTTTTTAGTCTGTTTAAATTGCTGTTAAGGCACTACTCAGGGATATGTCTATTGAAGGATGTTTTGGTAACTTACTGTTCCTATTCCGGCTTCGATGGAACACGACCGATTTCACACTTTTCTAGTAGACACTTAGAGAGCCCACTACGGCTTTTCGTTAAGAAACTGGTGCTTTACTTAGCTCGCATGATGGTTGTTATGAGCCTTTACTGCAGCTCAGTCGAAGGAAGCTTACTTGGCGGCTCCGATGAAAATTAGCCTGGCTGCGGCTTGATGGTACTCAGCCTCGGCGGCTAGATGGAAATAAGCCAAGACAGTCCTTTCTCGGACCCTTAAATAAACCGTGCAAACTCTGCCGGTAATATGGCGACGCCGGAACCAAAACTGCGGATACACACATTTCACCAATCGCGGCGTAGCGGTAGATTCGGTCAGGAACCCGCACTGCACAGTATATACCGAACATCTTGGGATCTCTGTTTAATATACCGTTCGATACAAAAATGAAAATAAGTACAATTTGAAGTGAAAAATCAGTAACATTACATGGTCTTAAAATCTAGGAAAAAATGAATGTTACATTTACCCCCTTCCAAAAAGAAATAGACTACACTAGTCTATTAAACTTAGGCTACTTATGAAAAGGTACAAAGTGGTACACTATCACTTAATACTAAGGTCAGAACTTAAAACAAAAGTACAGACTTCGGACCTTACTACTAGACTTAATTCAATTAAGCACTAATATTAAGTACAATGAAAACCAAATGAAAATCTTTGCATGATCACAAGAATCTTATAACTAGACTTAACTTAATTAGACACTAAGGTTAAGTACATCAAAAAGCAAATAAAAATCCTTGCATGAACATAAGAAATACCTGTTCAAAGTAACAATCGCGGTCTTCTTATATAAAAGAATCAGCTCTATTATTGTTACCAAAACAAAAAATTATATCTTTGTCTAGACTCTTGTCTAAATCAAAAAAAGTGAACTGAAACAAAATATGAACACCCCCCTTAAAATATTTTAAGGATTGTCTGAAAATTTTTTTATTTCAGCAAAAGAAATTTATAAAAATTCTTAAATAAAGAAAAAATAAAAAAATGATTCTAGTGCAAACACTTACACTAAAAAGAAAAAGTCTTGTCAGACCATTTAGCACAAGGCCAAAAAAAAACATCTGGATAAATATCCAGACAAACGCTCGGGAAAAATCGCCATCCATGCTCTAGCTCATCGCTAAGAGAACATTCTAAATCTAGTATCTCTACTAGTCGCATCAGAAAATAATCGCACTCTATCGCGCAATGTCGACGTCCTAAGACATCTAGACATGCTAAAATCGCTAGGGAAAACGCTCTGGTTGATCGCCAGAAAACACGTCAGCTTATCGCCAACAAAACACTCTGGTATATCGACAAAAAACTCGGCTCCTCGCCAGGAAAACACTCTGTAAGTAGTCCTCGACTACACAAAGTCTGCGTTCTAAAAGAACAATCCCGCCTTTAACATAGTGAGCAGCTATAAAAGCTAACAATATCACTATAGGCACAGTGAATAGCTATAAAAGCTAAAATTCACCCTAAACACAGTGAATAGCTATAAAAGCTAAAATTCACCAAACTGAATGATCCTGCTTCAAAAAGCAATGTTCACAAAGAACAGAATGATTAGTCCGCGCGCAACTAACATTCAAGGAAACATTCCTAACATAAATATATGAGACAGCAAGTCTCGAAATAGGACCTCCCTAAAGTCATAATCCTAAATATAGGAGTCCATAAGCAAAACGACTCAAAATCTCGCATTTTGAGCACATGCCCTCAGGCAACCAACATACACTGAAATATATACAGAAATATATACAGAAGTACATTCAGGAGTTCAAATCCCAAACTCTTGGTTACGATAACTCCATACTGAGCTTGGTGAAAGCTCTTAGCAAAAGCTAATCAAATCTTCAGCACATCGCACCAAAGTGACAAATCTGCCTAGAAACATGAGCCAGAAAAAACGCCCTCCGTCATTCTTCAGGGTGGCTACACAGAGATATAAAACTTAACCAGCATTGCGCTTCTCCAAGTTGCATGAAGAACCCTCGTGTACTGGTCTCGCCCTAGAACAACAACGAAAAACATTCGATCCATCCCACATAACAGGAGACAAAACACCTCACCACGATATACTGAATGGTGGAGACAATAAAATACAGAATTGGTGACCCTGGTGTCCACCAACAAAAGGGAGTAGATTATAGCATCCACTAAACTGAAACGGTGTCTACCACACCACCATAAGTCAAAAAAAAATTTAATCAATAGGGTGTTCCGAAACACACTACTGCCAACAGCCTGTCACCACTAATAGGCTAATTGGAGCTGAGGTCGACTACAGTAGCTAGGCTCTCCTTTGGTTCAAATAGAAATAACCATTGGGTAACAAAACCCCTAAAGGTCCCAAAGGTCAAACGTTCACCCCCCATAGACTACCCTTCCAATCAGTCTGTTCCTCAGGAAGACTAACTCCCTGCCAAACGTCGTAACGGCATCTGTTAGCACCCGGTGCATCACAGCCTGTAAAAACAGATAACTCATGGGATACAACCTAAAAGGTTTGCAAGGTTGACTTAACCAAGCTTCTAACGAAATTTTAAAAAAACGAAAATGAGCTTAAAAAGCTACATGAAGCAAAAATTTCTCAAATTTTCGGTGGCAACGCAACAAAACTTTTGAAGACGACAAGAGCTTTTCCAGCTTAATCAGAAACAAGAAGAAAACATCGTTGACAGCTAAAATATTCGATCATGGTGTTAATCGTCTCCCTAGACAATAGCCTCTAGAAGAAACTGCTACAGGTATCAGGCATAACCGTTTTCTGTCAGCCCAAACTTCTAGATTACCTCTTGGAAATCTAAAAATTCGGTTAGGAATCTTCCTTCACTGCGCTTAGCCTCTCTTGACAAGGTTCTCATCTCGGTATCAGATTTTGATCATTTCTTTGTGAAACGACTGTCCTAGTCTGCTCTCATCTCTTGTAAATGATCAGCCTTTAGTTCTCCTGCAGAACTTCAATTTTCTATCAATCTGATAGTAAACCGAAAAAACTCAACATACGCCTATGAGTCCATGCAAAAAAATTTAAAAAAAAATTAGTGACTCAAAGGTAACGTTTAAACGGCTCTGAAAAAAAAATAGAAAATACCCTCAGTTTGTCAATTCAGAAGAAGATCTAAATCAAAATAATCCAAGTCTTAGACTTACTGGATAAACCAAAATCAATTTACTCTTAATTGCACCCTACATATACCACTAAGGTAATAAAAATACACCCACTCGGGTAACAAACTTTGAAATTGCTCATAAAAATTTTGACTCTCCATCACACTACACGAGCTACATCTTGCGCTTGTCCTAACTCAAGATCACCTTGGATTGCCTCTAATCAAAATTTCGCTTCCAAGTGTCAAGAACTGGATATTATTTGGGGTCATAAGCAAATCAAATCCCGCGACCACCGACATACCAGTCTTATGATATATCCTGAGTGTGACTCCTTCGCAAGCTCGTAAAACTGAGTCGATGCTAAACATCACCCACAATCAACCTAAGTTTGGGATATGGCCAATACCCAAAACCTTAGCATTAAACAATAAAAGTAAGCTATTCTCTGCTCAACTTTTATAACAGTCAAAAAAAACGAGGTCGTCACCTCTACAGAGCAACATCAAAAAAAATTTAAGCAATTAAGATAATGTAAATATAAATTATTCTTCTTCTGACAAACTTTCACTAGGGTTAGGTCCGTTGAATGGTTTTAAGTCTTTAATATGCCATCGTCCTGTTTTAGTCCCATCTAAATTAACTAAACCATAAACTAAATCTGAAATCTTTTCTCTAATCACGCAATGCACATACTTAGGTACCAACTTAGATGTGAATTTATCTGCTGCACTGGAAAGAATTTTATTTTTTCGCCAAACGTGATCACCTATATTAAAGGCAAAATCCCTTTTTCTAAGGTTGTAAGACTTACTGTTCCGTTCATAAGCCTTATGTATCCTACTACGCACGTCGGTGAAAATATCTTTTAAACCCTTTAAATTTTCGGCGTACGCACCCCTGTTACTCGGAATTATTTCGCTGTCAACATTGACATCCAAATCCAAATTTTTATAAATACGATCCAGATAGAGGTATATGTCTGCCGTAAACTAAGAAAGACGGTGTGAACCCTGTTACTTCGTGTCTTGCGGTATTTATTGCTTGTTGGATTTTGGAAATATTGCCATCCCAAGTGTCATGTGAATCCACGTAACTTCTTAAAGCGGTCCCGATTGTTCGGTTATTACGTTCGACAAAATTACATTGTGGAGAGTACACGGGATTTAAAACGGATATTAAAACCATAAGTTTCACTTAGGCTCTTAAAACTCTTAGAGGTAAACTGAGTACCGTTATTGCATATTAAGAGCGATGGAACACCGTGGATTAGAAAGACATTATTTTCCAAAATTCTCTCTATATGTCCAGCTTTAGAGCTTTTCAAAGGAAATAGCATGGTATACTTTGTAAACCAGCAAGAAACCACGAGAAGCCATTTATTTCCCTTTTTTGAACGTGGGAATGGGCCTACTAGATCAGCTGCTACGACTTGAAAAGGGTAATTAACCGTTTTCTCTTTTCCCATCAGTCCCATAGATAGTGCATTTGGAGATTTCTGCGCTCCACATACTTCACAAGTCCTCACAAACTTTACGATGTCAAAACGCATTTTTGGCCAATAATACTGTTCCTGAACCCTGTGAAGAGTTTTATAAAAACCAAAATGACCAGAAGTAGGAGGAGTGTGACACATGTCTATAACTTCCTCTCTCTGTGGTTTAGGACCTAGTATTTTCCACTCGGGTACATTAAATTTTAAAGGCAACTGGTTTGGGATAAATTTGTACACGAAATCATTTTCCACCTTCCACTGCGGAAAATTTTGAGGAAATTCCTTAATTTGCTGCCGTAAATTATCGTACCATGGATCTATACGATCTATGTCTACTGTATCAATTCTTACGCCAATCTCTGCATTCGGTAATGGATAGTTATCAAATTTGTTGACCTCGTTGAGCTTTCTTCCGTCAAAGCACAGACGATACTGTCCATCGGCCTTTTTCACCAATAAGATTGGAGAACACCAGGGGCTGTTTGATTCTTCAATCACTCCGAGTTTCAACATTTCGTCTAACTCTTTATTTAATACTTTTGACATATAAGGAGACATGGCGAAGGGTCTTGTCTTTACAGGACTGGCATCAGCCGTATCTATAGACATGTTGATTTTATTCGTTCGGCCTAACCTATCTTTACTACTTATTTCATTGAAAGAGCTTATTACTTTTTCTGCTTTTAAGCGTTCCGTCCGCGAGAGATCATCTAGGGTACATAGACGCGAGAAAAGGTTTTCTAAAGAACTTTCTGAATAACAATCTTTAAAACTTGTTTGAGAATTGACTTCTAGGGACTGTGGATACCACGAATTATCTTTAAAATTTTACTAAAATTCCGAAATTTTGTGCAAAATCACATCCTAAAACCAAAGTATGTGATAGAGAAGGTACTACTAAAGCAGAAATTACTAAAACAATGACCATTGCAGACTAGCGGCAACTCAACCGTACCTAAAACTTTTAGATGGCTGCCATCTGCAGTGGTAACACTTCTATTTTTGACGTGGCATATTTTTATACTTAAACGACTTAAAGTTTTAATACCATTCTGACCTACAACGGAGGCATTTGCACCAGAGTCAAATAAAGCCGAGAAATGGGCACCTAATAGATTTATCTTGATATGCGGTCTGTTATCTTGATATTTATGCACGAATAAAGGAGACATGTGACCATTTGGAGAAGCAGGAGTTTTAACTTGAGAAGGAGAATTTTTATTAGACTTTAAAAAATCAGAAACTTTTTGTAACCATTTAGTCCAATCTGATCTATTGGAATATTTTTGTCCATCCGTGTTTCTAGAACGTTTTGGATTAGGGGCTTTACTGCGAACGTGAGCTTGTGACTTAGCCGAATGATTAGAGGCTTTTTTGTGGGACTTAGGGTATCCGCCTCGGTAAAATACCGTCCTTACTCGTTTTTTGTACATTTGGGGCATGATGTTAGTCTCACACCAGTTGTTCCACATTTGAAACAAAATACCCTCTTTGGTGCTGTACAATTTTGGTAAGTGTGATTCGGGCCTGTGCAATTCCAACACGTGAAAATTGCCTTAGGTGAAACCGGCTTGTCATTCACTTTAGCTGCAGTGTCGCTAATTTTTGAATCACTATCTTTTCTTTCACCCGTTTTCCGGTTACTCCTAGAGTTCCGATTTAAATTCCCAACTTTATTTGTCGAGACTCCACTTCGGCCATTTGGATTATACTCTACTTGATGTATATTAGTTTCGCTTTTTGGTCTGCTCTTTTCCAACAAATAATCGGACTCTTCAAGTTTTCTACATAACCCGGCGAGTTCGGCTACCGAATTAATATCTAGTAGAGCTAACCGATTGACGAAACTAGGCAGAATATTCCTCCGTATAAATTTAACTTTGGTACTTTCCAAAGGCTTGATGGACAACCTACTAAATAAAGATTCCATGTGGGCAATAAAAATCACAGTGGACTCATTCTTCCTTTGTCGCCTCCTCTTTATTTCCGACCACAATTCTTCATCATCATCACAGTGCAAGAAGTCCTTCTTTAGCCTATCTACCAAGGAATGCCAGTCGCTGACACTTGATTTTATGCTTCTAAACCAAATGAAAGCATCGCCAGTGAAAAATTCAACAGCAGAGCCGAAAAGTTCATCTTCCGATACTTTCCTAGCTTGTGCTATTTCAGTCAGCCTCTCCAAAAAAGGATAGAGCCTCTTTGAGTCTCCGTTAAATTTCAATTGCCATTCGCTGACAGGAATATTTCTGGCTGCGCAATTCACGATTGGAGCTGGTACGTTTATGACTGGGGTTGTAATAGACAACTGTGGTAACTCATGACCAGGAGCTATCTTTTCGGCAAGATTGGCTTCCATGAGTACACACGTAGCTATTGTTTCTTGAACATATTTGGAAAACTTCGACGCTTCCTCTTCGTCATCCGGCATGGGAATTCTTTGTACGCGACCCGCTACATGCGATAAACGTGATTTAACCCGGTGTACAAGTGAATCATTTGGATCGCCGTCATAACTATCGATTAAGTTTTGGATAGAATTTAAACTCTTTTCGATACCAGCCGTTTCTTCTTTAAAAGACAGGGTGTCATCCCCTATTTTTATCGTTTTTTTTTTTTTTCGGGGTTCATTAATTTCTTTACTTAAGATCCTCGTTAGAATCTTTCTTTTATCCGCGACCGGACGTTCTGAGAAAATACGACGGATTTTCAGTTCATAGTCTAATTCATATTCCAGTAGGTGATTCACTTTAAAATTAAAGGCTTCCATGATAAATGAATACAATTTAAAAGAACTGTTTAAAAAGTCGTGAAAATATTTCTCCTGTGCTCCCAATAGTCAAAAAAAATAAAAAATATGTAAAGGCACTTAAAATATGTAAACTTCTTTACCAAACATTTAAAAAATCTTCGACAATTTCAAAAAAAAAATTTCTAAGTATCGCCTTGTATTAAAATTCTTTTACCAAATATGTTAAGAATTTTCAACAAAAAAAATCTCCAGATATCGTTTCGTATCAGCTAAGTATTTTTAATATTCATGCAAAACATCGGTGAGAAGAAAGAACAGTTTTTTGTTCGGTTAACCGCAAAATAAATCTAACACTGCAAAAAAATTAAAGTAAACCAGCACATCTGCTAATCTGAACTATAAAAGTAGCTTTTAAGAAAAAAGTAGGAATCTCTTATCTTAGAGTCGATTAACAAAATTCAAATATCTATACCACCATCAGATAAATTGAAATAAAAAATTCTACAAATTTCCTGCTTTTGTCTTACTGCTATAGTGTAGTTTCGTTTAATAAATATTATGAAATAAAAATATCTGCAAAGTTAGAGCTTTTACTTTGTTCGAAAGCTAGTACACTGAACCCTTTAAAAAATAAAATTCCCAAAGCCCCGCGTTGACAGCGCTATTTTGTAACATTGGAACTTGCCCGCACGTTGTGGTGTCATTTTGTAACCTGCTAAACTGTCCTCAGATTGAGGCATCTTTTTTTGTACCCTGTGAGAAGAAGTTGTTTGTCCCACGCTTGAGCGCAATTTTGTACCGTTTGAATATTGGATGCCCCGAGCTTGAGCACAATTTCCTTGCAGCCCCGCTTTAATTTCTGATAATGAATTGAGTGAATCCTGATTTTAAAAGAACTAAAGAAATTAAACAAACACTAGCTCAGTTTTTCTTGGTAGAGAGATATGGGTAAGAGATAATTTTTGTACGTCTTTTTGGAATTTTTTTCTATTTTTTAAAAAGCTTCAGTTGTACAAGTTTTTTTTGGGCACCATTCATTTTAAAATAGAAAGGATCTAACTTCAGTTAAAAAAATGAAAAAATACTGAAGGGTTTTATGGGTATTACTAAAAAGAATTAGTCTAGTACAACTTATCCCGAAAAGAAAAATAGGTATTCAGTGAGACACTAGCTTTAATTAACAAAAAGAAAATTTATTCATGTTTTTAAAAATAAAAAGTTCTAACCTTTGCAGTTCTACAAAAAAAATTCTAGCCTAACTAGTAGTTATTACATTTAAATTCTGAACTATGACTACCCCCGAAGACGAAAAATAGTGCTTTTCACTTCACTTTTTAGTCTGTTTAAATTGCTGTTAAGGCACTACTCAGGGATATGTCTATTGAAGGATGTTTTGGTAACTTACTGTTCCTATTCCGGCTTCGATGGAACACGACCGATTTCACACTTTTCTAGTAGACACTTAGAGAGCCCACTACGGCTTTTCGTTAAGAAACTGGTGCTTTACTTAGCTCGCATGATGGTTGTTATGAGCCTTTACTGCAGCTCAGTCGAAGGAAGCTTACTTGGCGGCTCCGATGAAAATTAGCCTGGCTGCGGCTTGATGGTACTCAGCCTCGGCGGCTAGATGGAAATAAGCCAAGACAGTCCTTTCTCGGACCCTTAAATAAACCGTGCAAACTCTGCCGGTAATATGGCGACGCCGGAACCAAAACTGCGGATACACACATTTCACCAATCGCGGCGTAGCGGTAGATTCGGTCAGGAACCCGCACTGCACAGTATATACCGAACGTCTTGGAATCTCTGTTTAATATTCCGTTCGATACAAAAATGAAAATAAGTACAATTTGAAGTGAAAAATCAGTAACATTACATGGTCTTAAAATCTAGGAAAAAATGAATGTTACAAACGTATGTGTCAAAAGTCCTGACATAAATTTACTTTTTAAAGAAAAGATTTTAGTAACTACTAAGCTTATATTACGTGGGGTAGTTATGCCTACACACAGACCTACTATCTATAGAATAAAAAGTTTAAATATGGCCTGTGGATTTTCATGGCGCGCAATTGAGAATGGACTCACGGCATTAAGCATGATATTACATTTTAGAAATTTTCGTTATTTTTTCCTTACAGTTTCTTTCAGCTTCCCATTAGGCACATTCTTCGTAGAAACGGGAAAACATAACTTAAAGTGGAACAGAAGTCTTCATTGCTTTGATAAAATCAAAACTATGATAATTGATGTTAGAACCTGTCAAATGAGGGTGACTTTCCCACGTTTCACTTACGATTGCACAATACATCTCTAGGAATCTTTACTCTCCGAGATTAAAATATTGAGGGACTCTGGAGAAACACCAATCAAGTAGCTACACCTGACCGATGTTTAGCATTCAGTGACGCAGCATAATAATAGGTTTCCACTTGTAATTCAGACAGTTAACAGTTTTAACAGTTAAAAAGGGGTGATGTCTTTACGGCAATATCCATCGTTTGTAAGGTCAAGAAAAACGGATTAGTCTCTTTCTGTTTCTGTTGAGATCGAATATCAGGCGCAGATCCACAGGTGGGCCGAAGGGCCCCCCCTCCCCCCAAGGTCTGAAATTTTAGTTTAATAATCAAGCCAATTTTTATATATTTCTGCAGAAAATATTACGAAAATATTTCTGTTCTAAGTTTATAGCATTGAATGCATGAAAATGACCTAATAATTAATTATAAAATTTAAAGTATTCCACATATTTGCACTAGGTTAGTAAACTCTTTGTCTGGTGAACGTAAAAGGCTTGTTTGTTTTTCAAACAAGAGGAATATATAAAATATTTGATCGCCCATTTTCCATACTGCATATTTACTTTGACTTAAAATTTAGTTTTTATAAATAATAAAAACAATAACTCATTTAGTTAATTGGATAATGACAAGTCAATTTAAATTTCCCTTTTGTAAATTATAAAATAACTAACATTTAGGGTGCCTTCAGATGATTGTGGAATAAGGATACGGAACGAAAAAATTAACCCACTTTTCAATTTTAAATTTTTGTACAAGTTCAGTTCTGTGTAGGGAGATACACGTGCAGTTAAAATAGATAAAATTATGAATATAAAATATTGTTATTTATTTGTAAAATAAATACCTAAATGTATTAAATACGTATATTTTGATTCAAAAATTTAATTTGTGTAACTTCAGATGCATATATGTGATAGTTACTAGACAAAATATTTTATTTACGTATATAAACGTCACTATTTATTTATGTATTTGTGTATTTATTAACAACTAATACATGGAAGTAGGGTTAAATGAAGTGGTAGAAGAAACAATAAATATTCCATTAGTATTAGCTAATTTTCGTGAACAAGATAATGATTATTGATCAGCATTTGATCAAGCAACTAAAATTGCAAGAGATAATGTTGGTATTCTAAAAAAAAGGTTAGTCAATAACTGAAAGAGGAATCATGTGAGGTAGATAATGTAGGAAATAATGTTGGTAACATATTGCATAATGATAATACAAGACAACTACATAAAACCGGAACGTACCAGAAACAGTATGTTAATTTAAATCAACTGAATTCCTACGAATGGGTAGTTTTTCGCTTGAAAAAAAAGGTTTTTTTGTAAATATTGTCCTCCTTTTATCACCTCTGCTGAGGGTAGGTGTCATGGAATCACTCGGTTTAGAGGTCATCGAGACGATGGCAAAATGACAAGTTACGAATTTAATTTAGTTATAAACGTTTTCGGGCTTTAGTACACTTTCGAATTGAAAAAGGTGATATCATTTTAAAGAAACATCTTGAAGACTCGTCATCTCGTGCCACATATATAAACAAGATAGCTCGAAACGAGTAGATCGATTGCTGTAGACCTGATATATTATCTGAAATGATTATCAGAATTCAAGCTGCAGAAATTTATAGTATAATGTTTCAAATAAGTCGCAACTATAACTAATTAGGTACACTGATGATAAGAATATATTAAAATTGATCTGTGCAGCAATAGGAAAAATTGTCATAAATTCTTTTTTTTTTGGGTCTAGCACACGTGCTACAGGGAAGTCCCTAAAGCGCTCCAGAAGCGGCACGTGTGCGGAAAAAGCGATCCGCGATGTTCTTGAATCGCTGTAAAGTGTACTCGGTGGGAAACAGAGCCCTGGGCAAATTATTCCAAAGGGATGGGGTTCTCCATGTAAAAGACTGCTTGAAAAGCCTTGTACGTGGAGTAACAAGCTGAACCTCATACGGATATGAAGTATTAGCGCGGCGTGTATTTCTAACATGCATCGCTCTGGGAGGGATTAAGCGGGCTACATCCTTCGAATACTTTCCATCAAAATACTTGTAGGATAGGCTCAAGTCGCCGTCAGTTCCGGGTCTCCAATCAGATGAACAGCTCTTCTCTGAACAGAATCCAACAAATGTTTAAAAAAAATATATAAATTTAAATAATTGCGTTGTCATAATAACTGACGGTTGCAGTACTATGGTGTCCGAGCTGTCAAAAAAGTTATAGAAGTAACTCCTGATGAAGTTTTTCACCTTTCCATAACCATATTCTTAATTTAAGTATTATTCGAACATCTCGAGTTCAAGCTCATTGTTTCAACAATAAAAGAGATGATAAATTTTTGAAAGGTTCTTCTAAGAGAGAATTTGTTTTGAAAATAGCAGTGAGGCATAAGCTTTCTTGGCTTTGCTGGACCCGCTGGATTGAGAGACATAATGGAGTACTGCAATTTCGATCTGCTCTTGCAAAAATTGTTTCAGTCTTATAGTCGATAAGTGAACGGAAGGATTTAGCAACAGCTGTTAAATTCGAGGTCTAAGTGTGGCTTTAGGTGACAGCCAAACACTTGTGACAATTGTAAATCTATCGGATTTACTCACTTGCACTTTGTTATTAAGTCAATTCTTTCAAGGGATTCAAATAGACTCAAAAGCTGCTCAGGATTGTTTACACGATACTTTAACAATTTTACAAAGATGCCGCAACAACTGCGAAACTGTTTTTAAAACAATATATGAAGAAATATGTGGGATTGCTAAAGAATTAGATGTGGAAATAAAGATGCCCAGAAAACTTACAGAAAACCTCTTAAAGAAAATCATCCTACTAACGACGTGATATCCTACTTTAGACAAACGATGTATATACAGGCCCTTGATAATTTTATTGCCCGTCTGATTTTATCTATTGCCGCTCTAAACAGTTAAGTAGATGTAATGTTTTTCCACTCTCGTAAGTTTTTCAACCAGGAGTCGCGGCGGCTTCCTGGTTCTCGCTTACCGATTATTTTTCCTTCAATTATAAGTTACAGGAGCTCATACTTTTGACTTCTCATAACGTGACCAAAGAAAGTGCTTTTTCTTTCTTTAACATCTGGATTCAACTCTCGTTCCTTTCCCCTCCAATCAAGTATTTTCACATTTGTGGTATACGCTATTCAAGAAACAGGCAGCATTCGGCGATAGCACCACATCTGGAATGATTCCATTCTTTGTCGTGTTGTCTCTGTGATTATTGCTGCTTCTATACCGTATAACATGACCAAGAACCCATACCATCTTAGCACACTTGTTCTTGTTTTTAAGTTTAGTTGGCAGTTACAGAGTATGCTGCGCACTTTATTAAAGGAGCTTCGTGCTTTTTCAATTCTTGAGCGTATTTCGTTTTCAATAGAGTGGTCCCATTCTTCACTAATTACGCTTCCTAAGTACGTTATTTTTGTTACCCTTTCAAGTGTTTGTCGATGTACTTTAATATTTAGGTTTGTATTAAGATATTGATCGCCATTTTTTTTGGTTTTGTTCGTATTCAGTTTCACTTCATATTCCTGATATGCATCAACAATTGCATTCATGAGTCTTTGTAGGCCTTCTTCACTGTCCACTAGAATGGCTGTATCATCGACGTAGTGGAAGTTATTTACACACACACATACACCATAATTGTAATTCCATCTTTTTTACCAGAAAGTGCTTTATTAAAGATTTCCTTCGAATAAATATTTTATTTTTTGGGACATGCGATTCTCAACTTTTATTTTGGCAGTTTGATTCCAGTATAAATTTGATATCATTTGTAAGTCTTTGTCATCAATGTTTCTGTCAATTTATATTCTTTCTTATCCACTCCTAAATGTAGGCATCTTCCAAAACCTCCCATGCCCTTCTATCCATTGCAACTTGTGTCCAGTTCGTTCCTGCAATTCTCTGGATGTTGTCTCGTCATCGCTTTTATGGTCTTTCTTGGTCTCCCTTGGTCTCCATGTTAACAATTTATTAGTCCGTCTGCCCGGATCTTGTCTCGCAATGTCACTTTAGCCATGCTATTTTTTCCAAGACATCCGGTATTTTTGTTCTTTCTCGAATATCTTAGTATCTGATTCGGTCTCTAAGGCTTATTTCAAGCATGGCTCTTTCCATTGCTCTTTGAGTGATTTGGTTTGTTAGCCGACTTACGAGTTAGTGCCGTAGTTTCTAGACTATAAGTGAGAACAGGCATTATACAACTATTAAAAACTCTTTTAAGATTTATTCGGATAACTAGTGACTTCGTTATATGTTCCAGTTTGCTGAATGCTGCCTATCCCAGACTTGTTCATCTGGAGATTTCCGCATCTTGGTTCTCTTTTCCTAATGGGATATTGTGTCCTAAATAGATGTAAAGGGCACGTTTTCGAGCAATTGGTTGGCAACAGTCACATCTATGTCTCGAGGACTCATAATTTTTTTTTTTTTTTTTTTTTTTTTTTATGGGTCTAGCACACGCGCTACAGGGCAGTCCCTAAAGCGCTACAGGAGTGACACGTGTGCGGAGAAAGCGATTCACGTTGTTCTTAAATCGCTGTAAATTGTACTGGGTGGGAAACACAGTCCTGGGCAAATTATTCCAAAGGATGATATAAATGACTGCTTGAAAAGCGTTGTACGAGAAGTAACAAGCTGAACCTCATACGGATGTGAAGTATTAGCGTAACGTGTACTTCTAACATGCACCGCTCTGGGAGGAATTAAACGGGCCACATCCTTCGAACACTTTCCATGAAAATACTTGTAGAATAGGCTCAAGTCGCCAACCGGTCTTCGATGTTCCAGCGAATCAAGGCCACCTGTCAGTTCCGGGTCTCCAATCAGACGAACAGCTCTTCTCTGAATAGAATCCAACAAATGCAGTGTATGTTGCAGCAGGAGGGAAATATTCTCTTTCTGTAAGATAGCTGGAAAAGTATTCCTTCAGTGCCAGAAGTCTTTTTGGTGTCTAGCTTCATCAAAATACGTTTTATGATACGCTGCCTGAAGACAATATCGGGCATCCTTGACTGCACTATGGGAATATTAGGTGGTGTTTTTCCTTGGAAATTGAAATGGAAATTATTTGTATTCATTTCTAGTTCAACCTTTAAGGAAGTCACACTGGTTCAAAATTCTTCCAAATAGTGTATGTGGCGGTATTTTGAAACTAAAACAATTCGGGATACTAGATATTTTTTTAGATGCTCCCCGATCACTGTGCTTGGAGACTTGTAAAGTTTGGGATGGAAATAAAAAATCTCAAGGGCCAGATAGGGTGGAAGTTAATAAAACTGAAAGAAGTATATTTGAGCAAATATTTAAATTATAAGAAAATTTCCTAAAGTCAAAGTTAAAGCTTTCATTTTCCAATTCACACGCCCTACTTCCAACATTTGAGTAAGAATCAAATGAATTGGAACAGTCAGCTAACTTCTACCATTAATTTGATTGTCTCAAACTATAACATTTTTACTACTAATATTAATGAAAGCAATTTAGAGTTTTACTTACACACAAGTTCTAAATAATCAGGTATAATTAGTAGTAATTTTAGAATTTCCTATTTACTTCGATACTGGTATAATGCTCTAATTTACTGCTCGAGTTCATTGGTTGGTTAAGTCCATTTCTAAGTAAAAAAAACGGTCAAGTGCAAGTTGAACTTGCGCAATTAGTGTTCCGTAAGTTCATTGATTTAAAATAAAAAATTTTGTTAGGGTGGTATAAAATGATCAGTGACTTCACAAAACACACCCTAAATGAGTTTTTTAACAAAGTTTGTTGACAACCTTTACTGAAAATTGATGACCTTGAAATTTTTGTTTTTTTTTTTTATACCAGGTAAATTATTAAAGGTAATGCACTCGTGGTAATTTTTGTTCAATCTACACCCCGTTGAGAATATTCCAGAGTTTTTTCAAAATTTTTCGATAAGTACTTTTCGAGATAAGGCGGGTGGACAGCGATTTTTCGCGATTTTTTAAAAATAATACAAAGAAAAGTGCACGCAAGTATTACATTATAGATATATATATATATATATATATATATATATATATATATATATATATATATATATATATATATATATATATATATATATTTTACTCGTGTTTTCACAACCTTTCATTTGACACAACACTCGATGACCTAGTAAAAATTTCTTTTTTCACTTCCGATTTCACCCCCCAAAACTAACCCCTTAAGTCAAAATTTAACTTTCAAAACTACATGGCTCTGATTAGGCCATCAATTCCTATATTATTACCAAATTTCAACTTTCTATGAAAAATAGTTTCGGAGAGAAAATCGGATGTGACAGACAGACAGGCAGACAGACAGACACCGAAGTGTGGAACACTAAAAAGCATTTTTCTCACTTGTTAACAAAATTAATCTTTTTTTGTAAATCAATATGTACATTTATTTACAGTTAGGAACATGTTAATTTAAAAAATGGGGATAATATTACCCTTTTAGATGGATATTGGCAAGGATGTCAGAATATCTGCCAACGTTGTCCAAATGCCAAAACATACGTTTGTACTTAACAGCATTTTTTAAACAACACGGTAGTGTTGCCATAGGCGGTATTGCATTTCTGCAAAAACTACTACCTATGTATATGTGCAAGCCAAATATACTTAAATAAATTAATAAATAAGTATTCTGACCTGCCGAGATTCAACCCCGGGACCCTTGATAACGTATGCCGACACGATAACTACGGAGCTAGGGCCGCCACAAATAACATAAATACATTTAAAGTCCAAACGTTATATTCTCCAGATAGTCCAAATATACCCTTTTTCATCCCTAAAAACCTCACATTAAACATAAGAATTAAAGACTTTTATTCATGAGGAAAAAAGGTTGCCCATTCTTTAATTGTAATCCCCAAGAGTTCATTTTACTTGTGTGTTCACAATAAATTATGTTTCATTTGCTTTTGTTGTCTTATTTTCAAATTAATTTAAGACCAATATTACAAATATACAAATATTTTCCAGACACCTGATGAGGCTTCGTTTTGCTAAATATTTTTGAACATTTTCATTCATTGCCGGCAATAAAATTAAGAAAACCTGTCTTGGATAAAATAATGAAGTAAAATTATTTGGTTAAACTATTAATTACAAAGACAGACACATAAAAAACTTTTTGAGAAGATTACAGAACACTGAATAGCTTTTTTTTAGGTATCAATTGTAGAGTCGTTCATCGCTTTGGCGCGCGAAGCATCGGTTATCTGAGGGTCAGTAGATTTTCGGACGGTCAAATCTCGGGCGCCATCTTTTGGATTCACATGGCAAAGGGCCCATCGGAACCTCGCGTGGCTTGTTACAGTTGAGAGAAGTTAACCCAGCGATCAATGCGCATGTCAGCTAGTAGCTGACTATGGCTTAACAGGTGCATCGCCCTGAAAGGTAAAAGGACAGAAAAAGAAATAAAACAAGAGGTTTAACTAAGGCTAAATGAAGATGAGGGATCTGAAGGAAGGCAGTATGCGGGTAGGCGCGTATGCGCGAGAATGTACGAAATCGAACGCAATGCGCAAGGCAGCTAGTGGTACACGCGTTGACTTCGACAAAGTAGTAGCAAACGTTCCCATTGATCAAGACGGATGCGAATCGTGGGCGGTAGGTGGCAACGAGATGATGGGATAAACCAGAATGTCTTACCTCGGTCGGTACCCTTTTCCAACAGCACATCAGACATTCCCCATTAACAATCACGGCCGAATCGGAGTGTCATGTCTCAGTCGGCCTTCTTTTTTCGGCAACACCCCATTTATTATCGAGCTCATTTCAAGGGAGACTAGTTTATTTTGTTTTTCAATCTTATTGTTGTAGCCTTCGTTATTCCGAAAACTTTTTTTAAAATCTAGAAAGCAGCGCAAACTCGCCCTGTTGGCTAATAGAGGGAGCCAAAAAAGGAAAATCTTAAAAAAAGTTCTATTAATTTCTGGTAAAATTTAGTTACTCCATTGACCTATTCAGTGAGAAACTCAGATAAGAGGTCAATACATTTAAAAGTGAGACACAATTTTAAAATTTAGCTAGTTTAATTAGAATACGATAATATGAAAAATAAAAGATCTTTTAAATCGTTCTTCGTATGGAGAAGTTTGTTAGAAAGGTATGTTTATAAAATTATACGTTTAATATATTACCTAAACAATGTGACGATAGCTGAAGGAAAATACACCAAAATTTAGAGGTCAAATTTTTACATGAAAGAAATATACAACAAATTTATATGAACTTTATTAAATTTACTTACTAACCCTAATATCCTAATAGTAGGATTTTTTTGGTCCTAGAACCGAAAATAAATTATGGTATGGGGTGGGTATTTGTATCAAATTTAGCTGCTTAATAGATTATATTATCATAGGTAAAAAACAAACTATGATAAAATTCTAATGATAAAATTATAACAATTATTGCAATCCATCTGAAAACCGACAAACACAGACGGAATTGAACTTAAGGGAAGGGCTTCCTTTCCAGGATACTTTCAAATAGGAGAGTTATCCCCCATACGTTTGGAAGAAATAGCTGTTCTGCATTCTTTTGAGGTATACCAAAAGTAAATATATTATCTAAGATAAGACTCATTTAATATAAATTATACCGTAAAGGACATCCAAAAAAAGCTATCTAATGATAATTTTTTTTAATACAACATAGTATTTAGCGTACTTTTTATAAATTCTGTACAGGTAAATTCATATAATCTGAGGTCACACGTTAGCAAAGTACATTGAAGACTCAATTATGGCGATTTTTACGTCAATAGGAACCTTTAGGCTACTCAAAAACTAATTAGCACCGATATAGCCATGTACCAAGCCAGAAAGAGACTAATAAATAATATATATGATACCTTTAATAAGATATAACCAAACAATCTCAAAAACTGTATTGCAAGACTCTATATCAAAATCTAATAAAAAAAGGCTAATTGCAAGAAAAAACTGTAACAGCTATGTAACAGGGCTCTGAAATTTTTCTGACATTATCAGCTATTTTGATGATTATACAATTAATTTTTTTTTAAAGGAATTTTAACTAAAACAAACCATTCTCACTGTTCGAGCTTAAGTGCCAAAAGGTTATCTTTCTCTTTCGGCTAACCTGAAAGAATGATTGACTTATTTTAATTCAAGTGTTTTTGAATGTAGCAGTAGGCTGATTGACTAAACTGAATGTCTAGCCATGGTGTTTTTTGATATTAATTTTATCCCGCAGTGATAATATATTATGTATGTATATATATATAATATATATATATATATATAATATAATATATATATATATATATATATATATATATTCTTCTTTTTCTTCACCGCATTTATAGTTTAATACCTGAATGGACGATTCAGTACCACGATTGCCCTTCTTCGCATATTATTGCGTGATCGCCTTCAACATTTTTCTTTAAGATTTTTCAAAGTTTTAGTAAATATCTATCGTATATCTTTTTTCAGATCTACAAGCAAATATACTTCCAGATTTCCCACCACCTTCTCTATTATTTGGTTTCATAGTATATCATCTATAGTGGACCTACAAGCTCGGAATCCTGTATGTTCTTCTGATTCCATGTTTTGATGCTCATTTTCTATTTTGTTTTGTAAGACGTTTCCGTATAACCCACGTATTCTGCTAGTAATTGCTGTTCCCCGGTAATTTTTAGAGTTAGTTTTGTCTCCTTTCTTATGTATCGTTGTCATATACGAGTTTTTTGTTTGTATGTTCCGTATTTTAATAATTCTGTTAACCTAAGAAATATTTTGCAATAAATATAAAAGTTGAAATGATAAGGTTATTGATTAATTATTAACGCTAATGGCCTAATTAATAATTTAGTGTCAAAATAATGAGTGTAAATGAATTTTAAAGCACTTTTTAGGTTTTAAAAGGTATTAAATCTATCCAAAAAAAATGAAAATTAAAGCGTTGGGTTGTATCTATTCACAAGAACTTAAGATATGCAAGTTAAAATTATTGATTAGTGTTAAAATGGAGCGAAACACGGCATGCCCTAGTTTGGTGATTGAGGCACGAAAGGTCCAGGTTTGTCCATTATTCTTGGACACATGTTCATTTAAAGCAAAGGTTATACTTACTGATGGTCTTAGTGTGATTAGCTACTATATCGGGTTGCCCAGAAGTTGATATACACCGTGTTGTCTATAACTACTTTAGACAACGAAATCGAATTAAGTGTACAACTAGAGTTACAATAGAAGCCCATTTTATAACGAAAGTAGTTGATAGTTCCGGTTTTATAGAAATTACGACAATCTTTTTAGTTTAAAATATAGTGGATGTGTGAATTAACTTTCAGGAATTTTTCGGTAAAAATATCGCTTTATTGTAAAAAATGGTTACAAATTCATTATTGAAAGTACTTGCATCGCTAGCCACTACTTTCTCCCATCTTTGTCGCAGCATATAAATACCACGTTGAAAGAACGACTCATCTTTTGAAGCTATCCACGAATCGACCCACCTTTTGGTATCCTCATAAGAATGGAAGCTTTGTTCAGATAGGCGGCAAAAACAAGTGATAATTAGAAGGAGCAATGTCTAGTGAGAATAGCAGATAAGGTAGAATATTCCATCCAAGCGCTCGTAGCGTTTCCTTGACGGATTTAGCAACATCTGGCCAAGCGTTATCATGTTGAAAAATAACTTTGTCGTGTCTTTTGGTGTATTGCGGACATTTGTTCTTCAGCGCTCAACTCAACTGTATCGATTGTTATCGGTAACGTTCCCAGTAATAGTTTCGTTGAGTTGGAGCACCTCATAATACACTACACCCAGATAATCCCACCAATACACTTTAAAAGCTTCGTGCCATGAAAGGTGAAAAAATCGCCTTTCAACGTCTCTCTCGGTTTCAATTCGTACGGCACCTACTTTTCTTGCTTTTGAATCATTCCTAGTGCAAATAAGCGCTTGGAAATGGTTGTGCGATCAACTCCTCATAATTCTGCAAATTCTTTTTCCATTTGGCACGGGTTTTCATTAAGTAATGCCTCCAATTCTTCTTCTTTAAACTTTTTTCGGCTGGTCTGGACGTTCTTTATCTTCCGTGTCGAAATCACACACTTTTAAAGCATCGAAACCAGTACTCACATATTTTTATCGAAAGAATATAATCAGCATATGTTTCCGACAGCAATTGATGACTTGCAGCACCGCTTTTCTTGAAATTAAACAAGATAAGTAAGGTTTTCCGCAAATGGTGTCTTGCTGGCACGTAATTCGACATATTTAATGCTAAAAAAAATATACTGTTTACACTTCGGCAAAATAAGGTATACTAAAAATTAAAGTCTAATAATGGTGCTTTACCATGAATATAGCAACAGTGTGCCCCGATGCGATATAAAACAAGTACACCCTCTCTTAGAAATCCCTCAAAATTAATTCACACTCCTTATAAATCGCCTTTATACTTTTTTTCAAGTCAGTCAATGAAAGCGGCACCCATGGAATATCACTTTAACCAAATTTTGAAGCTTCATCTGTCATATAAATACAACCTAAATTTCACGTCGATCTGTCAAGTCATTGTTAAAGTAGACGTGTTTAAGTATTTCTTTAAAATGGAAAAAATTGAATATTGTGCAGTAATAAAATTCTTTGTTTTGGAAGGTTTATCGGCAACTGAAATCTATGCAAAGTTAGTGAAAGGGTCAAAGGAGTCTGTTTTTTCATTTTCAACTGTTTATAGATGGACTCGAGTTTAAACGTGGTCGTACAAGCGTCAATAATAATCCACGTTCAGGACGTCCAAAAACTGCAAAAACTGAAGGAACTGTTGTGCAGGTGCAAGATGTGCTAACAGAAGATCGTCGATTAATCGTGAATGATTTAGCGGGGCTACAGGCATTTCACATGGTTCGGTACATGAGATCTTAGCTAATGTTTTGGGTACAAGAAAGCTATTTACAAGATGAGTGCCGCATTTGGTAACATCTGAACAAAAATTTACTCGAGAGAAACTTTCTAAACATCAGAACAAAGCTGATTTTGTGCGTCGATTTATAACTATGAATGAGACTTGGTTTTACCAGTATGATCCTGAACTGCGACAATAAACCGCACAGTGATCTATACCTGGTTGTTCAGCTCCAAAGCAGCCAAAATGGTCAAAGTCGTCCAAAATATTATGTTTTCAGTTTTTTGGGATCCAAGAGGAATTTTGTTAATTGATTACCTTCAACTGGTAAAACAATCTCAGGAGAGTATTATTGTAACCTTTTGGACCAGCTGGATAAGAAAATTCTTGAGAAAAAGCCCGGTTTGAGGAAGAAACAAATATTTCAACATGATAATGCACCTGCTCAGCTTTGGCAATGGTAAAACTGGTCGGATTAAAGTATGAATTGTTGGGATATTCACCCTATATGCCAGATCTGGCTGTCTGACTTCCGTCTGTTCCCAACCTCAAGAGATTTCTACGTGAGAAGCGTTTTTCAAAAAATGACGAGATGATGGCATCTGTAGATGGGTATTTTGAAGGTCTTCTGGAAAACTACTTCAGAGATGGGATAAATAAATTGGAAAATATCATCTTGTTTTATTTCCGCTTCAAAACTTATTGACTGACCTATATTTTTAGTTCTTCGAAAAATTCTATACAATTTTCGTGTACTATTCTATATTTCATATATCAATAGTTTTTCAGATGATAACGTAACAAATTTTTTACCAGTATTCAATTTTTTAAGAAAAAGTTTGACTATAACCCTAAAAATATAGTTTCGGGAGATGCTTTTAATATGCTACTTAATAAAGTAAAATTTAAAAAACAATTAACAACTTTAGCAGCAGTTTTCAAATTTTGTAATTTTAAGTTGCTCGATTTTTTAAACTTAACTGTCGATTCATAAACGATATTTTATTATCCAGCTGATTGCGAAAAAGTCAACAATTATTGAGTTTTCTAAGTAAAGAAATGACTACAGTTATTACCGTCTTAAATACAAATAACTGGTCAAGTGCAAGTTGAACTTGCGCATTTAGTGTGCCGTACATTGATTGCTTTTAAAATAAAAATTTTTATGACGGAGGTATAAAATGATCAGTAACTGCACAAAACACACCCCAAATGAGTTTTCAACAAAGTTTGTTTCCGGTCTGTACGGAAAACTGATGACCTTGAAATTTTTTTTTATAAACGAGATAAATTATTAAATAATTTTCGTTCAATCTACACCCCGTGGAGAATATTCCAGGATTTTTTCAAAATTTTTTGATCAGTACATTTCGAAATAAAGGGAGGGGGACAGGAGGGATAGCGATTTTCGCGACATTTTAAAAATAATGAAAAGAAAAGTGTACGCAAGTATTACAATATATATAATTTTGAACTTGTATTTTTACAAGCTTTCATTTGACACCCCGCCCGATGACCTAGTAAACAAATTTTTTTTTTCGCTTCCGATTTCATCCCCCAAAACTAATACCTTAAGTCAAAATTTAACTTTCAAAACTACACGGCTTTGATGAGGCCATCAGTACCAAATTTCAGCTTTCTATATCAAATAGTTTCGGTGAAAATCGGGTCTGATAAACAAGCAGATAGACAGCCGGACAGACACCGAAGTATCTTATAAGTGTTCCGTACGGAACACTAAAAAGTGATTTTTTTCATTATAATAATTTGATATGCGGTGGATTGACATATTGCTGAAATACGTACTTTGTTCATTTTTAGTGTTCCGTACGGAACACTTATAAGATCACTTCGGTGTCTGTCTGTCTGTCTGTCTGTCTGTCTGTCTGTCTGTCACACCCGATTTTCTCGGAAACTATTTGACATAGAAAGGTGAAATTTGGTAATAATATAGGAATTGATGGCCTCATCAGAGCCATGTAGTTTTTAAGAATTAAATTTTGACTTAAGAGGTTAGTTTTGGGGGGTGGAGTCGGAAGTGAAAAAAAAATTTTTTTACTAGGTCATCGAGTGTGGTGTCAAATGAAAGCTTGTGAAAACACGAGTAAAAAATATATATATAATATTATACTTGCGCGCACTTTTCTTTGTAATATTTTTAAAAATTCGCGAAAAATCGCTGTCCCGGGCCTTATCTCGAAAAGTACTTATCAAAAAATTTCGAAAAAATTCTGGAATATTCTCCACGGGTGTAGATTGAACGAAAATTATCACGAGTGCATTACCTTTAATAATTTATATGGTATATAAAAAAAACAAAAATTTCAAGGTCATCAGATTTCAGTAAAGATTGGAAACAAACTTTGTTGAAAACTCATTTGGGGTGTGTTTTGTGAAGTCACTGATCATTTTATGCCACCGTAACATAAATTTTGACTTAAGAGTTTCGTTTTGAGGGGTGAAATCGGAAGTGAAAAAAAAATTTTTTTACTAGGTCATCGAGTGTGGTGTCAAATGAAAGTTTGTAAAAACACGAGTAAATATATATATATATATATATATATATATATATATATATATATATATATATATATATATATATATATATAATGTAATACTTGCGCACACTTTTCTTCATATTAGTTTTAAAAAATCGCTGTCCCCTACCTTATCTCGAAAAATATTGATCAAAAAATTTTGAAAAAATCCTGGAATATTCTCCACGGGGTATAGATTGAACGAAAATTATCACGAGTGTATTACCTTTAATAATTTATTTGGTATATATAAAAAAAAAAAACAAAATTTCAAGGTAACCAGTTTTCAGTAAAGATTGGAAACAAACTTTGTTGAAAACTCATTTGGGGTGTGTTTTATGAAGTCACTGATCATTTTATACCACCCTAACAAAAATTTTTATTCTAAAAACAATCAACGTACGGAACACTAATTGTGCAAGTTCAACTTGCACTTGACCGGTTTTTTATTAGTTAATATTGATTTTTTATATACGTAGAATGGAACCCTAAAGGTTGGGCTAGGTGACGGTAATCGCTGCCAGCTCAGCCGTGCAATCCTTTGTCAGTCTATGACTTTAAAAGCCCGCTACAGAGGTCAAGTATGCTTTTAAACTTTAGGCTTTCACCTGCCAGAGATACAATTGGTTGTATCTTACCGGCATGTTACGCTAGTATTGCAATAAGTACTGTAAGTTTTATTTTCTTATTTGTCGATCCTAGCTACTGGATCACCGCTGAAATATGGACTTTATTCATTTTTGGTGTTCCATACGGAACGCCTATGGGATGAGTTCGGTGTCTCCCTGTCCGTCTGTCTGTCAGTTCGTCTGTTTATATATCTGTCACACCTGATCTTCTCCAAAACTATTTGACATATAAAAGATGATCGACAAATATATTTTCACTTAAGGGGTTAGTTAGTTAGTTAGTTAAGTGGCACTGGAAGTGAAAAAAAAATTTTACCGGGTCATCGAGTGGGATGGTAATGAAAGCTTGTGAAAACAAGAATTCAAAATTATATACGATATATATATATATATATATATATATATATATATATATATATATATATATATAGATACATATATATATATATATATATATATATATATATATATATATATATATATATATATAAATATATATATACTTGCGCATACTTTTTTTGTCTTATTTTAAAAAATTGCTATTCCTTTCTCAACCCTTATCTCGAGAAGTACTGATCAAAAAATTTTCAATAAATCCTGGTATATTCTCTATAAAGCGTAGATTGAGAAAAAATTGCCACAAGTGCATTATGTTTGATAAATTATCGGGTATAAAAAAAAATAGATATGGAAACTATGTTTCTTGATGTATGGTGAAGGTTTATGTAATATTTAAGTGTACATTACTGTAACCGAGTGGCAAGTCACCGTTGTCCTAGATATACTTTTATTTTATTTAGGTCGTCAATATTTGTTTTACAGTTTTATTACTAGAGTCTAGATTAAGTTAGATTGATTTATTGGCTATTAAATAGCTATTATACGTTATTGACTAAGAAAAAAAAATTAAAATACATATTGGATTTCAGGGACTTAATTAGCTTAGGTAACGACTTTATTTTATTCTAAAAGTAATCATGGTACGGAACACTAATTGTGCAAGTCCCACTTGCACTTGACCGTTTTTTTTAGTAGTTGATGCTGATTTGATTCTTCTTAATGGTTATTATTTATCCTAGAGCTATGGGTAATTAGAAGGTTGATTTCTTCAGTTAGACAAATATGCCTATATTTTATAATGACAATTTTCTAAACTCATGCGTTTTAATGCTATATTGAATTTTAAGCCATTTAATAGTAGCTCTTAAAATTATTTTGACAATTTTATTAGTTAGCTCGAAAATTTTGTAAACTCATGCGTGTTAATGCTACAGTGGATTTTAAGACATTTAAAAATGGTTCTTAAAATTATTTTGATAATTTTATTAGTTTGTTTTAAAATTTTATTTTGAATTAGAATTATAAAAAAGAAATAATAGCTTTTTTAGGAATGATTTTCTAAAGTAGCTTCGTCAAAAACACTTGACGTGTGGCATAATATCCAAAAGTTGTCAAAAATTTTCTGTAGAAATCAAAACAATGAAAATATATCGGATCTTTCATTTAAAATGGAAAAAATATGTCATATTTCCCTTGAAACCGGAGAGAATTATCAATTAATTTGCTATCTAAAATGGACATTTTCTTGTTATAGCTATACTAAGTTTCATTTCGCTATATAAGGATGGCCGCCTGTATAGTAACTTTATGGTCATTTGGTATACTTCTCTATACTTTTCATCGACTACAAATACATATTTTTTTTATCTTGATTTTCTATTAATATTGTTTTCTTTTGACTACTAGTTTCGCTGCAGTTTTTAATTAGTGCATATTAACAATGTATTAGGTGTCAATTTTCCGTTATCATCTCTTATTACCAACACACCAATACATCTACAACTTATATTATATTGATCTGTGGTTTTATGTGTTACATAGATTTTTTTTTCTGTGAACCATTGAGAGTTCTTGGTAACCTAACTAAACTGGTTTTATTTATTATCTTTAGAGTTAAAACAAGTTTATTTATAAAAACCTATCACACCTTATAAAAAGAGATGAACCATTGTTCGTAATGTTGATATATAATTTATAAACTACGCCAGATGGTTTTAAGTTTCCACTTCTCCACTTCATCCATGCTGCTTTTATCTACGAGGCTGGTTTGAAAAGTCCGTGCAAAGTCCGAGAGATGGCACCACCGGCGCGTATCGAGGTCATGTTTAGTTAGTAGCATCTCTTGAATGAACGCACACCAAGTTTCAGCCATATTGGTCTATTTCTTTGTGTTTGGCATTCGTGTGAATCAAGGAAGTCGAGTGATTTTCAAGAAATGGACGAAAAAGAATTTCGTGTGGTGATTAAACATTACTTTATGAAAGGCAAAACGCCTCAGGAGACTAAAGAGAAGCTTGATAAACATTATGGTGACTCTGCACCTTCGATTAGAACAGTTTATAAGTGGTTTCAAAATTTTCGGACTGGCCATATGGGTACAAGTGACGCTGAACGTTCTGGACGGCCTGTGGAGGTTACGACTCCAGAAATCATTGATGAAATCCATGATATGGTGATGGATGACAGAAGAGTTAAGGTGCGTGAGATTACTAGTGCTATGGGCATCTCGACTGAATGGGTACATAATATTTTGCATAAACGTTTGGACATGAGAAAGCTATCCGCAAGATGGGTGCCGCGATTGCTCACGCTTGACCAAAAACGGAATCGTGTGAAGTGTTGCAAAGATGGTTTGCAGCTGTTCCAAAAGAATCCGGAGGACTTTAAGCGTCGTTTCGGCACTGTGGATGAAACATGGATACATTACTATACTCCTGAGACCAAACAACAATCTAAACAATGGGTTACCAAGGGGGAATCTGCACCAAAAAAGGCGAAGACCGTTCCTTCGGCCGGAAAGGTTATGGCGACTGTCTTTTGGGATTCGCAAGGGATAATCCTCATCGACTATCTGGAAAAGGGTAAAACTATTACAGGTGAATATTATTCATCGTTATTGGACCGTTTGAAAACCGAGCTGCAAGAAAAACGCCCGCGATTGGCCCACAAGAAAGTCCTTTTCCATCACGACAACGCACCAGCACACACCTCAGCAGTTGTGGTCGCAAAATTAATGGAAATAGGATTCCAACTCGTTTCACATCCCCCCTATTCTCCAGACTTGGCTCCCTCGGACTACTATTTGTTCCCCAATTTGAAGAAATGGCTGGCGGGACAAAGATTTTATTCAAACGAGGAGGTGATTGCAGACACTAATGGATATTTTGCAGACTTGGACAAATCCTATTATTCGGAAGGGATCAACAAACTAGAACATCGTTGGACGAAGTCTATAGGCCTAAAAGGAGACTATGTCGAAAAATAAAAAAGGTTTACCCCAAACACATAAGTAGTTTTTATTTTTGCACGGACTTTTCAAACCAGCCTCGTATATCAGTTTTGTGGGATTAAAAGTCAGCTTTTGATGCCTTTCAAGACCTGAATGGAATCAAATAAACCGCTCCTTTTTATTGCATTAAATCGAGCCTATCGTTCAAAAGCTAAATGCGTGATAGGATTGCTCGAATATTAAAATTTTAATAAGATTAGTTAGTTTATTATAGGAAAAAATGTACTTTAATTTAAAAAAGGAATGTATGCGAACTAACCATTGGTCTTAAAATACGGACGGTACTGGTAGCACTAAGTCTCTCCTGGGGAAACTTTCTGAAGGGTCTTATATGTAAGGTATTCCTTTTATTTTTGAATAATAAATATACTCAATGTAGTTTTGTTTTACTTATTATTAACCTCTCAAAATCATGTCATCTTAGGTTGTTATTTATCACAATAAGAATTATATTGGTGCATAGTTTTCATGCTTGAAAACGTCCATTATCAAACCTGAAAATATTTGCAAATTAGGGAGTTAATACAAAATAACAAAAATGAAGAATGAAATGCTTTAGTTAAATGAGAAATTATGGTTAAAGGTGTTAAACCGTATCAAGTTTAAGAGACATTTCGATATTGCGCCTATAATTGCACGAAACTTCTTTACTGATCTCTTCGAGATTAGAACATGAAAGTATTTATATCTGAGCGGTGATCACCGAACATGCGTGCAGACCATAACCCGAAACTCCGTTAATGTTATTAGAATGTTGGTAAAATTCGGTGAGTTTCCTAACGATATTTTTGCTGAAGACTGAAATAAGAACTTTGTTAGTCTTACATTGTCTTGTAGAGTGTTGGCGTTCAGCGACAGCTGCCTAGTTTGTTTCTTTTTGATACATATCTTTTGTTCCTTAATTTTAGTTGATATTGATCTCCCAATTTTTCCTCTATACACCGTACCACAAGAACAACGAATTTTATGGACACCTTCAGTTAGTAACGAAATCATGTAATGATCTCAACCTTTGTCCAATTTTTTACAGGTTTTCACTATTGTGTGAATGTTGGATCTTTTAAGTAATTTGGCTATTTTGTCTGTAGTACCTTGCATGTTAGGTTAAACTGCTACTGATGGAATCTTATTACCATCTTGTGCGGAAGTTAGTTTTTTATAGTGGTTGAAAAAACGTCGTTAGTGTCTCAGTTCTCACAAAAGTTTATCATTACTTTTTAGAGTTCTAGCATAGACCAAAGAATTATGTTTATAAAATTAACCAAATGTAAATTTTATACAATTAAAATAGCGACCCTGGGTGAACAGCAACAATTGAGGAGGCGTGGATACAATGTAATATCTAGTATGAAAAAATTCTCAGAAGATGTGCTAATGAAATAGGCGACATTAAAGTTTTTACGCCTTTTAGGGATTTTTGTTTCCTGTTGAGTATCAACCATTTAAGAGCATATTAGTTCTTGATGAGACGGAATGTTCGTTACATATTGCTAAAGCTCTAAATATTAATCAGTTGGTGACAAATTGATTTTAAGAGGAATAATATAAGAGAAAGAAATTTTAAGAAAACTTATTGTGTGAAGAAATTTATAAGAAATCAAAAAAAAGTAATATTGATTAGTACAAATATTTAATATTATTTCCCTCCTAAACGAAAGATTTCGGAAAAATTAGCCTCCGAGATTTTTGTATATCTTCACATTCACGATGTACTTTTCATTTGAACTAGTACATCTAAAAATTTCATTTGAACTAGTACATCTAAAAATTTCATTTGAACTAGTACATCTAAGAAGGAAGAAGATTGTTGGAGTTTGTTGATTTAGGTAATTTAAAAAGATAATTGATCACAAACGTATTCTCATCATGTCAAAATTTAATTTTAGAGGTGCCAAAGTTGGTACTAGAAAGTATTTCAACTTTAAGCAAGGCTTTCATGAAATTATTTGTTAGTTTAAGGGATAGTGGAGAATTTATGGCCGCTCCTGAAATTTGTTTATAAAGTGTTCCTTGAACAATAAAATACTATATGTAGACGGCAGATATGCTTCTATTAGCTACATTATCGCTCGCAATAGCGTTCTTTTTGTCAAGAACGATTTTGTAAAAGTACTTTAACCTCAACGCTTCTAAAATCAAAATTTTTGAGTAGGTATGTTCACAATATGTTTGTTATCTAACTTCATAGCTAAGAAAACCTGAACAACACATAAACATAAAATTCGCAATGAACAATGAATAAATTGGCGCCCTTTCTTTTATAGACGTACTGGTACAAAAGAAAATTCTTTGTCATCAATTCACTAGTCTTTGCAGCTTCATCATATGGGAGAGGCAATCTGTTTCATTAAAATACTCTCAAATGGCAGCTACTTAACAGGAAATGTCTCATCAGAAACACAGAAAAAAATTTAATGCTCTAAGAAGTAATGGATATTGCACTGATGATATTAGACTCTAGTTCAGTGATTCCCAAAGTGGTTCGGGTGGACCCCCAGGGGTCTACGTTGGCGTGAAAAAAAAATGGGGGTTCACAAGTTGTAAGTGGAGGGTCCACGAAAATTTATCTGGTTTCGATAGTAAAGAACAAAAATGTTGGCTTGGCTTTACATATCAATGTAGGCAGATAATACAATACTCAAAAAAAATAAGGGAGCAAAAAAAATTCCAAATTTTTCGGTGATTTTTGACAGGCTGTATTTCGGTGAAAAATGGTCGTATTGAGACTTTAAAAAAAAAGCACTTTGAAGTTTTAAGGAGCTACGTTTCTCATGCAATCCTAACAGATAGCGCGAACAAATAATATTGCAAATTGCTTTTTTTTTGGTCCACGTGCTTGAAAAAATTTTTTCAGTTAGGCCGGCATATGGATCAGATTGCCTGTTTATTTAGCATTAATTTCCTTGTTTTAAAACCTCCCTTAATTTTTTTGAGTAGTGTATTTTAAGAAGGTCAGCGACTGTTACTTGTAAAAACTTGCATATTCGATATTCAGTCCAACGCGCGCCGAGACTTGCAAAGCGCCGCCCGCCCGCCCGCCCGCAACGCAACCCGTTCAGACGTGCAAAGGGACGAAATACGACTTGTGTTGTGCTTGCAATCTTGCATGAACTTGTTTGATTCTTCACCAATATAAATACGAATGCCAACGACAGACGTTACTCATTTGTTTCCAGAATTTTGAAAAGAAAAGTGTTAGTGAATCGATGTCAGTGTTTGCCATTGCCGGAAAAAGTAAGTACCTGCCTATTTGTTATTCATACTTTTATTTTATATTGTAATAATACTATATTTGTTATGTTTGCGTGTAGTAAGTACGTAATAAAAATTAAATACTGAACAGGGCCATTATTCGATACTTCTATAAAAGAACAGAAAGCCGAGAAAGATTGAACTTTTAGTACTTTTTATTATAAAATTATTTATTATCCGACTGTGGTGATTCACTAAAGGAGAGATATATGATTGACCTGCATGTTTGTACATATTTCAGTGCCCTCGTAGTTGCTAATCCTAAATGACTAAAAATTTTTCATAAATTGTACGTGTCTTTATGTACCACTCGTAACGTACATCAAAGTAATAAATAAGTCATTAAAATCGCGGAGTTTTGATGTCAAAATATTCTTTAAAAGTATTTTCTCTCGAATTTACAGAAATGTATCAAAATATAATTAATCAAAAAATATTTTATATTCCATTAAAATAGGTTCAGCCGTTTTGTCAAAACCTCAATATGGGTCTCAGCAGTTTATTGCTTTTAATAATTAAAATCAGTCTTGCCGCCGGTATTTCGGTTTTTTCATTGCAATAATTAATTAATCCTATTTTATTCTGTTAAAATAGCCATATCCTGTTAAAGTCGCCTTATGATTACTAAAACAAAAATTTTTTTCTTTACAGGTAGGTAACTGATACATGACATGGCTGAATCTAAGAAGAAATGTCGACAGTACAGTGTTGATTATTTGAAATTTGGTTTTCTTCCATCAAAGGCAGACAAACGATTGCCCATATGCCTTTTATGCAACAAAGTTTTGAGCAATCACTCTATGAAACCATCGAAGCTCGAAAGTCATCTAAGAAGGTGTCATCCTGATAAAATAGGTAAAGATTTAAAATATTTTCAAACATTGAAGGAAAAATATGAAAAGAGACCCACCATGCACAGTATGTTCGCTTCAACGTCTCAAAGTAACGATGATGGCTTGCGGGCATCTTACAATATCTCATTGCTTATAGCGAAATCTGGAAAACCGCACACCATCGGAGAACAATTAATTTTACCCGCTGTTGAAGAGGTTTTAAAAACTGTTCTGCACAAACCTCTATTTGACGTACTCAAAAGAATTCCTTTGAGTAACAACACTGTACAAAAACGTATTGATGAAATGAACTCTGATATTGAAAGCTTCTTGTGTAATTATCTGCAAACAACTCATTTTTTCTATTTAACTGGACGAGTCAACTTTACCTGGTAATGAAGCATTATTATTGGCATATGTTCGATTTGTTATAGACGAAGAAATCCATGAAGAACTGCTATTCGCGAAAACTTTAGAGACAGACACTAAGGCGAATCAATATTTAATGTCCTGAGTGTTTTTTTTTAAGGAAAAAATCGATTCTATTTACAAACATTATTTCGGTGGCAGCAGATGGAGCTCCTGCCATCTTCGGGCGATATCGTGGGTTTATAAGCCATCTTAAAAGAATTATACTGCAATTCACATCCACCGACAACACCTGGTAGCGAAAAATTGAAGTGATAGATTGCACCAATCGCTTCAATTTGTGATTAAAGCAGTTAACAAAATAAGAAGCAATGCGTTGAATACCCGTTTATTTGCACAATTGCGTGACGAAAATGATGAAGACTTCCAACGATTGCTCTTACATACTGAAGTACGCTGGTTGTCGAAAGGTGCATGTTTAACAAGATTTTACTCACTTTTTGATCAGTTTTAGAGTTTCTGGAAAGTAAAGATCCAGATTTAAAAGAAAACCTGATCAAATTGCAAAAAGCAGACATCGCGTATTTGACAGATTTGTTCAAAAAATTTAATGACATTAACTTGCAGTTACAAGGGGATAGCTTAAATTTAATAAAAACAAAGGGTGTAATTTCGGCTTTCCTTGGAAAATTGAAATTTATGAAGCAAAATATTAGTCGGCGCGAATTCTCCCAGTTTCCAAACTTGTCACAGGCAGAATGTCTTGATGAGGATATTCAGACATACGTTCAACATTTAAATGCCCTGCATGATGACTTCAAAAATAGATTTGAAGATATTCTGACGATGGAAATACCACCATGGATCATAAATCCATTTGATGAAACGGAAGTGGCGAATGTGGTATTACAAGAGGAGCTACTCGAGCTTAGCACCAATGAGGAGCTGAAGGTGAAATTTAAAAAAAGGCTATCAAACATTTTGGCTGCAGGCAGAAATACCCGAAAAATATCCTGGCTGTGGGAAATTGCGAGAAAACTTTTGATAGCGTTTCCCTCGTCATACCTTGTCGAAAAAAGTTTTAGTGTCGTTACAAACCTATTAAAAAAAAAGGAGCAGATTGAACATCACAGAACGGGGAGATTTGCGGTTATTCCTTACAAAACTGAAGCCAAATATTGATAATTTGCTGTCAATCCATCAAGTACATCCCTCCCATTAAAATTATTTTTTTTGTTGATTTGCATTGTTGAAGTTACGGTACGTTATTAATGTTTAATTTTAATTCTATTAAGTCTGTAATCATATTATTTTAATTAATAGAACACAAGAAAATATATTATTTTTTCTTTTTATTTTTACCACTCCTAATTTAGGGTTGGAACTCAGCCACGACGCAAATTTCCATCGTTAGATCTAATCTTCACATTTTTTGACGAGTTTTGGGAATATGGTAGAAATGTAGCAGCAGGGGCTCCACCGAAACCAGTAAAATTTTGAAAGTGGTCTACGAGAAAAAAAAGTTTGGGAACCTCTGCTCTAGTTTAACCGCTTTATAAATCTAACTCCCAAGCATAATAATCTGCCAGTACATTGCGCAGTTTTACTTTACATACACGGTACTACAGATAAAATAGTCAAATTAATTAAAAAGTCCAACACTCACACAGTCTTAAACCCTTTTAAAAAAGTTGAACTTTTCCTAAGATCACCAAAAGTAAAAAATTGTACAATTAACATTGTTGAATATCAACAATGTAAGAGAAACCAAAGTTGTTGCATAAGTCTTCAATTTCTACAAAAGAAAGTTTACGAATCCTCTAAATACATTAATAGAGATTCGGTTTAAAATCTACATCATACGTGGAAAGCGTTAATTACACGGGTTAGTATTATAACTATCGTCCCAGAGAGCTTCCACTGAATCAAAATCTCTGAAGATGCCTCGTACTATATAAGCGATACGAAAAAGTAAATAAATGAGTGAATATGGCACAAATGCAAATTTATTTCCAGTAAAAGGTATGAATCTAGTGCATAACTAAATTCATTTATTTAAAGTTTATACTTTTTTCCATTAATTAATCTTTCTAAATAAAGTGTGAATAGAAGGAAATCGAATATACTTTCTACGGAGACTATATACAACATTCACACAATCCTTTCCTGCCGAATTAACCATCCATTAAAAATTTTGATGGATGCGGCAACAATATATATACAATATGAGATTAAATTGAATTCCTGACTTTTAATCCTAATGCTATGAAAGACACCACAAGGAAATTAAATGGCGATAAGCCATTTAGTAGTACATATCACTTTGGATACCGTAACATTGTTTCATCTTATATTTATTAATTCTGATAGCTAGGTATATATAGTTATTTGTAACCTATTAATACAACTTCAGGAAATATTTGGCTATTAATGATAAAAATATCCACTTTCTAATCGATTAGCTAAAACTATATTTGGTATTAGATTAGACTTTCAGTGATGCTGTGAGAGATGGTGAACTAAAGAATCTTCTGAAGTATGACAATACTATAAATTTGATATATCTGTTACTAGCCGATGCCATAAATTAAGTTTGGCGTTAAACGATTGATCGCGTTACATTATAAATATGCGGAGGTTAGTTTTTAACTAGTACATAAATTATTACGTCAAACCCAAACTGAGTCTAGTGATTTAAAAATGTGACTATTGAAGTTTTTATGACTTTTTTTCTAAAGAATTTATTCTTTTCTTATAGTGCAAAGTTATTTTCAGTTTAGTGCAAAGTTATTTTTAGGACTGGGTGGTTTCCGAGGAGAGAATTGGTACTAATAATGTATTTGTCCATGCATTGAGTGTAATATTGGCTTATGTATATAGAGAGAATCTCAATCTTTACTTTTAAGTAAATATTCTCAAGATCTTTGTAATAATGAAATTTGATCTTTTATGTGAATCAATCTCCTCTTTCATAACATTAATTATTTTCAGGTTAGAAAGGAAATATAATATTTATTTATTAAAAATTCTATACAGAGCAATTTTAAAATTAAATTAGAAAGTATCGATAAAATTCCCATCGTAAATATTAACTTCTGGAATATGACTCTATGACATTTAAAAAAAACGTTCAAGTGCAAGTTGAACTTACACAATTAGTGTTCCGTACGTTGATTGCTTTTAACATAATTTTTTTTATTACGGAGGTGTAAAATGATCAATGACTTCACAAAACACACCCTAAATAAGTTTCCAACAAAATTTGTTTCCGATCTTTGCTGAAAACTGATAACCTTGAATTTTTTTTTATGTACCAGATAAATTATTGATAATAATGCACTCGCGATAATTTTCATTCAATCTATACCCTGTGGAAAATATTCCAGAATTTTTTCCAAATTTTTTGAACAGTACTTTTGGACATGAGAGGGAGGCAGCGATTTTTCGCGGTTTTTTAAAAACAACATAAAAAAAGTGTGAGCAAGTATTACATTATATATATTTTTGAACTCGTTTTATTACAAGCTTTCATGTAATACCCTACTCGATGACCTGGTAAAAAAAAATTTCACTCCCGATTTTACTCCCCAAACCCCTTAGATCGAAATTTAACTTTCAAAACCACACGGTTCTTATGAGGCCATCAATTCCTATATTAGTACCAAATTTTAACTTTCTATGTCAAATAGTTTTTATCTAAATATATATATATATATATATATATATATATATATATATATATATATATATATATATTATATATTTATATATATATATATATATATATATATATATATATATATATATATATATATATATATATATATATATATATATATATATGTATATATATATATACATATATATATATATATATATATATATATATATATATAATATATATTATATATATATATGTATATATATAGACATATATATAT
>CM032454.1:73052443-73118679 GCA_019049505.1 Pachyrhynchus sulphureomaculatus
GAAGTCGTTAATTGATTTTGTATTGACAGATGATTTATAAATCGATGATTCAAAGTAGTTCTAATGCTAGATAAATTAAACGAATTATAGGTAAGTTTCTAAAACTAAACTATTATTTATATTTTCCGAATAATATCCGTTAATTGAAAGTGGTTGAACTTGCGTCGGCTTGAGTCTTTTAATTTTTCTTAGATGGACTTTCCCTAATTTATTGGTTTTTAATTTTCTTTAATATTTTTTTTATTTTTATTAATAACTTTAATTGATATATATTTCGGTATATCGGATTTTTTATATACGATTTGGTCATTAGAAATGGTAGGTATTTGGTTGGCTTGTTTATTTTGTTTTTTGTACGTAATTTTTAATTTGTATAAGTCTTATAAACTTGTGGATGAAAAGGTATTACTTCTTGTTTTTTTTTTCCTTTCAATGCGGTTTTTTAACTTTAATTAAATAGGTGAATAATTTACTTGTACTTGATTTCCCTCAATAAATCGTGTTTTGAATTTAAAAGACAGTTCTTGTTGATATTGTCTCATGAATTTTTCATTTACACCATTCAGAGAGTATAAAAAAAGTTTGACTTTTGTCAACACTTTGTAAGTCATATTTCAAAACATTCTTAACGTTTTAGCTCGAAATAAATATCTGCTGTTTGCGCCATATTCTTTATATTGTCTTTCTTCTTGTCAGTATTTGTACTTTTTTATGACTTATAACTTTGTATCACATGTCTAAATAAAAAGTCCTCAAACACGTTTCGTCTAAGCTTAAGTTTTTTATGTTTTACAACATAATTTGTGGTAAATCTACAAAGAATCAATGTTTACAAAATATTCGAAGGTTTTATCCTTCACAGGTTTATTTCGTAGAAATAGATACAGAGTATTTCACAAATAGGTTAAAACTTGTAGGCTCATTGCCTGAAGGCAAGGATCAGGAGGAGAAAGATGGAATACAGAGCTTAACCCTAATCCTGGGAAATTCAGTTTTTATGGAACGGTCTTTTGCGTCCCAGCAGAGCAATAATTCTGTCACACGGTGAAAAGCTTACCTTCCATATCATTTACACACAAATAAATCTCCGAGGCTTCCACTAATTAAATAATATGTCCTGAACATTAAGTAAACGACCAAAGATACCAAGAGGGGAGACAAACATGCCTGAGTTGAAGTATTGATTCGCTGAAATCCTGACCTCTCAAACTGCAAACTATTCATTCATTCCTCGTAAAGATTTGTCTGGAACCCCGTAAGCTACAACCGGTATAATAATTAAAGCCAACTAATAATTTCTAGGAGCTAAATTTCATTAATCAAATATCTGAACACTTTTAAACATTTACCCGCATCTCATTCTTAGACGAAAGACATTTTGCATTTCAAATTTCGGCCTGTTAAATATTCGGCCCGTACTTCTTTGAGGGTAACAAAGGTCGCACACAACTATTAGCTGGTAGCAATACGTGGAGATGTTTTAAAAATTATTTTCAGACCCTTTACAAAATTTTGATGTTTGTAACCAGAGTTTCAGCATGATGGAACCATATCATAGCTCGTATAAAAATCAATAAATTTTGAATATGTAATGACTGTTTTATCGCTATTTTGAAAGATGCCAATTCTGACACGTTTTATCGGATAGCTTTTCTTTGTGCCTCTTTATCAAATTGAGACATCAATTTTTCCTGAAATATTTGTTGAAATGTCAGTTAACTACAACTTTCGGTACAAATGGAGTGACTTGATATCCAAAGTTGATTTAGATTTCAAACATATGCTTTCAATAGGTTTTGTTACAAAGTGTTCTTCTTGGAATATTATATAAATACGATTCCCCTTGGAAAAAAAAAAAAACATTAATCATGTGTTTCATCAGCTAATGCGTTTTTCACAAACTTTTTATCAAAAAAAGAAAACTAACTCCATTAACGCCTTTTTCACATCTAACCTACCCTCAATATATTTTAAAAATAAGAGACAAGACAATAATTCTAACGATAAAAATCAACCTCAAAATAAAGACTTTTTAACCGAGTCTAGCACACCCGTCGTCACCATAATAGGGACCTTTTGGTCAACCAACACCTTATAGCGACTTTCATTAACGCCTGTTGGAACTACAACCAACACCACACAGACACACACCTCGACGACGATGAACATCTTCACCCAAAAAATACTACTTCACGTAGCGTTGGCAACACTGTCTCATAACGCTCTTTTGCCATCCAATCTATATCCATTATACATTAAAAATACCCTAGACAGCCGAAAAACTACTGCTTCACAGAGAGTTGGCAACACTGACTGAGCCCTGCGCATGCGCACATACACCGGAGTTGGTACAAAATTGGCACAAAAAAATTATGTTTGGACATAATTTTGGTGGATTTAAATTGTGCGGCAATATTATAGGAGCCCCTACTTTTAAAATCATTTTGTTCGGCAGAGTTCCGGGAGCGGGGGCGGCGCAAGTTCAGAAACACCCTTGTAAAGTCTAAACTATTCATCCAAATGTTAAGATTTACAAAACAAAGAACGTATTTAATTTGATAAAGATTGATATTTTCCTACCTAAATTACTCTCTTTAGTTGAAGTATTTCAACAAGTCTATTTGTAATATCTTTACATCGATAATTTGGGCTAACTTTTGTAAATAGACATATGCTGCCGCAAATTTTTTTGTAGAGCTTCTTTAGGCGACAATATTGCTTTACAAGGTTTTCACATATTTCTCACTATTATTTAATACTTCCTCTAGAGACCCAAAACCAAAGCTCGAGTCAAAAAATATTAAAATTCCGAAGCGTGGTTTAATAAAAATTGTTCGATAACTACCCAAATTAATATTAAATTGAGGTAGGAAATTCGTGAAAAATTAATAATCAAAAGGGACCTAGTTTATTTTAATTCAGAACTGTACAAAGTTAAAATTTACGGGTAAGTTGAAAATGACTGAAAATGTCTATTTTTAGGTTTACATGTGTGTAGTTAAAAAAAATGCTGAAGATGTCCTTAAGAAACAAGAAGAAAAACGATGGACGGTTATGTCTGGTTTCGTTTTTATTTTAAATGAAACACCTCTAAATTTTTTGAATTTTATAGAAAATGCTAGACAATTTTTGTGTACTATTGGCAATATTTTTACCGTTAAACCTTATAGTAAAAAAATATGTCACGTTGTCCAAGAAACGAAAACTAATCCCCAATCATTTTTCTATTTAAAACGGACATCTATTTTAACTAAACTCTTATATTGAATTTCAGTTTGCTACCCAAAGCTATGTATTTTTCGTGGGGTGTGAAAGCTCGGTATATAAAATTCCCGATTATTATTCATGTGTTTGTCTATATCTTCCGAATATTAAAATAGAGATATTGGACATTCTGTGTCCGTTCTCCTATATAAATACAAAGGGCTTTTCTAGAGCACTAATGGCGGAACTACTTATAGACGGGGAGCGCTAAATGACAGAGAGGGGAAAACTCCATGAATAAAAAAACCTTTTGCACTGGAACCCTAAAATTTAGATCCTCCCTTCCCATCATCGTTTCCCATAATTCCTCAGTTGGAACAATTTTCTAGATTAGACTAAAATATAATTGGAACAAAATTATGCTTAGGTGATAGTGACCTCATTACGCTGGAGAAAACGGGAAATTTATTTTAAAAAATCAGATATTATTTTTAGTTTACAAGAGGTTATTACCTAACTTATATATTTTAAACTTACTCTCTGAACTGGTTACAAAAATAAGTACCTATACTATTTGCTAGCCCACAGGGATTATTACCTCTTTCCAAATTTGAAAATGTCGCTCCAGGGAAAGAGATTTGACTCAAATTAGGAAGTCGAATGAGAAACTGAGGCTTATTTTATATAGTTCGACAAATCGTACTATATGAAAGGTATCCAAATGTTGGAAGATCACTGGAATAAGTATATCGCTCTTGAAGGAAACTGTATTGACGAACAAAATCGATTTTTGACGAAAACATTGCTTTTTTCAAACGTCTCTGGACTTTTCAACCCATTATTTAGCAGTCTTATTAAATATGAATCAACGACGGAAATTTGCTTGGAATAAGTATTGGCAATAGATTGTTCTAAATTTTCTGTATTAATGCAAACTAATAGAATATTGAGAGCTTAATTCATTCAACTTCTGCATTGTGTTAATCTGATTTATTCTAATATTACTAAAGTGGGCATTTATGGTTTGCCTTTCTGGTCGAAGTTACCGCTAGTGAATTTTATCGAAGTACCTGGAATGTTCCTTAAGCTCCTTTCTTTCCATTGTTGAGTTGTTTCAGCGTTAATTTGTTTAAGGTATTAAATGAAATATTTAATTAACTAATTATAGGAGCTGTTTAATTGAAATTGTAAATTTTGGTTTTTAGAGTACGAAGTGGTTAATTGATTTTGTACTGACAGATGATTTATAAATAGATGATTCAAAGTAGTTCTAATGCTAGATAAATTAAACGAATTATAGGTATAAGTTTCTAAAACTAAACTATTATTTATATTTTCCGAATAATATCCGTTAATTGGAAGTGGTTGAATTTGCGTCGACTTCGTTAATTTATTGGTTTTTAATATTCTTTAATAATTTTTTTATTTTTATTAATAACTTTAATTGATATATATATTTCGGTATATCAGATTTTTTTATATACGATTTGGTCAGTAAAAATGGTAGGTATTTGGCTTGTTTATTTTGTTTTTCTGTACGTAATTTTTAATTTTTATAAGTCATATTATAAACTTGTAGATGAAAAGGTATTACTTGTTGTTTTTATTCATATATTACCGTAAGGCTTTAGTTCGTCTATCAGAGTTTTTGTATATAATTTGATCATTATTTAATTTTATAAGTATTTGGCTAACTTCTTTGCTCTGCTTTTCTGATCGAAATTTTTGATTTTTTTAAGTTTTATTATAAACTTGTCGATGCAAAGGTATCATATGTCATTAGGTTGTCAATAGTTTTGTTATGATCTTTTAGTTTCAAAATTTTAAATTTTTCCACTAAAGTGAAATGTAATCTTTCTACAAGGCTATTTGAGGTTGACTTGTTAGGCGACGTATATTGTATTTCTATAAAATGTAACTGATAGAATTTGTTAAAAACGTTGCTGTTAAATTCTGCGACAATACGCTTAGGGACGTTATGATGCGATAAAAAATTTCTTCATTTATTAGTAGTATAGATATTAACAGCGTTTCCCTCTTTTATATGGTATCCTTGAGCATATTTAATTAAGAAATAGTATTTTCGAAAATTAGAATATATCTCTATGAATGGTGTTGAATAGTTTTTTAGTTAAAAGTGGTCCGTTTTGTAATACTTTATAGGGCATACTTTCATACTTATTTTGTAAGCAAATTTTGCATTAATTTATTGTCAAGGTTATCTCTTAATTTGGGCCAATTATAAGTTCCTTTAAGTTTATTATAGGTTTCTGCAATTCCATTATGATTCTTCTGGTGGTAACTTTCATTCATCTGTTTTTGCATTTGTGGATGCGTTATGTCTTGTTAATATTTGCACGAAATACATATTTTTGCATTAGTTGATAGATGTTTTTGTACAAGCTTTTTAAACATTTCTTCCAATTTTATCACTGATGACACTATTGTCAGATGTGTAATGTTTAACAACTCACACAACAATAATTAGGGATTCTTTTTCAGTTTCTCCAGGAATTTGTACAAATCTATGAGATTTAGTAAACGGTTTCTTAATAATTTGTTACTAAAAGGTCTTCTAGAACAAAGCCCTTTATAAATACCAAATTTAGATTCTTAATATTAAAAATAGAAACAATGTTTCTATATATAGTTTTTAAAATTAAATTGTTTAGGTGTATATAAGTGCATTTAGTATGTAAATATTGCACAAATAATTTATAAAAGCGTCCCGAGGTGAGAGTTCCTCTTAAAAATAGTGAAAGTTTAAACAAAAGTTTTAAAGACAACGTGAAAAAGTGTACAGACTGCGCCACATTCTATGAAAAATATCAAGTTAACAATAAGAGAGAAAAAAGTCCGCAGTGGAGTAAAAAAGCACTTAGTCTAATCACATAAACTATCTATAGACATACCAGAAACTCCTCCTCCCATTGAAAATAAAAAAGCCAGGCAAGAAATCGCTATAATCACTAGAAATATTGCAACAGAGCAAATGATAGATATTACAATTGACTCCAACATAACATTTACAGAAAAGGAACCACCAGCTCCGCCTCCAACAGGTGAAAATTCGGATGCAGAGGTGATTAAAAACAAAAAAAAAGAAAAGCTAACAGCAATCTTATTTCACCCAGCTCCGATAATGAAGATATTTCTCTCCCTTTTATAAAAAGAAAGCTACAGAAAACAATAAGCAAATCCCAGATTCCAAGGCAAACTATTTTTGAGTCACTAGAGACCTAGATAACGAAGATAACGCAGATGTAACTGTATATGGAGAAAACGAAAATTCACAAACAAAAACAAATATCCGACACTTACCCGATGCGGTACCAAAAAGGAGGCAGCAGAACTCCTCCGTAGCATTATCTCATATTTCAAGGCAAAATGCTCTTGAGTCACTACTAAGAGATCCCGAGACGGATGACCTAAAAAATGAAGGTAACTCAGATATAACTGTATATGGAGAAAACTAAAATACACAAACACAAACAAATATCCGAGACTTGCTCCATGCAGTACCAAAAAAGAGGCATCAGAACCCCTTCGTATTATTATCTCAGGTACTGTAAATTACTATACCCTTACCAGGACACTCAACGAATCACTGACAAAAGGTTATACAATAAAATTCACCAAGAACAACACGATAATAAACATCAAAGACATCGGCGATGATGATGAATTATAAAAAGACCTTAGTTAACCAGAACTTCGAATGGCACACCTACGCGGCTTATGAAGACGGGACCTATGCATTTGTGCTTAAAGGCCTGGACCATAAACCAAACCCAGAGGACATAAAATATGAACTAACCCAATCCTAAAAAGTAGACCCTAAAAACATTTACGTAATGGAGATTAGACGAGGCTATTATATCTGGTCATAACATTGCTTAACAACATTTCAGTCAACTGGGAAAGACGTAGACAAATAGACATATTGCAGTGCAGGAGGTGAAACATGTGGGGGCATGCTACCTCCCATTGTCATAGAGGCGAAAAGTGGCGAAATGTGCAGGTGAACATAAAACTGATTTCCAGAATTATGCCAATCCCGACGAATGTTTTTATTGTAATGAACCACACAAAGCCAACGACAAAGCTTATCCTGTATACCAATACAGAGTAACTCAAATTAAAACTAAACAACCATAGACCATATAACAACGCCCGAGATACGTGCAGCTCCACCGCCAATATCTAACGTATGGGAAAGCAGAAGGACGATTATACAACAGAGACAGGAACGACCAGACAGATGTCCATCAACCAAAATCAGATTATTTGCATTGTTATATGCACACTCCTATTATGCAAATGCGGCCAAAGTGCTCATCTGCAATCATCTAAACAGCATTCTGCCATCGACAAAACACTAGAAAATCAAATTAAATAATGAATAACCATGAAAATAAATGACATCTGGATACTACTCAGGAATAAGCTGACGTATCTGGGTGTTATTATTGATTCACGATTAAAATTTGTTGCAATGCAAAACTTGAGCGCCTTACTTGCACCGGTTCACATATAGAGCCTAAAAATAAATTAATAATCTACAAACAATTAAGGCCAGTACTGATGTATGCAGCACTAGTATGGTGCGGCATATCAGACACACACATATACAGACTACAACGTATTCAAAACAAAATACTAAAACATGTCACATCAACTGACAGATACATACCAATTAACGACTTCATCATATGACAAACATGCTATTAAATTTTACAGATATAAAATTTACACATCAACTCTAACATAAGACTTGACGCAAATCATATCACAAGGCAACATAATACACGAACCACTATACCACCGATCAGTGATTTATTTCGAAGCTTCATGACGGCATTACAACGAATGCAAGTTGGACGAATACGGATGTACAAAATAGAATATATATATATATATATATATATATATATATATATATATATATATATATATATATATATATATATATATATATATATATATATATACAGGATCCTCACGCCTCGCAGATCGTGTACCCAAAGTATGCCAAAAGCACGCCACGGGCCGATGATCTTAAACCTGCTACGTGTCTAATTCCTGTTCAAAAAAAAAATAACAAATAACTAGACTATCAAGATCCAAGGAAAAGAAAAGAAATATAACTTGAGCAAACATTTCAGGTAACACAAACACAATCAACATAGGTATTAACACATAAGTATGTCAAATGTAAATATGTAAATAAATTAGTGTAGTGGAGTGTGTAAATAGTGAAAATAAAAAACAAAAATTTAAAATAGACTCAACATATGTAGATAAACCATATTATCAATCTATCAAAATAAAGCTATAAATGTATATGATAGAAGATAAGATAGTAAATAATGTGAATAGAGTGAATGGATGTACATAGGTAGAAAGAGATACATGAAAGAGACAGAATGAATGACATTAAAAAGACAACAACGAAGTTTAATATCATTATCACTACATGTATCTGATAATATTAAACTGTTTTTTTTTTTCAAGAATTTTTTTAGTAAAACCAAATAAAAAAATCTAGACAAATATTAATAATAAATAGCAAAAAACATTTTCCAAGATCAAATCAATTAAAGAATTACTCGGAATGACCGCCAGTCAGCCACAAGGCTAACAACGGATGAATTTATATGAGTAGTAAATTGTATATATTAGTTGTACCTAGATATGTAAGCCAACCTTGTATTAACAAATTAGAACTAATAAAGAGCTTGTTGAATTTGAATTGAAACAATTTTCCGCCAGGTTCTTCGTTAGAGTATACGGGGTTTTGTGACGATTTTTTTTCAAGTGGAAGTTCAGGGGTACCTGGTATACAATCTTGCAGGTCAGCTATATCATCCGACTCATTTCGGACAATTGATTCTACTGCATGTTTGCACGGGATAAAGCGTCAGCTACCATATTTTTCTTTCCTTTTTTATATGTTATTTTAAAATTGAATTATTCCAACTTCAATCTCCATCTAATTAATCGAGAGTTGAGTTCTGGGTCTGGAACGTGTAGCGGGGTTCAAAATGGATAATTCTTTTTCGATGGTTGAATAATTATTTTCTACAAAGTTCAATGTGCATCTCTTGTTAATTAAAAATATTTTATAAAATCGGAATAGGCTAGTATGGTTATATTTGACCATTTCTTAAAAGTCTGGAAGTAATCTGCATTGTTCAGCTTTGTGACAGTGTAGTTTCTCAAACATTTAATTATAGGAAAAATAATCATTGAGAAGTTCATTATAAATCTCATATAGTAGCCGACAAGTCCTAAACCGCTTTAAACTCTTTCGATATTTTTGAATGACGGTTATTTTATATTAGTCTGGTTTTATTCCTTCGGGTAAAATTACGTAACCTAGGAAGGTAACTTCATTCTAGAGAAATTCTGATTTGTCGAGTTGAATTTCTAAATTCACTTCTCTGAGTTTTTTAAATATAATCCTTAAGTTGTCTAGATGTTCTGACAGAGATTTGGAGAAAATAAGGACATCGTCCATATAAATGAAGCAGAATTTCTACTGGTAGCATCGCAATACCTCATCCATTATACGTTGAAAGTTAGCTGGAGCATCTCGTAACTCAAACGGTATCCTCAGGTATTCAAAGTGTCCTTGATTGACCATGAAGGTAGTTTTTTCTATCAAGTCTGGATCCTTTCCGATCTAGTAAAATCCTTGCGAAAGATCTAATGTCGTGGAATAGGTATATTTTCCTAGATTATCTAGTATTTTTTCAATTCTAGGTAATGGATCAGTGTATTTTCTATAATCTATGACTATTCTATACTTCTTTTTCGGAAGCATTTGCTGGTGCTGAATAGGGGATATAGATAGCCTGGTTTTTTCATTGTCAAGTAATTTTGCGATTTAATTTTGGATTCAAATGGATTAGAAATGATTTAATGTAAATTAGTCTATCGATTTCTTATTTTGTGTCAATTTTCTTGAAACGTAATATCTTTAAACTGATCACATAGATTTGCATTTTTGATTTTTCTATTTCATTAAGGAGGGCTATTCCTTCTTTTTGTGTTACAGGAATTTTTTATATTTTTATGTTAGGAAGGTTGGGTTCGATAAGTTTATTATATATCAGTAAAAAACTTTTTTTTTATTCTTCAGTTCAAAGTTATGATTATTATAGTTTATAACATTAAAAATAACTTTCGCGCACGCTAAAGTCCATATGAAGTATAAACCAAAATCATTTAATTTAATTGATAAATTCGAGCAGGATTTACTTTAAGAGATGACCACGTTTTCGAATAATTTTGGTGGTTAAAACTGATTAAAAATACGTCACTCTTTTTACTGTTAGCTCTTGTCTCTCCGTAGAATCTTGTTCAAAGATGACATAACTAGAATATTATAATAAAAACTGCCCTTAGGTAAGTTAAATTTAGGTGTAATGTTGGTGTGATAATACAATTTTTTTGTAAAGGTACAAAAGCGCTAGGGATTTCTACCATTTCAAGCACATATATTGCAGTAAGCTGTAAAAAATGATATAAAATGTTAACATTTTTTCAATGAAATGATGAAAAACATCGTGATGTGTAAAAATTATTTTTGTTTTAAAAAATCTCCCATACTGATTAATATCAATCACGTGGAAAGAAATGCAAAGTTTGATAGTTCGGTAAAAATATCAATTTTTATTTTTTTTTACTTCCGTTGCTAAAGGGAAGTATTCGTGAAACAATTATCCTACGAGATTATACTTTTTTGATGTTTTAAGTTCTTCAGATCACGAAATACATTGTTCCGCATTACCGGCGCTATGTCAGTTTTTCTGTCTGTCTCGAAAACCCTTGAACGAAATAAGATATTGGTTTCAAATTTAGTACACATATAACACTCAAAGTAAGAATGGAAACTATAGTTATTAAGCAAGACCGCTAAAGGTGATGAGGGTGGAAGGAGTGCAGGTTGATAAATTTTCTGTGTTACTGTGTGATTTTTTTGATTTTGAGTTTATATAATTAGGAAATTTTAATAGACAAATGTAAATAATTATTTATAGTCAAGCATACAGGGAGTTAAAGGGATGATGGAAGATATTAGAACGGATTTTTTGGTATATATCGTGTTATACATCTTTTGTGGGATTCTTGTACTAAACGAATCTAAAACTTCTATTATGTTTTCAATATTTTCAACTGTATAGGGTCAAATATGTGTGGTAGTTAGAGAAGTTGCTTCGTACATATCATGTAATACGTACTCCTCAGAGCTTTTTGAATCGAGGACTCTGAAAATTATTATTTCGTGTTTTAATAAAAATAGTATGTAGAGGGAATACCAGGTTTTCGTTTTAAATATCTTTCAAGTTTTTTCTCTGCGAAGCTTCTTTTTGTGATTGATATTTGTCCAAATGCCTGTCATTTCAAATATCGGGGTATTTGGACTATGTTATTTTTGAGTAAGAGACAGTCAGATTTGCAGATTACAGTTCCACTGTATTATAAAAAAAATAGGTTAAGAGGTTTAGAGTTCCAGTGCAGGAGGATATTTTTTTAATCATTGCTTTCTGCCCTTCCGGTTATTTAGTGTAGTCCCTTCTATAAGTAGCTCCTCCTTTGGTGTTCTCGAAACGTCCTATGTATTCATATAGGAAAACACACGTACAAAGAATGTCACAAAATCTCTCATATAATAGTCCAAAGATGTAGGTAAACAAACACACAGATAAGTGTCGAGGACTTTATGTATCAAGTTTCCACCCCCCTATAATTACACAGTGTTAGGTATTAAACTGAAATTCGGTATAAAAAAAATCCCGTTTCAGATATAAAAATGATTGACGGTCACTTCTGGTTTCATCGAAAATATACTTTATTACTTTAAGGGTTAACAATAAAAACATGGCCAACTATCAGAGACCATTATTTCACAAATTAGTTATACTTCACATAGAGAATAGCACATGAAAATTCTTGTAGTACCTTCTGCAGAAATCAAGAAATTGAACGAAGTGTTTCTCCATTTAAAATAAAAATATCGCTTTTTCCAAAGAAACGAATGTCCATCGTTTTTGTATATTTCTTAAAGAAATCCTGAGCATCTATTGTAACTATATATATATATATATATATATATATATATATATATATATATATATATATATATATATATATATATATATATATATATATATATATATATATATATATATATATATATATATATATATATATATATATATATATATATATATATATATATATATATATATATATATATATATATATATATATATATATATATATATATATATATATATATATATATATATATATATATATATATATATATATATATATATATATATACGAGTATATATACCTAAAACTGTTTGTAGAAGTTTTCAGTCACTTTCCATGTTCTCGTAAATTATTACTTTGTACAGGTTATGAGTTGTAATAAGCCACGTCTCCTTTGAATTTTAATTTTTTAGGGAATACCCTGCGTTCAAATTAATATTAATTTGGATAGTTACTGATCATTTTTGATTAGGAGTCTCGCTTTTGAAACTTTCGACGAAGCATCAAATATGCTTTTAACGAAAAGGTATTAAGCATGTTGATGGCTTTGTCAATTTTTACAAAAGACTTGCATACAATACCTCAAATAAAACTACAAACAAATATATATATATATATATATATATATATATATATATATATATATATATATATATATATATATATATATATATATATATATATATATATATATATATATATATATATATATATATATATATATGTATATATATATATATATATATATATATATATATATATATATATATATATATATATATATATATATATATATATATATATATATATATATATATATATATATATATATATATATATATATATATATATATATATACGAGTATATATGTTTATATAGCTGATATAAAAATTTGTAGTGTAGTATTGTATGCAAGTCTTTTGTAAAAATTGACAAAGCCATCAACATGCTTAATACCTTTTTCGTTAAAAGCATATTGGATACTTCGTCGAAAGTTTCAAAAGCCAGACTCCAAATCAAAAAATAATCAGATATATATATATATATATATATATATATATATATATATATATATATATATATATATATATATATATATATATATATATATATATATATATATATATATTATATATATATATATACATATATATATATATATATATATATATATATATATATATATATATATATATATATATATATATATATGTATTAGTACTACAGTTTTAAGCCCAATATAAATTTCTATCTCGTACTTCTGAGTATGCTTGTATCGTACAATTTTTCTTTCTGCTTTAGGTTAACATAGGACATAACCTGATTTAAATTATTTCTAAATCAAAATTAAGTATGATATCAGCCGAAAGTAAAATATTAAATATGAGCTATAATATAGGTCTATGAATAAAGTTATATATTGATGATGGACAACATCAAAGGAAGGCTTAAGCTTTATACCAATCACCGGAATGGACAGGATTAGTTTCGATCCATACCTGACATCTTGTTTTATGTATGTATGAATATAATTAATATACTGATAATGCCATGATACTTTGACCTCCTTAGGGAGCTTGCAGCACCTTGCACAGTCGAAAATGTCTCTTCCATTTCTTAAAGTGCCTATTCGGTTCGAATGTTGGCAAACGTTCTGACCGGTAGTATTTGTTAAGAACCAATTTCGTAGATTGTTTAACCAGGAGATGTGTCTGCGTCCTGGTCCCCTTTTTCCAAATACCTTTCCTTGGAGCATTTGTTATAGTAATCCATATCTGTGGGAATTTATTATTATTTTTAACTTTAAACAGTTTCCATAATTTCAAGTCTCTTGTTCATGCAACGTAAGACATCCTCCTTGGTAATATGGTCAGTATACGAAATTTTCAAAATTCTGCGCTATAGCCCTAACTGAAATGTTTCAAACCTGAACTAACCTGAACTGACTTCAGTCAGCGTCCAAGATTCCACGCCGTAAAGAAGGACATCGAAGACATAACATCTTAGGAGACTTATTTTTGTGCTTAATTTTATTGCGGAGCTTTTGAATAGTGATATCATTTTGAGGAACACTGCTCTAGCTTTTTCGAGACGGCAACGAATTTCTTGTGAGTGATCTCACTGTTCGTTTATCATGGTACCTAGATATGAATATTGTGGAGTTCTTTGTATTTGTGAATTCGTATCTATCAATAAGGTAGCAGGACCCGGAGACTTGCTGATTACCATGTACTTTGTTTTGCTGATATTAAGTTATTAAGTTGACTTCGTTTATTTTTATCATAAGATGTTGCAATCCCTTTAAGTTATCTGCCATCACCGCCGTATTGTCAGCATAACGATTATTATTTATTCGCTCCTCATTAATAACGAAATTGTTTAATACACTTATTTTCGTTTTATATTTTAAAGAGAGACATTATTTTTCTAGGACTTTACTTCATTATTGAGTTTATATATATTATGCTGCTGCTGCTGCAAGATCACAGTATCGAGTAGCAGCAGCAGCAGGAACACTTTAAAATCCCAAATGACATTTTGGCGAAACGTCGTGCAAATTCATTGCTAGACGAACGGATTGAATCCCGGAATTTTAATGTGTTTATATATATATATATATATATATATATATATATATATATATATATATATATATATATATACACATTAAAATTCCGGGTTTCAATCCATTCGTCTAACAATATATATATATATATATATATATATATATATATATATATATATATATATATATATATATATATATATATATATATATATATATATATATATATATATATATATATATATATATATACATTAAAATTCTGGGTTTCAATCCGTTGTTAGTAAATGGGGATGTGATGGAAGTTCTGGGCACAGCACATACAAACATAGATTTGAGAACACTGAATATACGGACGAGTTTCTTTTCGCATTTCCTTTAGTTCCCCTTAAGTTATATGATGGGTCCAAAATTATTTGGCAAAATCCTCGGCCTTCATCAACTTTGTATTGTCGCCCAATCAAATTTATATTTGCCAAAGAAACGAACGACTTCACGTTAGTGGAGACAAATAGATTGTTGGAAGAAGTTAATGCTCTTCTTCCAACACTTATCAACTTTGGTGATTCTCAAATCTCTGTAAAACACGAACTTTTGCTGACAATGACAGACGGAAAGGTGTGTAACGCCTTAACGGAAACTAGTTCATCCTAAAAGTGTTTCATCTGTGGCGCCACCCCCAAGACGATGAACGATGACCCTTCGATGTTTAACAGCAATCAAGAACATTTTGGCTTTGGTTTATCTACACTTCATGCTTGGATTCGTTGCTTCGAATGTCTTTTACATATCAGTTACAAGTTGAATATTAAGAAATGGCAGGCTAGAAGCAACGAAGACAAAGCAGATATCAAGGTTCGTTCCGAGGAAATCAAATTGAAATTTAAGAACGAGATGGGACTCATTGTAGATAAACCAAAGCCAGGATTTGGTTCTTCAAATGATGGAAATACAGCCCGTCGCTTTTTTAAGAATGCTGAGATGAGTGCTCAGATCACAGGGTTGGATGTTACAATTATAAAAAAGTTTGATGTTATTTTGAGAACATTGTCTTCTGGATTCGAGATAAACTTAGTTGAATTCAAAAAAATTTGTCTTGAAACCAGAAAACATTATCTTAGTCTCTATTCGTGGTACTGTATGCCTGCTACTGTGCATAAAATATTAATTCACAGCACAGAAGTCATCAAAGCGGCATTGCTTCCAATTGGGCAGCTTTCCGAAGAGGCTCAAGAAGCACGGAACAAAGATTGCCGCAGATTTAGGGAGTTCAACACCCGCAAGTGCTCGCGTGTTGCCACGAATAGAGACTTACTGTGCATGTTAATTATAACATCTGATCCTTTGATCAATAGCCTTCGAGAGATTCCCAAAAAAAAGCCGGAAAAAATATGTACAGATGTATTAAAGTTAATTCTAAGCCCTAGCATAGAAGAGTGAAGATTGGAATCGTCATCATATTGTCGCACAATGCCACAAAATGATGACGATTATACAGTAAACGACTCATCAGAAGACTCTGATGATGATTATTGGGTTCAGCTACTATTTTTAGTTATGTAGTGCTTGTACTAAGCATGTAAACCTTGACTTGTAAATTTTTCTTTATCAATAAATGAGTATTTTTATTTTACATATAATTACAGTCAGTGTCATTATGCTAAATTTATTACAGAGCATTTATAACATTTATTTTAAAATTAAACAAAAACAATTTTTGGAATTTTCAAAAACAATTTTTTTTTAAACCGAACAGCAAGAAATATGTACCTTAAAAAAATCAAAAACATTTTAAAATACCAACTACTTATGTATGTATAATGCACAAGTTACCTACCTGAAAGGCAGGTATGATTTGAGTTTATCCATTTTGTGTCAATAAAACTAAGTAATATGGATTAATTGTTTTATTTTTAATTGACAAATACAATAAATGATTTTTCATCTAGTTATTATTAAAAATAATAATACAGTGTCTTTCATTTAGTTGCACATTCAAGTTTGTAGAAAAATTCGTGCACATACCCAGAATATTTTGTTTTTGTTATACAATGTTTTGTGCAGCTGGACAAAAAATACAGGTAAGCGAAATGCAGCTAAATGAAAGACACTGTATTATAATTTTTAATTCTAATAACCATACAAAATACCCTTGCCCTTTAGTTCCGTTATCTACCTGCTAAGCTGATGCAATCCTACCGCGATATGCAAGGGTGGCTGTATTACACAAATTTTATCGATATTGAGTACCTGCAGTAAATTGTGAATAAAACCCACATTTATTAACCGATTTTCATGATTAATACCTTATTTTATTTTCCAGATACGCAGCTGTCAGAAAAATGTATAATATTTTGTTTTTCTTTTGTTATTGCGCTTTTTTACCGAAAAAAATAATGAATTTTACACGAAAAAAAATTTTTCTCTCCATTAATTTCTAAATAACTCCAAAACGATAAAAGATAGAATAAAATAATATTCAATCAACTTTAATAAAATTTTGTTACGCATTTTTTAATGTTTTATTTATAAAAATCTGAGAAGTTGTTCCCGAGTTATCGTTAAATATGTCTGCGTAGCTGACTAATTTAGGGGAAAAAATTAGCCACGCCCATAAAAAAAACCAACGCGATGAATTTTTTCTTAAAATAACTTAATATGCCTAGAATATACATAAACAATTGAAAGAAGTGAAAAAATAATTTTGTCCAGCTAACTTGTACTAGTCGACACACTGTGCACTGGTCTAAAATTAGTAAAAATATATCATATCTTTATTTATGACTATTATAGCGTTAAAGGTCAAAAAATTTATCTTTTCACTTGCTGACAACTTTCTAAATTTTATATATACATACATACATGTATACATGTATAATATATATATATATATATATATATATATATATATATATATATATATATATATATATATATATATATATATATATATATATATATATATATATATATATATATATATATATATATATACACGTTGCATCCAAATGAATATATGTTTTATGAACTACAAGAAGGCTTTCAATAGAGTCCAATGAATTAATTGTGGTTGGTTCTTAAAGAAGTTGGAGTACCTCAGCACCACTAAAAGATACATTACGTTTTAAAGCAAATGAGGTGTAAGACAGGGCTGCATATGATCTCCACAACTTTTTAATATCTATGCAGAATGCATCACGAGGATAGTACTCGAAGACGGTGATTATAGAATTTCCATCAATGGACAGAAAATAAGTAATATTCGATCCGCTGATGATACTGTTCTCCTAAGTAGTAACGATTACGAAATTTTGGACCTCATTCGCACAGTTGAAGAGGAATGTAAGAACTTCGGCCTTGAACTGAGCACATTGAAAACAAAAATAATGATTATCTATCGAGAGAATAACAACAGAACAATTGTACAGCAACCAGATCGTTTTGAAGTGGTGGATGCGAATATATTTGGGATTCACGATTACGAACAATGGCACCACCGGAGTGGAAATAAGAAGACTGTGTTAAATGACCAAGATAGCAGTTCGAAAGTTGAGCATACTCTAGAACGACAATAGAATCTCTAAACAAGTTAAAGTAAGACTGATGAATTGTCCGATTTTCCCAATAGTGATGTACGAGTGCGAATCTTGGACGCTGAGGAAAAAGGAGAGGAAAAAGATCAAAGCAGCAGAAATGTTTTGCCGAAGAAAAATGCTTAATATCATCAAGACAAAACAAATATGTATATTTTAAGAGAACTAAACATCAAACGAAGACTATCCAGTATCATCCAATTTAGAATCCTCAAAAATTTTGGGCACGTTATAAGAAGAGGCCCAGAAAATCTAGAAAAGATGGTCAACGAAGGTAAAGTCCGATAAGACAACGCGGTCGATCTCCTACATGTTGGATACACCAGCTAAAATCATTAACAGGAAGCTCAACACATGACTTTACAGATGAAGCTCAAGATAGAACGAACTGGCAGCAACTTAAGTCGGACGTACAGAGGCCACTAAATTGTATATGGGTTAAAAGACTGCGGATATATATCTATATATATATATATATATATATATATATATATATATATATATATATATATATATATATATATATATATAAATATATAAATATATACATATATACATATATATATATATATATATATATATATATATATATATATATATATATATATATATATATATATATATATATATATATATATATATATATATATATATATATATATATATATATATACATATATATATATATATATATATATATATATATATATACATATATATATATATATATATATATATATATATATATATATATATATATATATATATACATATACAAGTACTTTCATGGAAAGTGTTCGAAAGATGTGGCCCGTTTAATTCCTCCCAGAGCGGTGCATATTAGAAGTACACGTCGCGCTAATGCTTCACATCCGTATGAGGTTCAGCTTGTTACTCCTCGTACAACGCTTTTCAAGCAGTCTTTTATATGGAGAACATCATACCTTTGGAATGGTTTACCCAGGACTGTGTTTCCCACCGAGTACAATCTACAGCGATTCAAGAACAACGTGAATCGCTTTCTCCGCACACGTGTCGCTCCTGTAGCGCTTTAGGGACTTCCCTGTAGCACGTGTGCTAGACCCATAAAAAAAAAAAAAAAAAAAAAAAAAAAATATATATATATATATATATATATATATATATATTTCACGGGTGGTGGAATGTAAAATATTAACATTCCGATTTCCAATTACTTTGTCTAACAATGAATTTGCAAGACGTTTGGCCAAAATCTCATTTGGCATTTTCCAGTGCTCTTGCTGCTGCTGCTACTCGAAGCTAACTGCAAATTCATTGTTAGACGAACGGATTGAAACCCAGAATTTTAATGTATATATATATATATATATATATATATACATATATATATATATATATATATATATATATATATATATATATAATATTTTACATTCCACCACCCGTGAAATATATATATATATATATATATATATATATATATATATATATATATATATGTATATGTATATATATATATATATATATATATATATATATATATATATATATATATATATATATATATATATATATATGTATATATATATATATATATATATATATATATATATATATATATATATATATATATATGTATATATATATATATATATATATATATATATATATATATGTATATATTTATATATTTATATATATATATATATATATATATATATATATATATATATATATATATATATTTATATATTTATATATATATATATATATATATATATATATATATATAGATATATCCGCAGTCTTTTAACCCATATACAATTTAGTGGCCCCTGTACGTCCGACTTAAGTTGCTGCCAGTTCGTTCTATCTTAAGCTTCATCTGTAAAGTCATGTGTTGAGCTTCCTGTTAATGATTTTAGCTGGTGTATCCAACATGTAGGAGATCGACCGCGTTGTCTTATCGGACTTTACCATCGTTGACCATCTTTTCTAGATTTTCTGGGCCTCTTCTTATAACGTGCCCAAAATTTTTGAGGATTCTAAATTGGATGATACTGGATAGTCTTCGTTTGATGTTTAGTTCTCTTAAAATATACATATTTGTTTTGTCTTGATAATATTAAGCATTTTTCTTCGGCAAAACATTTCTGCTGCTTTGATCTTTTTCCTCTCCTTTTTCCTCAGCGTCCAAGATTCGCACTCGTACATCACTATTGGGAAAATCGGACAATTCATCAGTCTTACTTTAACTTGTTTAGAGATTCTATTGTCGTTCTAGAGTATGCTCAACTTTCGAACTGCTATCTTGGTCATTTAACACAGTCTTCTTATTTCCACTCCGGTGGTGCCATTGTTCGTAATCGTGAATCCCAAATATATTCGCATCCACCACTTCAAAACGATCTGGTTGCTGTACAATTGTTCTGTTGTTATTCTCTCGATAGATAATCATTATTTTTGTTTTCAATGTGTTCAGTTCAAGGCCGAAGTTCTTACATTCCTCTTCAACTGTGCGAATAAGGTCCAAAATTTCGTAATCGTTACTACTTAGGAGAACAGTATCATCAGCGGATCGAATATTACTTATTTTCTGTCCATTGATGGAAATTCTATAATCACCGTCTTCGAGTACTATCCTCGTGATGCATTCTTCATAGATATTAAAAAGTTGTGGAGATCATATGCAGCCCTGTCTTACACCTCATTTGCTTTAAAACGTAATGTATCTTTTAGTGGTGCTGAGGTACTCCAACTTCTTTAAGAACCAACCACAATTAATTCATTTGACTCTATTGAAAGCCTTCTTGTAGTTCATAAAACATATATTCATTTGGATGCAACGTGTATATATATATATATATATATATATATATATATATATATATATATATATATATATATATATATATATATATACATATATATATATATATATATATATATATATATATATATATATATATATATATATATATATATATATATACATGTATACATGTATGTATGTATATATAAAATTTAGAAAGTTGTCAGCAAGTGAAAAGATAAATTTTTTGACCTTTAACGCTATAATAGTCATAAATAAAGATATGATATATTTTTACTAATTTTAGACCAGTGCACAGTGTGTCGACTAGTACAAGTTAGCTGGACAAAATTATTTTTTCACTTCTTTCAATTGTTTATGTATATTCTAGGCATATTAAGTTATTTTAAGAAAAAATTCATCGCGTTGGTTTTTTTTATGGGCGTGGCTAATTTTTTCCCCTAAATTAGTCAGCTACGCAGACATATTTAACGATAACTCGGGAACAACTTGTCAGATTTTTATAAATAAAACATTAAAAAATGCGTAACAAAATTTTATTAAAGTTGATTGAATATTATTTTTATTCTATCTTTTATCGTTTTGGAGTTATTTAGAAATTAATGGAGAGAAAAATTTTTTTTCGTGTAAAATTCATTATTTTTTTCGGTAAAAAAGCGCAATAACAAAAGAAAAACAAAATATTATACATTTTTCTGACAGCTGCGTATCTGGAAAATAAAATAAGGTATTAATCATGAAAATCGGTTAATAAATGTGGGTTTTATTCACAATTTACTGCAGGTACTCAATATCGATAAAATTTGTGTAATACAGCCACCCTTGCATATCGCGGTAGGATTGCATCAGCTTAGCAGGTAGATAACGGAACTAAAGGGCAAGGGTATTTTGTATGGTTATTAGAATTAAAAATTATAATACAGTGTCTTTCATTTAGCTGCATTTCGCTTACCTGTATTTTTTGTCCAGCTGCACAAAACATTGTATAACAAAAACAAAATATTCTGGGTATGTGCACGAATTTTTCTACAAACTTGAATGTGCAACTAAATGAAAGACACTGTATTATTATTTTTAATAATAACCAGATGAAAAATCATTTATTGCATTTGTCAATTAAAAATAAAACAATTAATCCATATTACTTAGTCTTTATTGACACAAAATGGATAAACTCAAATCATACCTGCCTTTCAGGTAGGTAACTTGTGCATTATACATACATAAGTAGTTGGTATTTTAAAATGTTTTTGATTTTTTTAAGGTACATATTTCTTGCTGTTCGGTTAAAAAAAAATTGTTTTTGAAAATTCCAAAAATTGTTTTTGTTTAATTTTAAAATAAATGTTATAAATGCTCTGTAATAAATTTAGCATAATGACACTGACTGTAATTATATGTAAAATAAAAATACTCATTTATTGATAAAGAAAAATTTACAAGTCAAGGTTTACATGCTTAGTACAAGCACTACATAACTAAAAATAGTAGCGGAACCTAATAATCATCATCAGAGTCTTCTGATGAGTCGTTTACTGTATAATCGTCATCATTTTGTGGCATTTTGCGACAATATGATGACGATTCCAATCTTGACTCTTCTATGCTAGGGCTTACAATTAACTTTAATACATCTGTACATATTTTTTCCGGCTTTTTTTTTGGGAATCTCTCGAAGGCTATGGATCAAAGGATCAGATGTTATAATTAACATGCACAGTAAGTCTCTATTCGTGGCAACACGCGAGCACTTGCGGGTGTTGAACTCCCTAAATCTGCGGCAATCTTTGTTCCGTGCTTCTTGAGCCTCTTCGGAAAGCTGCCCAATTGGAAGCAATGCCGCTTTGATGACTTCTGTGCTGTGAATTAATATTTTATGCACAGTAGCAGGCATACAGTACCACGAATAGAGACTAAGATAATGTTTTCTGGTTTCAAGACAAATTTTTTTGAATTCAACTAAGTTTATCTCGAATCCAGAAGACAATGTTCTCAAAATAACATCAAACTTTTTTATAATTGTAACATCCAACCCTGTGATCTGAGCACTCATCTCAGCATTCTTAAAAAACCGACGGGCTGTATTTCCATCATTTGAAGAACCAAATCCTGGCTTTGGTTTATCTACAATGAGTCCCATCTCGTTCTTAAATTTCAATTTGATTTCCTCGGAACGAACCTTGATATCTGCTTTGTCTTCGTTGCTTCTAGCCTGCCATTTCTTAATATTCAACTTGTAACTGATATGTAAAAGACATTCGAAGCAACGAATCCAAGCATGAAGTGTAGATAAACCAAAGCCAAAATGTTCTTGATTGCTGTTAAACATCGAAGGGGCATCGTTCATCGTCTTGGGGGTGGCGCCACAGATGAAACACTTTTAGGATGAACTAGTTTCCGTTAGTAGTATAACAAGCGGGGTTCTGGACCACCTCGATGGCCACTTTTTCCTTCAGCAGTGGTCCATGACCTCTACTTGACCTTTTACAAGAAGTCCTGAAAAAATGTCCTGAAATCTAGAAGAAGTGCTGAAATCTGTGCAAGAAGTAGTCGTCAATGACGTCACAAGTCCAGTGGCTGTTGAACAGTGCCCTTTTGGCATATTTCCTGAACCTCTTGAAGAAGTGTTTACCTGTTGTCACCTAATTACCTATATTTACCTGTTTACCTGTATACCTGTATACCTGTACCTGTGTTACCTGTTTACCTGTAATTTACCTGTAATTTACCTGTAATATCTGAAGAAGTGTTCAATGACGTAATTTGTCCAGTGGATGTAGCTCAGTGCCTTTTTGTCACTTTTGTCGACCTTGAGGACTTAGAATAAATGTGTGTTAAATGTTGTGTATAAAATGAAATAAGTTAAAAAAAAAGCCATGTCTGTTGTAGGATTTGAACCTACATCTGTTGGTTTCAATACTGCAAAACCGGGGACTTAACCTACTTAGCCAAATAGGATTCGTAATAGAGAATGCAATTGTTGGGATGACATAAAAAAGGATTGGTGAATAATATGTGAAAAGTCTGCAAAGTTGAAATTTGTACAAGAAGTAGTCGTCAATGACGTAAATTGTCCAGTGGATGTTGAATCAGTGCCTCTTTGGCAATATAAGTTGTCTAAAAGGTGTAAAATTAGAGGTAAATAGGTGTAAGATAGGTGTAAATAGATATGAATAGGTGTAAGTGTGTATGAGAAGAAGTCTGCAAGAAGTAGTCGTCAATGACGTAAATTGTCCAGTGGATGTTGAATCAGTGCCTTTTTGGTAAAATAAAATTTGTCTAAGAGATGTTTTAATGTTAGATGTGAATATGTGTAAGCTTATTAGTTAAGAAAGTGCAAGAAGTAGTCGTCAATGAGTTAAAATTTGTCCAGTGGCTGTTGAACAGTGCCTTTTTGTCAAGTTTAGATGTTTGAAAATGTCTTTCTAGAGGTAGATAGTCTGCAAGAAGTGATCGTCAATGACGTCACAAGTCCAGTAGATGTGGAAACAGGGTATCTTAACTTCATTAAAAACTTTGTAAACTTCTGTTAGAGGAGAAGTTGTGTGGAGGCTCGTTGTGTAAAAGTGGATCAATAAGTAATATTTTAGTAGTAAATGTGAGCAAAAAGACCTTATTAGGTAGTATATTTGATGTAAAATTTGTTAAATGTTCCCCTATAAAGTTGTTTGGCGTCTAAAAGTCGGTAAAAAAGCTTGAAAAAGTAAACAAGTGGCGCCGTAAGTCTGTAAAAATGTGTGAGATAAGGCAAAATGTAAACAAAATGTATGAATAATGTGTGATTCATGGTACTTTTTGTAAGTAAAATTGAGTAAACAAGTGGCTCGTTAGGTCAGCAAAGTAGATAAGAAAGGTCAAAAATAGTTGATAAGAGATGAGTGAATGTATGTGAGAATGTAAGAAATAGCAAAAAGTTGTATTAATAGGAAAATTCCATGCAAATAATTGAAAGAGCAAGAAATTTATTTGGCTGTGGGAAAGTTAAATGTAAATGCATAAAAGTGTTGTAAAAATTGTTGATATTTACTAAAGGTGGTAAAATAAGTATGAAATGAGCTTATTGTGAGCTCGTTGAAATGTTGTGAACTATGCTATAATATGTTATATGAGATGAAAGCAAGTTAAATAAGTAATATTTGTCAAGAATCGTAAAATAAGTACGAAATGAGCTTAAATGAATCTCAAATGAGTTTTTGGTTTGTAATAATAATAGTAAAATATTAAATGAGCCTAGCTTTTTATCGTATGTGTGGGAACGTTGTAAAAGGTTTTGTTGAGCCTAACAAAAGTATAATTTGGTCTCGTTGTATTGTAAATCTTAGTAAAATATTTGTTAAAAATGAGCTGAGCCTAGCCTCGCCTTTGACTCGTTGTGTGGGAACGAGAGGAGAATAAAACATACAAGTATGAGAACACAGATTTTTATTCAATGAATAAAACTGTTTGAAATGCATTTGAAGCCTCGTCTGAGTAAAAATCTTTACAAAACTACTATATATAAATTAAAAAGGAGAAAATTATTCTACTTACTAAAAATACTTAAAAGTACAAAATATCTATAAAACAATAAAACTAACTAAAATGTTAAGATGTAAAAAAATCTTTACAACTACTATATATATATAAATTAAAAAGGAGAAAATTATTCTACTTATTAAAAATACTTAAAAGTACAAAAACAATAAAACTAACTAAAATGTTAAGATGTAAATGTAGAGTCTGGTACGAAATGATACCAACAAAAACCAGTTGTTATAAAATTAAATGAAAGTTCAACAAATTTGATAAGAAAGATCAAATTTTTGTCGATAAGAGGATGTAAAATGTATTGGATAAAGTACAAATTGCAATGTTATGCTTTACTAATAACTAAAAATATTAAATATGTATAAATGAGAGAGTTCAACAAAAACCGATAAGAAATGTTAAAATTAGTTGATAAAAAGTAGATTCGAAAGCATTAAAATAATTGAAAGACCAATAAATTTGTCATAAATTTAAATGTGTAAAATTTTTTGTTTCCAAGTTACTACTATCACTAATTAGTTGATATTTGTATAAATCAAAATTTGTTTCCAAAAGAACAAAGATTTGACTAATAATAAAGAAATAGTCTGTAAATATAATATCAATATTATTTGTCTACTTAAAAGCTAAAAGGAAGAAAACATTATTTTTGATTTGTCTTGTAATAATAGTAAAATTTTCAATGAGCCTAACTTTTTACCGTATAAAAGTAAAAGTTGTTGTTTGTTTTTCACAAAGAGTTAGTTTTGTTGAGCGCTTAGTTTGGTGGATTGTAATAAAAGTAAAATAGAGCCTAAAACTAACTAAAATTTTAAGATGTAAATAATATGTTGCCTGGTACGAAATGATCCCAACAAAAACCAGTTGTTAAAATGAGAGTTCAACAAATTTGATAAGAAAGATCAAATATTTGTCGATAAGAGGATGTAAAATGGCGATGTATAATATGCATTAACTATATATTTGACTAGAAATTTTAAATATGTATAAATGAGAGAGAGTTCGGTAAAAAACAGATAAGGAAGGTTAAAATTAGTTGATAAGAAGTAGATTTGAATACATTGAAGAGTAGTAAACTTTGGTATATTTGGTATTTGGCAAAAATAGTAAAAATAAGTATGAAATGAGTTTAAATTAGTCTAGTTGGGCCTCGTTGAAATGAGTTTGAACTCGTTGGATTTTACTATTATGAGATGAAAGCAAGTTAAATAATTAATATTTGTCAAGAATCGTAAAATAAGTATGAAATGAGCCTAAATTAGTCTCAAACGAGTTTGGAGGAAATAGTTTGTTGAATTGCATCTTAGTAAAATATATATGTAGAGAGGAGAATAAAAACACAAGTATGAGCAGAGATTTAAGACAATATATAATAAACTCATACAAATTTACAATATTTACTTGTAACTTGTTGGTTTCTATAAGAGATGATGAGAGAGAATAAAATACAAGAATGAGCAGAGATTGAAGAAAATATATTAATAATTCTATTGTTTAAAATAATTCATTCAAGTCATCTGTTTCCTTGTCTTTCGTTGGCTTCTCGTTCGAGTCCTTTTCTTTCTTTACTGGAAAAATAAGAAGAAGGTAAATGTTTTGAAGCATCTTTTGTTTTAAACAGATCCTTAATTTCACATGCCAAACATCGTTCATTATACAGATCTGTTTCTCCTTTACATTTGGGACATTTTATTCGTACAACAACTGGCATTTTTAATGGTTATCTCGGACACCTGTTATTGAACTAAGTTTAGTTAGATAAATCTCAATCTTATATAGAAATTCCTGCTAATACTATTACTACTATTATCAAAACCTAAACATTTTACAAGTACTTTATTTCCTTGTCGTTTTTGTTTTATCCTATAAGAAGAAGAACTGTTGTTGCTATTATTGTTGCTATTATTGTTGCTATTGTTGTTGTCAGAAGATATATGTCTTATATGCTTAAAAAAAGGAGAAAATTTGAATAACCATGAATTGTTTATAATAATTACTGACTAAAATACTTAAAAGTACAAAATATCTATAAAACAATAAAACTAACTAAAATCTTAAGATGTAAATAATATGTTGCCTGGTACGAAATGATACCAACAACAAAAACCAGTTGTTATAAAATTAAATGAGAGTTCAACAAATTTGATAAGAAAGATCAAATTTTTGTCGATAAGAGGATGTAAAATGTATTGGATAAAGTACAAATTGCAATGTTATGCTTTACTAATAACTATTTGACTAAAAATTATGAATTGCTTAATAGTATGTATAAATGAGAGAGTTCAACAAAAACCGATAAGAAATGTTAAAATTAGTTGATAAAAAGTAGATTCGAAAGCATTAAAATAATTGAAAGACCAATAAATTTGTCATAAATTTAAATGTGTAAAATTTTTTGTTTCCAAGTTACTACTATCACTAATTAGTTGATATTTGTATAAATCAAAATTTATTTCCAAAAGAACAAAGATTTGACAAAAAAGACAGTAAAAAGTCCTTATTGCATAAAAATTGGTGAAAATAGGTGTTAAAAGGTTCTCATATAGTAGATATTAAGGTAAATTTGAGCTTGATAGTAGAGGTTTTACCAATATGAGCTAGAGTTAATAAATAAATTTAATAAAAGCATAATTTAACACAATCCTACAAACAGTTACATAAAATGTGAATAAAATAATGTCTAAGAGTATTGATTGGGTGAGGTAAATAAAGTATGTGCAAAATAATTTTTTAGTCGTTTGTTTTATCCTACAAGAACAAAACATTTCCAAAATGTTAATAAAATGAATGCAATATTTGTTCAAAACTAGATCAGACAAGGTTAATTTGCAAATAAATAACTAATATTTTGTTTGGTACGAATTGATACAAAATTAACTGAGAGTTCAACAAATTTGATAAGAAAGATCCAATTTTTGTCGATAAGAGGATGTAAAATGTATTGGATAAAATATAAATTGCAATGTTATGCTTTATGTGATAAGAAGTCGAATGCATGGAGAATGTTAATAATTTAAATACCAAAAATTTTACCATATATCGTTGTCGTTACATAATGATATATGTGTAAATAGACAACTTAAAGGATTTTACTAAGTTTATGAATATAAAGCTCCTCATTTGTTAATTAGTTAAAATATCTAAATAATAGAAACACTTCTTACATGGTTTAAATCGTTAGGTACAAGATAATTTACTATCATATCAATCTGTATTTTTCAAACCACACACTAGACATTGTAAGTTTAATTTAAATCGAACAATATCACTCATACTTTTGATAACATGGTTAGATGGTCAACCTATTTGTTTTAAACTACTTAAATTTTTAAATGAGTTAATCAAATATATACACATAAACGAATAGTCTCTAAAAAATCCCAAAAATAACAAAAACATGTAAACAAGTTGATTTATTTAGTCTATAAAATGAAGATAAATGTTGAAAAACATGTTTATATAATAACAAATATCTGGTGATTGGAAAATTTGGTCTGACTTAATTAGCGCTATCTATTACTTAAAAATAAACTGCAAAATACAAAATAATAATAACAATATCTGGTGATTGGAAAATTTTTGTCTGATCAGAGAAAGCCATTTTATATTTATTCGAGTTCTATAACTATTTATATATATTTAGATAGCAATTTATCATTTATTTAACATTGTATTAAAATTTATTTTTTAATACAGCTCAATAGATTTACAACTGGTTTCGATAATTGATTGGTCTCGTTGCATGAAAATAGGCGTAACCTGATAAGAAAAGTAACATTTGGATAGGTTGAATGTGTATGTAGTGTAAAAGGAAGATAAGAAAATTGTAGTTGGTTGGTTGACTATGTAAAATGGCTTCCATAAGGCATGTATTTGATTGGTTTGTAGTGTATAGGTGTGATAAGAAACTTGTAATTGGTTGTTTGAATAGGTAGAATGGGTGTTGGCTATTCTAAACTGCACTTGTTTGATATTTTGAATTGTAAAAGCTATGGTGTGAAAGTTGATCAAAAAGTAATATATTAGTTGGAAATTGTAATGAAAGAGGCCTTATTGGGATGTAATTTCGATGTAAAAATTGGTAAACGTTCCCCTAATTAGTTGTATGGCGCCGTAAAGTCGGTAAAAATGTTGAAGATAAGGCTAAATGTAAACAAAAAGTATGACTCATGCTAATTTCCTTGAAGTGAAACCAAGTAAGCTTCTGCGAATTGTTCTAAAAATAGAAATGACGTGATAGCTAGAATGTTCTAAATGGTCTGATAGGTCACAAAATAGATAAGAAAGGTCAAAAATAGCTGATAAGGATTTGTTTTGAATGCATACAAGTGTATTAAAATTGGTTATATTTGTCAAGAATAGTAAAATAAGTATGAAATGAGCTTAAAATAGTTTAAAACGATGATATTTGGATTCGACTGAAATGTTGTTGTCTAAATGGTCTGATTAGGTTCCTACTATTATTATTATATTGATGTATGAAATGAGCCTAAATAAATCTAAAACGAGTTGGACCTCGTTGAAATATTGTGTGTGAACTCGTTGGTAGAAAGCAAAATTTAAATTATATGATTTTCACTGGATGAATGCATGATTCAATAGATTCAACCTTGAGTAGAAAAACAGCATAAACCCTTGAATATCCTAAGTCTTATTACCTTTATATACAAGTTGTTTTTGTTTTAAGTGAGAATTGATGTATTTACATACATTTTCCGTACTAAAGTCCTTATACAGACTGTTTTGTAAGAATTGTGGTATATATTATATTTCCTAATAAAATCCATTATTACTACCTTTATATATAGGTTTTTAAATGAGTATTGTGGAGACTCTTTTTCTTGATTGCTACCGATAAACATTATAGTATGATTTTTTGAATCAAATAAGTAGTGTAAAACAATTTGTGGTACTACATTGTACCTTTTTATCGTCACAGGTTATATGTGATGATCGAAACAGGAAGGTTTTTTCCAATTTAATGTGGGCATATTCAGAAGGGATTTATTAAGAAAAAGTATACAACTGGAGTAAAGTAATATTTTAAATTAGGAGGGCTTAAACAACAATGAGTTTGGATTCTCGTTGAAATGAGAGAGAGAGTTTGAATTCGTTGTTTGTTTTTCTATGTATGTGAAATTACTACTAAATGAAACCAACAATTACCAAACAAAATAGAAAAGATGTAATATAATGATTAACATCAATGTTATTTACTAAGTATAGATTAATTTTTAGATGTATGTCTTTCTCTCTAGAGATAGTTTCCTCTCAGGATTTACTTTAAATATTAGAGTTTATTAGATAAATGGTAATTTTCCAAATTAAAATGTTTTGTTGCATTAGGTAGTCTCTTAAATAAATACAAATATTTTATAAACGTTGTTTTATTTTATAACTAAATTAACAAATTACTAGCTTAAACTTATGAATATATACTAATAGAAAAACTAATAATAGATAAATCTAATACAGTTTGAGAAATAATTTTTAAACAGCATTATAGAGGTGTACATTTGAATATCTCGAGAAATTTGAGTAGTCCCATATGTGTAAGACCATCCAAAAATATATTTTTATCAAGTGGAAATTTTTCCTTAGTAGTAGTAGTACTAGTAGTAGGAATTGTTGCATCCATATCAATTATTAGATTAGATGATGATGATGTTGTAGGTATGGTAGATTCAACGTTTATAGAGGACATACTGCAAACAACAATTCGAATTAGATATGATGTGGTTTTGTATAAAAATTTTCATGTTAAACTCACCTGATTAAGTAATTACACACACAAAACAAACAAAATATAAATATGTTGTGAGAGAGGAAAACGTAGACAACTGTATTGTATTTATTCAATCTTTTTATAACAACAAAATCCCATAAAAGAGAGTTCAAAACAGATAAGAAGGTTAAAATTTACCCGATAAGGAATAAATTCAAATACATTGAATGTACAATATAAATAACATAACTCATGTTTTATGCAATGATAAAATTAAAGTGTAGTATTAGCAGTATGTAGTTAAAAATGACAAAAAACAACTTGTACTAAAAAAGGTTTTATATTGCATTCCAATCCAACATTCCAGCAAATTTCGTCATAAATCGTTCGTTTAATTGCTGATATTGGGAGATAAGTTGTCAATTGACTTTATTGATACAAGTTCGTATTAGATCTTCGTCTAAATGTTGTTTTCGTGAAATGATATTCCAATTGACAAAATCTTGAAAATAAATGATAAATTAAACTGTTTCTTATTTTCTTTAGGATATTTATAGACATAGAGACTCAAGTTGTTTACTTGTTTCCTTATCATTACGAAACTGACGTAAACGATTAGTTCAATATATAAGAGCTGTATATAAACAAATACAAAACGATACTCTTAGAATATTTTGATAGTGTGACATTCGGATAGACATACATCAAAGTAATTTTATAATATATAAAGGTAAGAAAAATAAATACAAACTATACTATTAGAATATAAACATATTTAAAACTTGCAATAGTATTTTGTCTTAAAAATAACATTTTGATGTTTCAGGAAAAAACATGTCTCGTGAAACCGAAATCTTGGAAATTATACAAAAAACAGTAGAGCTAGTATTTAGTCAAAGAAAATACTTCGCAGCCTGTTTACCAACATCAATATTGATTTTTGAAATAGCTCAGAAATTTGATATTCCTGTGGAGATTGAATGCGGATCGTTATTATATGATCATGATGAAGGTAAAGAAAATCTAAGAGTTACTCCTCATTTTTGGAACGTTTATTCGGACAAGATCTATGATCCAACATTGAAACTACTTAAAAACCACTTAAATGAAGTAGACCTTGGAAAATTCAGACATAGTAAGCATTTTAACATCGATAATGAAGTTGCAGATTTTATGTTTAAAAAATTTTTACACACTAAAAAAACTAGAACTACTGAACATTATTTTGAGACAGCTCCAGTCGATCTTTTACAAACGAGAAGACTTATTTACAAGAAGATCAATCGGTTTGCTAAACAAAAATCCTGGGGAAAGATATCTATTTCTTAAATGTTTGTAATTCTAATATTTCTAAAAAATAGCAAGAGTTGTTTTTTTGTAAAATCAAATTGTATAAGACATCAAATATCTATTTATATTGTTTTCAAACCTTATAACATGTATTGTGTTTTAAATGAATTAATAAAAACAAATAACCAAACTTTTATGTTTTATTAGTAAATAACATTGATGTTAATCATTATATTACATATTTTCTATTTTGTTTGGTAATTGTTGGTTTCATTTAGTAGTAATTTCACATACATAGAAAAACAAACAACGAATTCAAACTCTCTCTCTCATTTCAACGAGAATCCAAACTCATTGTTGTTTAAGCCCTCCTAATTTAAAATATTACTTTACTCCAGTTGTATACTTTTTCTTAATAAATCCCTTCTGAATATGCCCACATTAAATTGGAAAATACCTTCCTGTTTCGATCATCACATATAACCTGTGACGATAAAAAGGTACAATGTAGTACCACAAATTGTTTTACACTCCTTATTTGATTCAAAAAATCATACTATAATGTTTATCGGTAGCAATCAAGAAAAAAGAGTCTCCACAATACTCATTTAAAAACCTATATATAAAGGTAGTAATAATGGATTTTATTAGGAAATATAATATATACCACAATTCTTACAAAACAGTCTGTATAAGGACTTTAGTACGGAAAATGTATGTAAATACATCAATTCTCACTTAAAACAAAAACAACTTGTATATAAAGGTAATAAGACTTAGGATATTCAAGGGTTTATGCTGTTTTTCTACTCAAGGTTGAATCTATTGAATCATGCATTCATCCAGTGAAAATCATATAATTTAAATTTTGCTTTCTACCAACGAGTTCACACACAATATTTCAACGAGGTCCAACTCGTTTTAGATTTATTTAGGCTCATTTCATACATCAATATAATAATAATAGTAGGAACCTAATCAGACCATTTAGACAACAACATTTCAGTCGAATCCAAATATCATCGTTTTAAACTATTTTAAGCTCATTTCATACTTATTTTACTATTCTTGACAAATATAACCAATTTTAATACACTTGTATGCATTCAAAACAAATCCTTATCAGCTATTTTTGACCTTTCTTATCTATTTTGTGACCTATCAGACCATTTAGAACATTCTAGCTATCACGTCATTTCTATTTTTAGAACAATTCGCAGAAGCTTACTTGGTTTCACTTCAAGGAAATTAGCATGAGTCATACTTTTTGTTTACATTTAGCCTTATCTTCAACATTTTTTACCGACTTTACGGCGCCATACAACTAATTAGGGGAACGTTTACCAATTTTTACATCGAAATTACATCCCAATAAGGCCTCTTTCATTACAATTTCCAACTAATATATTACTTTTGATCAACTTTCACACCATAGCTTTTACAATTCAAAATATCAAACAAGTGCAGTTTAGAATAGCCAACACCCATTCTACCTATTCAAACAACCAATTACAAGTTTCTTATCACACCTATACACTACAAACCAATCAAAATACATGCCTTATGGAAGCCATTTTACATAGTCAACCAACCAACTACAATTTTCTTATCTTCCTTTTACACTACATACACATTCAACCTATCCAAATGTTACTTTTCTTATCAGGTTACGCCTATTTTCATGCAACGAGACCAATCAATTATCGAAACCAGTTGTAAATCTATTGAGCTGTATTAAAAAATAAATTTTAATACAATGTTAAATAAATGATAAATTGCTATCTAAATATATATAAATAGTTATAGAACTCGAATAAATATAAAATGGCTTTCTCTGATCAGACAAAATTTTCCAATCACCAGATATTGTTATTATTATTTTGTATTTTGCAGTTTATTTTTAAGTAATAGATAGCGCTAATTAAGTCAGACCAAATTTTTCCAATCACCAGATATTTGTTATTATATAAACATGTTTTCAACATTTATCTTCATTTTATAGACTAAATAAATCAACTTGTTTACATGTTTTTGTTATTTTTGGGATTTTTTAGAGACTATTCGTTTATGTGTATATATTTGATTAACTCATTTAAAAATTTAAGTAGTTTAAAACAAATAGGTTGACCATCTAACCATGTTATCAAAAGTATGAGTGATATTGTTCGATTTAAATTAAACTTACAATGTCTAGTGTGTGGTTTGAAAAATACAGATTGATATGATAGTAAATTATCTTGTACCTAACGATTTAAAACCATGTAAGAAGTGTTTCTATTATTTAGATATTTTAACTAATTAACAAATGGGGAGCTTTATATTCATAAACTTAGTAAAATCCTTTAAGTTGTCTATTTACACATATATCATTATGTAACGACAACGATATATGGTAAAATTTTTGGTATTTAAATTATTAACATTCTCCATGCATTCGACTTCTTATCACATAAAGCATAACATTGCAATTTATATTTTATCCAATACATTTTACATCCTCTTATCGACAAAAATTGGATCTTTCTTATCAAATTTGTTGAACTCTCAGTTAATTTTGTATCAATTCGTACCAAACAAAATATTAGTTATTTATTTGCAAATTAACCTTGTCTGATCTAGTTTTGAACAAATATTGCATTCATTTTATTAACATTTTGGAAATGTTTTGTTCTTGTAGGATAAAACAAACGACTAAAAAATTATTTTGCACATACTTTATTTACCTCACCCAATCAATACTCTTAGACATTATTTTATTCACATTTTATGTAACTGTTTGTAGGATTGTGTTAAATTATGCTTTTATTAAATTTTATTTATTAACTCTAGCTCATATTGGTAAAACCTCTACTATCAAGCTCAAATTTACCTTAATATCTACTATATGAGAACCTTTTAACACCTATTTTCACCAATTTTTATGCAATAAGGACTTTTTACTGTCTTTTTTGTCAAATCTTTGTTGTTTTGGAAATAAATTTTGATTTATACAAATATCAACTAATTAGTGATAGTAGTAACTTGGAAACAAAAAATTTTACACATTTAAATTTATGACAAATTTATTGGTCTTTCAATTATTTTAATGCTTTCGAATCTACTTTTTATCAACTAATTTTAACATTTCTTATCGGTTTTTGTTGAACTCTCTCATTTATACATACTATTAAGCAATTCATAATTTTTAGTCAAATAGTTATTAGTAAAGCATAACATTGCAATTTGTACTTTATCCAATACATTTTACATCCTCTTATCGACAAAAATTTGATCTTTCTTATCAAATTTGTTGAACTCTCATTTAATTTTATAACAACTGGTTTTTGTTGGTATCATTTCGTACCAGGCAACATATTATTTACATCTTAAGATTTTAGTTAGTTTTATTGTTTTATAGATATTTTGTACTTTTAAGTATTTTAGTCAGTAGTAATTATTATAAACAATTCATGGTTATTCAAATTTTCTCCTTTTTTTAAGCATATAAGACATATATCTTCTGACAACAACAATAGCAACAATAATAGCAACAATAATAGCAACAACAGTTCTTCTTCTTATAGGATAAAAACAAAAACGACAAGGAAATAAAGTACTTGTAACATGTTTAGGTTTTGATAATAGTAGTAATAGTATTAGCAGGAATTTCTATATAAGATTGAGATTTATCTAACTAAACTTAGTTCAATAACAGGTGTCCGAGATAACCATTAAAAATGCCAGTTGTTGTACGAATAAAATGTCCCAAATGTAAAGGAGAAACAGATCTGTATAATGAACGATGTTTGGCATGTGAAATTAAGGATCTGTTTTTTAAAACAAAAGATGCTTCAAAACATTTACCTTCTTCTTATTTTTCCAGTAAAGAAAGAAAAGGACTCGAACGAGAAGCCAACGAAAGACAAGGAAACAGATGACTTGAATGAATTATTTTAAACAATAGAATTATTAATATATTTTCTTAAATCTCTGCTCATTCTTGTATTTTATTCTCTCTCATCATCTCTTATAGAAACCAACAAGTTACAAGTAAATATTGTAAATTTGTATGAGTTTATTATATATTGTCTTAAAATCTCTGCTCATACTTGTGTTTTATTCTCCTCTCTACATATATATTTTACTAAGATGCAATTCAACAAACTATTTCCTCCAAACTCGTTTGAGACTAATTTAGGCTCATTTCATACTTATTTTACGATTCTTGACAAATATTAATTATTTAACTTGCTTTCATCTCATAATAGTAAAATCCAACGAGTTCAAACTCATTTCAACGAGGCCCAACTAGACTAATTTAAACTCATTTCATACTTATTTTTACTATTTTTGCCAAATACCAAATATACCAAAGTTTACTACTCTTCAATGTATTCAAATCTACTTCTTATCAACTAATTTTAACCTTCCTTATCTGTTTTTACCGAACTCTCTCTCATTTATACATATTTAAAATTTCTAGTCAAATATATAGTTAATGCATATTATACATCGCCATTTTACATCCTCTTATCGACAAATATTTGATCTTTCTTATCAAATTTGTTGAACTCTCATTTTAACAACTGGTTTTTGTTGGATCATTTCGTACCAGGCAACATATTATTTACATCTTAAAATTTTAGTTAGTTCTAGGCTCTATTTTACTTTTATTACAATCCACCAAACTAAGCGCTCAACAAAACTAACTCTTTGTGAAAAACAAACAACAACTTTTACTTTTATACGGTAAAAAGTTAGGCTCATTGAAAATTTTACTATTATTACAAGACAAATCAAAAATAATGTTTTCTTCCTTTTAGCTTTTTTAAGTAGACAAATAATATTGATATTATATTTACAGACTATTTCTTTATTATTAGTCAAATCTTTGTTCTTTTGGAAACAAATTTTGATTTATACAAATATCAACTAATTAGTGATAGTAGTAACTTGGAAACAAAAAATTTTACACATTTAAATTTATGACAAATTTATTGGTCTTTCAATTATTTTAATGCTTTCGAATCTACTTTTTATCAACTAATTTTAACATTTCTTATCGGTTTTTGTTGAACTCTCTCATTTATACATATTTAATATTTTTAGTTATTAGTAAAGCATAACATTGCAATTTGTACTTTATCCAATACATTTTACATCCTCTTATCGACAAAAATTTGATCTTTCTTATCAAATTTGTTGAACTTTCATTTAATTTTATAACAACTGGTTTTTGTTGGTATCATTTCGTACCAGACTCTACATTTACATCTTAACATTTTAGTTAGTTTTATTGTTTTTGTACTTTTAAGTATTTTTAATAAGTAGAATAATTTTCTCCTTTTTAATTTATATATATATAGTAGTTGTAAAGATTTTTTTACATCTTAACATTTTAGTTAGTTTTATTGTTTTATAGATATTTTGTACTTTTAAGTATTTTTAGTAAGTAGAATAATTTTCTCCTTTTTAATTTATATATAGTAGTTTTGTAAAGATTTTTACTCAGACGAGGCTTCAAATGCATTTCAAACAGTTTTATTCATTGAATAAAAATCTGTGTTCTCATACTTGTATGTTTTATTCTCCTCTCGTTCCCACACAACGAGTCAAAGGCGAGGCTAGGCTCAGCTCATTTTTAACAAATATTTTACTAAGATTTACAATACAACGAGACCAAATTATACTTTTGTTAGGCTCAACAAAACCTTTTACAACGTTCCCACACATACGATAAAAAGCTAGGCTCATTTAATATTTTACTATTATTATTACAAACCAAAAAAACTCATTTGAGATTCATTTAAGCTCATTTCGTACTTATTTTACGATTCTTGACAAATATTACTTATTTAACTTGCTTTCATCTCATATAACATATTATAGCATAGTTCACAACATTTCAACGAGCTCACAATAAGCTCATTTCATACTTATTTTACCACCTTTAGTAAATATCAACAATTTTTACAACACTTTTATGCATTTACATTTAACTTTCCCACAGCCAAATAAATTTCTTGCTCTTTCAATTATTTGCATGGAATTTTCCTATTAATACAACTTTTTGCTATTTCTTACATTCTCACATACATTCACTCATCTCTTATCAACTATTTTTGACCTTTCTTATCTACTTTGCTGACCTAACGAGCCACTTGTTTACTCAATTTTTACTTACAAAAAGTACCATGAATCACACATTATTCATACATTTTGTTTACATTTTGCCTTATCTCACACATTTTTACAGACTTACGGCGCCACTTGTTTACTTTTTCAAGCTTTTTTACCGACTTTTTTAGACGCCAAACAACTTTATAGGGGAACATTTAACAAATTTTACATCAAATATACTACCTAATAAGGTCTTTTTGCTCACATTTACTACTAAAAATATTACTTATTGATCCACTTTTACACAACGAGCCTCCACACAACTTCTCCTCTAACAGAAGTTTACAAAGTTTTTAATGAAGTTAAGATACCCTGTTTCCACATCTACTGGACTTGTGACGTCATTGACGATCACTTCTTGCAGACTATCTACCTCTAGAAAGACATTTTCAAACATCTAAACTTGACAAAAAGGCACTGTTCAACAGCCACTGGACAAATTTTAACTCATTGACGACTACTTCTTGCACTTTCTTAACTAATAAGCTTACACATATTCACATCTAACATTAAAACATCTCTTAGACAAATTTTATTTTACCAAAAAGGCACTGATTCAACATCCACTGGACAATTTACGTCATTGACGACTACTTCTTGCAGACTTCTTCTCATACACACTTACACCTATTCATATCTATTTACACCTATCTTACACCTATTTACCTCTAATTTTTACACCTTTTAGACAACTTATATTGCCAAAGAGGCACTGATTCAACATCCACTGGACAATTTACGTCATTGACGACTACTTCTTGTACAAATTTCAACTTTGCAGACTTTTCACATATTATTCACCAATCCTTTTTTATGTCATCCCAACAATTGCATTCTCTATTACGAATCCTATTTGGCTAAGTAGGTTAAGTCCCCGGTTTTGCAGTATTGAAACCAACAGATGTAGGTTCAAATCCTACAACAGACATGGCTTTTTTTTAACTTATTTCATTTTATACACAACATTTAACACACATTTATTCTAAGTCCTCAAGGTCGACAAAAGTGACAAAAAGGCACTGAGCTACATCCACTGGACAAATTACGTCATTGAACACTTCTTCAGATATTACAGGTAAATTACAGGTAAATTACAGGTAAACAGGTAACACAGGTACAGGTATACAGGTATACAGGTAAACAGGTAAATATAGGTAATTAGGTGACAACAGGTAAAACACTTCTTCAAGAGGTTCAGGAAATATGCCAAAAGGGCACTGTTCAACAGCCACTGGACTTGTGACGTCATTGACGACTACTTCTTGCACAGATTTCAGCACTTCTTCTAGATTTCAGGACATTTTTCAGGACTTCTTGTAAAAGGTCAAGTAGAGGTCATGGACCACTGCTGAAGGAAAAAGTGGCCATCGAGGTGGTCCAGAACCCCGCTTGTTATACTACTTCCGTTAAGGCGTTACACACCTTTCCGTCTGTCATTGTCAGCAAAAGTTCGTGTTTTACAGAGATTTGAGAATCACCAAAGTTGATAAGGGTTGGAAGAAGAGCATTAACTTCTTCCAACAATCTATTTGTCTCCACTAACGTGAAGTCGTTCGTTTCTTTGGCAAATATAAATTTGATTGGGCGACAATACAAAGTTGATGAAGGCCGAGGATTTTGCCAAATAATTTTGGACCCATCATATAACTTAAGGGGAACTAAAGAAAATGCGAAAAGAAACTCGTCCGTATATTCAGTGTTCTCAAATCTATGTTTGTATGTGCTGTGCCCAGAACTTCCATCACATCCCCATTTACTAACAAGTGTAAACGATGAACTTGTTGGGAGCACACTGCTGATAACTTCATTCTGTGCTAATACTAGACGTTCCACTGTTTTATTTAATAAGGTTTGCAAATTTATTTCAGCACGAGTTTCTGTTATAGCAATGTGCTCCTCTGCAGGGTAACAGGCCTGTTTGGACTTTTTTAAACAAAAATATGACGGAAACACATTATGCCCCGCCTTCATGGACCACTTCCTAGTTTGTTTGTAAGAATGCGTTGTTGACTTAGAATCTATATAGTAAGCTAAGGCTTCGTCACTACTTAATTGCCTAGGATTAACGGAACTGGTATTTTTAGACTTAATAATATTATCTGGGCTCTCACTAATGTCTCTAATCACATTGGCAATTTTCCTTTGCCCTGCTGAACGCACAGCAATTTCGGCAGCAGTCACCAATTCACTGACACTTCGGGATTCTACGAGATCCACGACGCGACGTTTCTTCGTCTTACACGACGATTCCTCGAAATCTTTACGAGGTCTTCCTGCAGGAGTCACATTCTCACTTGATGTTGAAGGTTGTGGCGCAAAAGAACTCGCAGTAAACTGTATGTCTGCTTCATCCAACCAATTCTTATTTTTAATTAAAAAACGCTCCTTCGACATACCTGAAGCCAACCATTTGGCACCAAACTTATTAGACAAGTTGGATATCTTCAACTTTATTTCTTTTTGGCTGTTTTCAGTAATGTCACCAAAGTGAAATTTTGAAGAAAGAAAGTCATATACACGCGAGTTTTTTTCATTTTTTTCGTGTGTTTCAACCACTCCTCAAAAAAGGCTACCCTTGAAATAGAGTAAACGTGTTCTGGAAAAAAAGAAAAAAAAAACATGTTGTACTGAAGTGTGCTAAACAATATGTGTATTTTTACGAAGAATAAAGTTATTTCTGTGTAATATCTAAAAACTAGCCCGGATAGAGGTGAATATCTGTATATTCTGAACTTTCAAAGTTTTTTTTTTTAAAAAAACACGCTAAAATATATAGGCTATTTAAAAAAAATACTAAAAATTCAAATTAATAGATTCTGATTAAAAAAATACATTAAAAAATAGTACTTACCCTCAGTATTAATATTCATTACAAAAACTTTCACAATATTACAATATGTCACTATAAGATGTGCACGAAAGTGTCGCTAAATTGCAACTGATTGATTGAAAGAGCTGCATTAAACTCATTACCTGACTTCTGACGCTTATGACTCGCCACTTGCAAATTTGATAAACAACCTTTTCTCGGAATTCGGGGTTTGGTGGTGTTGTTTACGTTTTGCAAATAAGATTTCCTGGAAATCATAACATGAATTTTGTCCACCTAGCATGTTCTACGTGACACACTGTGCAGTGGTCACATTTCTACATATTTAGAATTATCTAACTTTTAGGATATAGCTCTTACACATTATAAATAGCTAAAAAAAGTGAGAATATATTGTCGCTCGCATCGACACGCAGCTACAAGAAACAAGAAAATTTGATGAAACTTTATATAACTTGTTTGTCGTTGTTTAAAACCCATGGGTCATTTTAAATGGGAACTTGGAATGTGCTGGGGCCTAAATCATTTAGAAAAACTTGTCCATCCTATATGTCACAACACTTTAAGTGGTTTGGCCAGTCTCGAGGCTTAGAAACTAGATCAGTGGCAGCGCCCAATGAAGTTAATTCTGACGCAAAAGTAGCCTAAAATAAGTAATTTTTAAATATACAGGGTGTTACGGAAGCAATTTATTATATTTAAATGGGTTATTGTCTGGGTTAAATAAAAAATATTCACCTATTCTTGCTTTTCCTAAAATTTTATAAAAGTCCCATATGCCAAATATTCTTTATTGCTTTTTAGTAATATGAATATGAATATGAATTAAAAATATGTGCCGAAAATATTGATAAATGAAATCATTGCTTATGCTTAACTATTGAATTAATGTTACCATTCGACGTACTTTGACTACATTTTGTGGATTTTACGATTTTTTTCCTTCCGAAAAATAAGCAAAAGTAGTTTAGAGCACCGCGCAGTGAAATATTTTCACACTAAAACCAAAATGGACCAAAAGTTATTCATGAAAGAATATGGCAAGTGTATGAAAATGACAATTCACCTTTTTTTAAGTAAAGTTTTGATGTAAATAGTTTCGATGAGAGTGAAATTCAATTTAAGGTATCCCCCTTCAAACTTGGTCAAACTTGTTGAATATTTGCTGCTGACAGATAGATGACTGAAGATCTCACTGCTTGCTAAAGAAGCTGGAGTATTCGAAACTCTATTTCTTATGATTCTGTATGAAGATTTAAAAATGGAAAAAGTTTCTGGGTGATAAATCTCCAAACTCTTTACAACATAGTAGAAACTGGCGACATAAGAGAGTTCTCAAGAACATCTATCCGCTTTTCGCGAAATGTCACAGCGAGACTTGTAGCCTATTGGGATCCGCAAATGAAACAGAAGTCGATGCAATAAGTTTATAAGCGCTCTCCATCTCCAAAGGGAACAACTCGGTGGTCTTCTGGAAAGTTGACGGTGTCTTTGGAACTGCGGAAAAATTTTGCCTAATAAATATATAGAAAAAGGGTTCACAATTGACGGAGAGATTTACAGAAGAAGATTAGAAAAATGCGTCTAAATTTTTGCAAAGCTAAGAATTTGCAGCTACAAGGTCTAAAAAGGTAGCACAGTTGAAGCCGGTAACGAAAACTCTCGATTTATCGAAGTACAATATCCACCCTGTAGCCCTAATTTAGTACCGTGTGACTCCTTTTTATTCAAATATCTGTGGAAAGACTTTACATGACTAAAATTTTCCTCAGATGCATGAGTTGAAAGCCAGTTGAGCGTCGTATTTTTGATATCTAAATAAAATATCTTTTTGTGCGCAAGGATATAGCTCAAGAGAAGCTGAACTAAGTGGATTCGTGTAGGCGGTAGATACATAGAAAAATGATTCGCTCTTTGATTTTTTCTTTATTGCTAAAATAGGTGAAACTTAGACCAAAATATAAATTTATCTCTCCTATAAAACAACTTACTTGATTAAATCGTTGAATAATATGCTGTTGCAAAATACTGCAATAGAATTCCTACGTCTCTTTAACACATATTAAATGCCACTACCAAATGAAATGAAATTTATTTTCGAAGCCCAAGCAAGATTATTAAGGAAATTGATAACATTCTACCAACATAATCGTTCAAAATACAATTGTATGTTTAAGACCTAAGATAGGCACTAGATGAGGTCACTAACTATACATGAAATAATTGTTTATTTATTTATTTACTGCACTTGATCACATAGATCTTTCCAATTACAAAGTACCAGAACTTAAATTACACTAATTTAAATAATATTACATAATAATCTACATGCACTTAAAACAACTCACGAAATTTAGTTTTAAAGACTTCACTTATCATTAAATACATCTACACTATTCTGGATTCCATTGTATAGCATACAAGTATTATACAATGGAGATTCCAGGTGATGGTTATTATGGACTGCATCTGGTATATAGAAAGTGCTATGATTTCTTGTGATATACCTTGGCACACTAAAATATAAGTTGGAAAGAAATGCCGGGTCATCAATGAGACCATTCACTACTTTGTACAAGTAGAGCATGCAATATTGTTTTCTACGTGTCTCTAAGGTTACCATCCCATAGCGTTCATGCAATAGTATAGAAGAGATCATAGAGTTATATGAACCGGTTTATTTATAATGCATGTAACGTATTATTTTATTCTGTATCAGTTGAAGTGTTCGCTTGAGATAATTATAAAAGGGTGACCATACTATACTCGCATATTCTAATATACTTCTAACATAGCATATGTATAGTTGTTTTATGCAATTTGTACTTCTAAAATCTTTTGTGCTTCTGACAACTAAGCCATTGTTCGCTTTGCTTGCTGTATAACTTACATGATAGTTAAACGTTAATTTGGAATCAAAAATCACCTCTAAGTCCTTTATGTTATCCTCATACAAGAGTGGGACATTCTCAATACTATATGTAAACTTTATCAGCTTCGGTTTTCTAGTATAAGAAACAACAGTACACTTACTTACACTAAAATAAATCTTATTGTCAATTGCCCATTTTGCAATGTTGTATGTATCGTTCTGCAAAATCCGGCAGTCCGCAAGCGATCTGATTTCATAATAAAGTTTTAAGTCGTCAGCAAATAACAGGCAGGATGCATTTTTAACAACACCAGTGATGCCGTTGATATAAAGTAAAAAGAGCAGAGGTCCTAGGTTGGACCCCTGCGGAATCCCGGATGTAGGTGAAAAAGGTTTGGACTCATACTCCTTTATCTTTACTACATGTTCACGATTATGAAGGTAAGATTTTTAAAAACCCAATTAAATTCATATGGAATTCAAACTGCTTCTCCAGCTTATTCAACAATATCGCAAATGAGACATATGACGTCTCATCGAATGTCTTTTCATCTCTCTACTGTGACAAACCGACGTTGATAAATTGTTACAAATAATCTTTTCTAAAATTTTAGCTGCCGTTGAGAGTATTGCAATTGGTCGATAGCTCTTTATATCGTTTTTGCTACCCTTTTTAGAAACTGGACATATTCTTGTTCTTTTCCACAGGTGGGGAAACATTTTTGTTTTAAGACTCAAATTAAACAAAAACAGTAGCGAATAACATAATATATCCTTAAAGCCCTTAAATATGTATGGGGGAAATCCATCTGGACCTATTGCTCTATCGTCCTTCAACTCCCTCAATGTCTCTACAACATTAACTATATCAATTTTGTCAATTAGAACACCGTGATGATTGACACTTTCAACACTATCATTACTGCTATCTAAATCATTAGAGGATACGCTTTCAAGGTAATTAGTAAATGCACTAGATATTTCATCCCCTCCATTAAACTCCTCTATACTGAAAAACATTTTATTTGGTATGTGCAACGACCCCTTTTTGTTATTTATTAAAGACCAAAGTAAACGAGGGCTTATTCCAACATTGTTCTGTACTCTTATCAAGTATGGACATTGAGCACTTCTTATATCCTTTTTCAATTGAGCTCATATTTTTTTAAAATCATTTGTTCTTTTATGTTTTTTTCTTAATTTTGCTTTATACTTGAGTTTATTAATTATTTCTATGTTAAACCAAGTAGGATAATTTTTTGATTTATTATTAGTTTTAGGTATGCACTTATTAAATATATCACATAGTCTCTCATAGAAAACCGTTGAGGTCTAGATCAACATTATCATAAGATTCAAGAAATGTCCAATCCGTAGCATGTAACATATGACATAAAGACAAATAATCCGCTTTGCGGAAATTATAGCATACATCATTAGAGTTCGATTCTTTTATTCTCATATGCGGTATTGATACGGAAATACCCAGAGTGGGGAGGTATTTATCTTCTGGAACGAGACTAAAGTGGTTTTTTAAAACAAGAAAATTAACATTACTTACTACAATGTCCAGTAATTGGTTTTTGGAGTTTACAATTTGATTATACTGATTAGCTCCGTAGAAGTTTAAAAAATGATTTAACAATTCAACATATTTATCAGCTTTTCTCACTTCATAATACATTTTGAGATATGTTAAATTAAAATCACGTATAATTACAAAATTAGAATCAAAGAGGTAATTTTGCATTTCAGTAAACGTGTATAGCTTTTCATATGAATGCAGACCGCACATTGGCGCAACATGTACAGCAAGAAGATAAATGAATCTACATTCCCCAAATTTAACTTTACACAAAGAAGGTTAGCAGTTTCATTCTCAAAATGTGTATTAACCCTACAAATATCAATATGTTGCCGCTATCAGAACCCCATCCCCTCTGGACTTTCCACATGTGGCATAATTTCTATTCTTTTTGAACACATTTTAGTTAGTGCGAGGTAGCTTTAAACTACAGGCAACATAGGAATTATCACGTAGAGAATCAGGGATCATTTGAATTACAACTGCTTAACAATTCGATAGGGCAAATTGCAATAAAAAGGTCATATGGAAACAATGCCAGGACATTTTATTTATTCTAACGACCATTTTGTATTGCACTGATAAATAGTTACTACATTGGAACTCAGAAGTGTATAAATAATTAAGTACATTTTCAATCGTTCTACACTATATCGTGAATTATAAAATAATAAAGAAATTGTAGTGATTATTAGGGAGTATGAAAAATTTCAGTTTTAAATAGAAAATTGTTGGTGTATGTTGTATGTTTCAGATATAGTTTATGCGTATTTGTGTGTACAGCGCACAAGATACCTCCAGGCACCGATAGCATAAGCTTGTTACATTTATATGTAAGACAAGGAAACTCAAACTGAAGTCCTAGACCTCTTCAAAACAAAAGACAGATTATAGCTCGAGAAGGTGAAATGACACACCTTCATATCACATATGGAGTTCAAAATAAAACTCGGACAAATTCTTTCCAAAACATCCGTGTGCCCCCTTCATTTTACGCAGTTTACTCCAGACCGTTCAGTAAAGCTGTTCTTGCCTTAAAATTGGTAGAAGGCATTTTTTTGGTTTTTATGACATATATGTGTATTTTTACCGAAAAACTATAACATTGATGCTGTTCGTTTTTATTTACGTTTTATAAATTTTATACTCTTATTTGAGTATTCATTCTTGGCGGTACTCAATTCATTATGAGAATACTATTGGAATTATGTTGTCCGCCTGTCTGTCCCTCTGTTTGTTCGATTATCGATCATAATAATAACTTAATAACCTAGAAAGATGAAGAAAAAATAAGTTTTATCCTAAAAAGTCTTATAATTTGGAAACCCAAGAAATAGAGAAACTAACTTATATTTAAATTGATCACTATTCGAACTTGCTAATAACGACTTACAACTTTACTTCCGATTTTCTGTTATAACAGAAATAATATAGTCTTAATTTCAGTCCGGTCAGTTGGCAAACTGTTTCTGATCTTATCGCAACTTTTGAAGCTCTAGGGCTACTCATGAGATTCGTCCAGAAAACGAAACTTAGTTAGCTTGATTTTTCTTACTTTATGTCATATTTTGTTTAACGATGTATTAACGTTTTTAAAAAAATTTTGATAGAAAATTTGATTAGACGACGCTATGTATAGTATTTTTCGCGATCTAAAAAAGTGACTTAGCTACCTATACCCATTCAAAATTTAACAAGATTCGAAAGTAATTAATTTATGACTGTTTCTTAACAAGGCATCGTGCAGTGCCGCACTATACCTGATTATATAATTGTTGGGTTTAAAATTTTATTGTGATAAGGCAGTTGTATTTTAATGTTTTATGTACTGAATAATACACAATATAGTAATTACACAAATATATTAAAACAGCGTACAGTGTCCCCGCGTACATTTGTTACAATTTTAGTGATTAATTAACATCTAGTTCAATTTCGCTATCGCTACTATCTTGCAAATCAATAATAAGTTTTGTTACAGGTTCTAAACTATTTATATTTATGTACATATATCTATATGAGTTTTCAATTTTTTTGACGTGTTGAATACAGTTTCTCCAGTTTTCAACGGTTACATTTTTGACTTCTGTCCTTATCGACTCAATCACACTACTGTTTAAAGTGGGTGTATTATTGTGAGCACGTATATTAGACTTTACTTGATGCCGTATCAACTCGATCGCATTAAAGATATAATAATATGGTGGAAGCCGAATTCTTTCGTGTCCCGCTTCCTTTGCAATTTTATCACAAACATATTCCTTTGAAAAATTGTAACTTTTTAAAACTTCTAACAATAGTTTAACTGTATAACTTTCATGGAAATATATGTTACGTTCGCACAAAAAGGCTTGTATTTCTCTTCCAAGCTGGAATCTGAAATATTCTTGGCTGTTAGAAATAGACATTCTGGTATCCAGCCTTCTTCTGACCCCGCATGTAAAATAGTTATTCTTTTACCTTTATTTGATGGAGCTTTGGTGTGGCATTTTTTGAATTTATCAACTCATCCTCTGTTGGGTGTGTCGTGGGTGTCATACCAAGTCTCATCTAGGTAGATTATCGTTCGATTTTCCGATCTAACTGTATTTATTTTTTCAAGATATTCCTTTCTGAGTTGATGTAAGTGCCGTGATTCCATTATAACTTGCCTTTTGTCTATTTTTTTTTTGGACAAAAACCCCAAACGATGTAGAATACGCCATAAAGTTGTAGTGGAACATTTTATGTCAGAACTATCCCCGGACAATAACGTAGGAACTTTTCGTTCTGCATACATTTCATAAATTTTACGGCGGATTAAGTCTTCTTGACAGAAATCAATATATTTCAACATACCTTTGCCTTTTCGTATTTTTTTTGGGCGCTATCGAATTATTTATAATTTTCCAAACTGTACTTTCAGGGATGCTTGTTAAAGCGGATGTTTCCATCAATGAAAAGTATTTTTCGTGGCCACGCTCCACTAAATTTAAATAAACACTTTTAACTATCACTTTTGCCTCAGAGGGCAAACATTTGCGGCTTCTGATGGAAAAGGCTTCGGACATTTTAAGACACTATTGAACTTTATAATACACACTATTTCAGTATAATACTGCAGATAAAATGAAGAATATTCTTTATATTTATAAACACGAAGTAGCCAATAAAATGTTAGATTGAAATGGAGGTATATATATATATATATATATATATATATATATATATATATATATATATATATATATATATATATATATATATGTATATATACAAATATATATATATATATATATATATATATATATATATATATGTATATATATAAATATATTATGACCATACCCGGCCAGGTATGTGCGAAGATCCTAACGGTTGTTTAATGTTTTTATTGCATCAATTTGCTAAATCACTTTCTTAGATCTTGAAAAATACTATACCTACACGATAAATTACGTTAAAACATCTAACTATATTCCTACAAATAACTCGAGTCTCTTGCAAACAATGCTCTAAACATGATGCCATTTCCGTAAAGACCAAAACCAAGTTAAAAAAGTATACTAGCTGCTGATATATCTAATAAATAATTAAATATTTCTGTGTAACCTAAAAGAAATGTGGTGAAGTTTTTGGGCTTTTATGGCTTCAAATATAATCAAATACTTGTCTTCGAAACGAAAAAATAAACCTGAAATAGGGAAAATTGGGAAAATGAATTGAAAGATGAAAGATGGGTTGTAAATTTGTTCAAGTCTGTCAGAAAAAATAAATGAATCAATAGATAAAGTTAATTTTTACCTGGATATTTGTAATGAATTCCTGTTTTCTTTTACTTCTTTATGTTTTGGTAATTTCACAACAGTAATAATTAAAGTGATATTTGTATAGTATATTATCAAAATATTTAGTTACAAATGTTTCAATGAATATAGTGAAGATAATAGTCAGATTCACTATAGGGTCCTAAAAAGGCCCTAAAAAGTGACCATGGAATATAAAACCGTGAAACATTTTGTATTGTAAATATCGACAGATAAATATTTTAATGTAAAAATTTAATATGAAAATCGAGAGTGAAGGTGCCTAACAAAGCAGAATTGTTTAATATCTGTACCCATTACGGTATATAAAGGCAATTTTGAGAAAACGCTGATTTTAATAAATTAAACCAATAGACTTGCTTAAACTTTGCGGACGTGACAAAAGTTTTTTATTTCGCAGAGTAATTTTTTTTTTGCAACGTTTGCAAAGCATGAGAGTAATTTTTTATTTCTAAGAGAAGATATTTAAATACATTTTATGAAACTTTTGAAATTTTGACAAAGCCTGAAGCGAGTTAAAATTTAAATTTTAATTATTCATTATTAGTTTACAAATTGGTCATCAAGTAAAACGGATTTGGATTTTTTGTTTGAATTATTTTGGATAAACGTACAATTGCAAAGTAGTGTAATTATTGACAGAACACATAATGTGTGGCGTTATAAATGGAAAAATACTTTATTCACAATATGCTAGAAGTATAGTTTTATTCAAATTAGTGCAATAAGTAAAATCTTTTTTACCAAAACAAATCCAAAGCAATCCTAGGAGTTGTCGAAATGTAATTCTATAAAATTTAAAATATCTGGTGGCCAAATATATATATATATATATATATATATATATATATATATATATATATATATATATATATATATATATATATATATATATATATATATATATATAAAAATATATATATATATATATATATATATATATATATATATATATATATATATATATATATATATATATATATATGACTATCACTATTACGATAAGCCTAATTCTATCAAATGCTGGATCTAGACCCGCAACCCTCTGTATGTCAACCCGCCATCTTATTTTGGGACGACCTGCGCTCCTTTTCTGTTCTCGTGGTCTCCATTCTAATGTTCACTTGGTCCATCGGTCGTACGTGCTACATATCCAGCCCATTGCCATTTTCTTTGTGTTGCGTGCTCTATAATGTCCTTTAATTTCGTTTGTTCACGTATCTACTTGTTTCTTTTTCTATCTTTAAGTTTGTGTATCCAAGTTGCAGCGCCATATGCAAGTATGGGTAAGATGCACTGATCGTAAACTTTGGCCTTTAACTTATTTCGTATGGCTTTATCGTTGAATATATAACTTAATTTCCCGAATGCGCAGCATCCAAGCCAGATTCTTCTTGAAATTTCGTTCGAGACACTGTCACTCTTCGTAGTAACTTTTTGCCCCAGATACACATTTTTTTTTTATGGGTCTTGCACACGTTAAAGCGGAGCGACACGTGTGCGGAAAAATCGATTCGTGTGTTTTACCGCCTTGGTGGGTGTCGGCTTATTCGCCGGCACAACACTTTTGGCAGGTCGATTTTCGGTTGCCCCGTCTTCATCGTTTTGGTCGAGCTGCCATTTCCCGCGACGTCCTCGACCGTTACGTCGCTCGCCCGAAGCTTCTTTTATTGGTCTACTGCTACTACTACATTATCCTTAACAATCTCGAGAGTTGTTATTAGTGTTGGTTAATATGTTTGTCTTACCTTTATTCATCTTAAGATCATTTGTCTTTGAGTGATAATTTAACTCATTTATCATTTCTTGTAATTCATGTGAATTCTTATTGATAACTACAATATCATCGGCGAAACTTAAATGACTCAGATACACACCATCTATCTTTAGGCCTTTCTTTGTCCAATCTAGTTAGCGGAATACGTCTTCTAGAACTATAACAAATAGCTAAGGAGAGATTCTACTCAGTATATATCACCACTACACCAAACAGTTTATTTTTGCACTCGACGCGCGTTTCGCTAACCATGTTAGCTTCATCAGGAGCGATGATTGACTAAAGATAAACTACAAATCTACCCTATTTATACTTAGCCTAACCCTAGAATTACTCAAGCGGAACTAATGACATAGGCAAGGCCATCAGTTCCGGTCAAGTAACCAGTAGAGGGGACTATAAGGAATAGGCCCTCTGTCTTTATTTAAACTACTTTTACATTTTATGATTTCCATACTTTCGTATGCGTTCAACAATCTCCTATCAGATATATTTTTTATTAATCTTAGATTATCTAATGTTACAGTACGATCAGCTTCAAGGGCATGTTCGGCAATGCTAGACTTTTCTGTTCTATTGTATCTTAAGTGTGCTAAATGTTCTTTAAATCGTGTTTTAATTGATCTTTTAGTTTGCCCAACATACTTTTTGTCATAATCATTACAACTAATTTCATAAATTCCACTTTTCTCATAATTGGGAATCTTATCTTTGGGATTTCCTAAGATATTCCTCACATTATCTGATGACTTATAGACTAAGGTGAGGCCTACCTTATTAAATACCTTATTGAGTCCCTTGCTATATTTCGGATTATATGGTATGGAGACATACTTGGTGTTATTTTCTTCGCGTGTAAAAAAGGTGGAATTCTGAATATTAGACCTAAATTTATGTCTATTTATTAGCTTATTTACTAAGTCGTCGTCATAACCATTAACTCTAGTTATATTTCTAATACGATTCCTTTCTTTATTAAAGTTTACTCTATTCAGAGGGAAAGTGACTAAACGATGAACTAAAAAATGTATTGAGGCTAATTTATGTTGTTTGCAATGAAATGAATCATTAGGAATATATCTATCTGTTACTGTGTCCTTCCTATAGATATCAAATTCTAATCTATTATTATTTTTAATAATTAAAATATCTAGAAAAGGCAATTGTCCTTTGTTCTCAATTTCGTACGTGAATTTAATTGAATCATACCGGCTATTTAATTTAGAAACAAAATCATCAACATTTGCTTTCTTTGTATCAAAAATCGCGAAAATATCATCCACATACCTATACCATACCCTTGGGAAATATTCGAATTCTTGACTGGCTTCGATTTCAAATTTACTCATGAATAAATTGGCTATGAAAGGTGACAAGCAATTACCCATAGCTGTTCCTTCTTTCTGAACATAAAATTGATTGTTATATTGGAAATAATTTTGTTCCATGCAAAGTTTAGATAATGTTAAGTATTCACGAATAATTTCGTCTTCAAAGTCATTCATTCTAAGTAATTCTTCGAGATATTGTAAAGTTTGTGGAATTGGCACACTTGGGAATAAAGAACTAACATCAAAAGAAATTAAGACTTCACCTTCATTAAGAACTAGATTTTTTGTTTTATTAATGAATTCTAACGAATTCTTCACTGCGAAAGTATTTAATGGTAACTTCTCAAGTTCTTTTGATAACCATTTGGATATTAAATATGTGGGTGATCCGACCGATGAAACAATGGGTCGCATTGCTTTTTCCAGGTTTGTGAATTTTGGGTAAGCAATACAATTTTGGTATGGTCGGATTACTCGCATTTAATTTAAATTTTAGCGAATCGGAGACAAGGTTCTTACATTTTTTAAAAGAATTTTTAACCTCTGATATCATTTTCGGTAATGGATTTCTTATTACCTTTTCATAAGGGCCAGATTCGATAAGATTATCTACGCGTTCAAAGTAATCTTTCTTATCCAATATAACAACCTTATTTCCTTTATCCGCTTTTAAGTAGAAGACATCTTTCTTTTTCAATCCTTTAACTACTTTTATGTTTTTTCGTGAATTAGAATTTGTGTTGTTAACTATGTTTTTCGATATTTGATTGCGACATGCTTCCCTAACAAAGGTTTTACTATTTTCTGGAAGTGTACTAATGGAACTTTCAATGTGAGCAACTATTTCTGATAAATTATCTCTAGGAGGGGGTACTGCAAAGTTAAGACCTTTGTTTAAGATGCGAATTTCATTTCGTGTAAAGGATTGAGACGAATGATTCTCTACAATATTTACGAGTTCCTGAGGACTATTCTTCTTCGGTAAGAGCTTTTTTAATTTTTTACTTAGAATAGAGAATTTCTTTTTATATTGAATATCAATAACTAAAAACATTTTCCTCTGGAACTCGCTCCATACTTCATATTCAATATTGTTTAATCCTGAAGTAAGTTTTTTGAATATGAAGTATGGAGCGAGTTCCAGAGGAAAATGTTTTTAGTTATTGATATTCAATATAAAAAGAAATTCTCTATTCTAAGTAAAAATTAAAAAAGCTCTTACCGAAGAAGAATAGTCCTCAGGAACTCGTAAATATTGTAGAGAATCATTCGTCTCAATCCTTTACACGAAATGAAATTCGCATCTTAAACAAAGGTCTTAACTTTGCAGTACCCCCTCCTAGAGATAATTTATCAGAAATAGTTGCTCACATTGAAAGTTCCATTAGTACACTTCCAGAAAATAGTAAAACCTTTGTTAGGGAAGCATGTCGCAATCAAATATCGAAAAACATAGTTAACAACACAAATTCTAATTCACGAAAAAACATAAAAGTAGTTAAAGGATTGAAAAAGAAAGATGTCTTCTACTTAAAAGCGGATAAAGGAAATAAGGTTGTTATATTGGATAAGAAAGATTACTTTGAACGCGTAGATAATCTTATCGAATCTGGCCCTTATGAAAAGGTAATAAGAAATCCATTACCGAAAATGATATCAGAGGTTAAAAATTCTTTTAAAAAATGTAAGAACCTTGTCTCCGATTCGCTAAAATTTAAATTAAATGCGAGTAATCCGACCATACCAAAATTGTATTGCTTACCCAAAATTCACAAACCTGGAAAAGCAATGCGACCCATTGTTTCATCGGTCGGATCACCCACATATTTAATATCCAAATGGTTATCAAAAGAACTTGAGAAGTTACCATTAAATACTTTCGCAGTGAAGAATTCGTTAGAATTCATTAATAAAACAAAAAATCTAGTTCTTAATGAAGGTGAAGTCTTAGTTTCTTTTGATGTTAGTTCTTTATTCCCAAGTGTGCCAATTCCACAAACTTTACAATATCTCGAAGAATTACTTAGAATGAATGACTTTGAAGACGAAATTATTCGTGAATACTTAACATTATCTAAACTTTGCATGGAACAAAATTATTTCCAATATAACAATCAATTTTATGTTCAGAAAGAAGGAACAGCTATGGGTAATTGCTTGTCACCTTTCATAGCCAATTTATTCATGAGTAAGTTTGAAATCGAAGCCAGTCAAGAATTCGAATATTTCCCAAGGGTATGGTATAGGTATGTGGATGATATTTTCGCGATTTTTGATACAAAGAAAGCAAATGTTGATGATTTTGTTTCTAAATTAAATAGCCGGTATGATTCAATTAAATTCACGTACGAAATTGAGAACAAAGGACAATTGCCTTTTCTAGATATTTTAATTATTAAAAATAATAATAGATTAGAATTTGATATCTATAGGAAGGACACAGTAACAGATAGATATATTCCTAATGATTCATTTCATTGCAAACAACATAAATTAGCCTCAATACATTTTTTAGTTCATCGTTTAGTCACTTTCCCTCTGAATAGAGTAAACTTTAATAAAGAAAGGAATCGTATTAGAAATATAACTAGAGTTAATGGTTATGACGACGACTTAGTAAATAATCTAATAAATAGACATAAATTTAGGTCTAATATTCAGAATTCCACCTTTTTTACACGCGAAGAAAATAACACCAAGTATGTCTCCATACCATATAATCCGAAATATAGCAAGGGACTCAATAAGGTATTTAATAAGGTAGGCCTCACCTTAGTCTATAAGTCATCAGATAATGTGAGGAATATCTTAGGAAATCCCAAAGATAAGATTCCCAATTATGAGAAAAGTGGAATTTATGAAATTAGTTGTAATGATTGTGACAAAAAGTATGTTGGGCAAACTAAAAGGTCAATTAAAACACAATTTAAAGAACATTTAGCACACTTAAGATACAATAGAACAGAAAAGTCTAGCATTGCCGAACATGCCCTTGAAGCTGATCATACTGTAACATTAGATAATCTAAGATTAATAAAAAATGTATCTGATAGGAGATTGTTGAACGCATACGAAAGTATGGAAATCATAAAATGTAAAAGTAGTTTAAATAAAGACAGAGGGCCTATTCCTTATAGTCCCCTCTACTGGTTACTTGACCGGAACTGATGGCCTTGCCTATGTCATTAGTTCCGCTTGAGTAATTCTACGGTTAGGCTAAGTATAAATAGGGTAGATTTGTAGTTTATCTTTAGTCAATCATCGCTCCTGATGAAGCTAACATGGTTAGCGAAACGCGCGTCGAGTGCAAAAATAAACTGTTTGGTGTAGTGGTGATATATACTGAGTAGTATCATTGTGCCAAAGATTCCACATTCCCAACTTAGTTAAGGAGAGATTGTATCTCCCTGTCTTACGCCTCTTCCTATACGTATTTGTTCTAAAACCAGCCTGTACGCATGGCTGGTAGGAATCGAACTTATACTTTAATCTATTGGGGATGATTTTAGTCAAAAGTTTATAAATATGATAAAGTAAGATAATCGGGTGGTAATTGTCCAACTTTCTGATATCTTCCTTTTTGTGTAGAAGTATTACTTCTGATCCACAATGTTGGTATTTTGTCAGTTTCCAGACACATGTTGAAATGTTTTACCAATTCCTGTTTTAAGTCCTCTCTGGCCTCCAATGGCATTTCCGATAAAATATCATCAGGGCCTACTGCTTTGTTACACTTCAGTACTCTCTGGAAGTTCTTCCGAACCTATATTTTGTATTTTATTTTTAGTCCGTTTGTTCTTCAGTGAGTGTTGTTTTGGACCTGTAGAGTTCATTAGAGTAGGTGTTTGTTTCTGAGTTTACTTTGTCCCTATTCGTTATTACTTGTCCCTCACTATTTTACAATTTACTAATCTCTTTTCTTCCGGTATTCAGTTTCTTGCTTCTTACTTTCGGGCCGTTATTTCCTACAATCGTTTCCAAAATCACTTTATGCTTGCGCGTTCTTATATCTTTCCTGATCTCTTTTCTGATTAGCTTGTTAAGCTTCGTCCACTCTATTTTGTGTTCGTCTCTGTTCATATTTCTTCTTCTTTCCATGAGTTGTTCCGTGTTGTCACTTATTTTTTCCTCTTATTTCCCAGTTTTTGTGGTTATTGCAGGGGAGGCTGCTAAAATTATGGATATTAGTTCTCAGCTTTTGTATCTATTGTTTAGATGATTGTATTATCTTTAATCCCTTCTAATAGTTCTGTTGTTTTTAGCTGGTATTCTGTCCTCTTTTTTGATAATTTAATGGTGTCAACTGGTTTCGACATATTGTTAAATACTTTTGCTCTTAGAGTTGAATACTCTAGCCCACACGAGTCTGTGGTCGCTCCCTATAGTACACCTATTCAGCACTGTGACATCCTGTATTTCTGTGGCTAGAAATGACAAAGTCTATTTCATTTTTTGTTTTAGAGTTAGGACTCCTCCGTGACAATTTCCTGTTATCGCGCGTTATGTTCTTCCGTAAAATTAATTAGAAGGTTGCCTCTTTCGTTTCTGTCCCCGAGTCTAAACTTCCATATGGTTGTTTCTCTATTCTGTTGTTTACCTATCTTTGCATTAAGATCTCCCGTTATTATGGTGTAGTTCGCTGGCTTTGATCTAATACAACTCGCTATGTCTTCTTAGAATTCCTCTGTTTCATCTTCTTCGTCTTCTTTACTTTACGTCAAAAATAATTTTTCGTTAATAAAAATGTATTCAGCGGATGAAAAAGTAGACATGTTATTCATTTATTTAAAAAGTACAGACAAAAGAATAGCCGACAAGCCGCCGAGTTGTACATGCCAAAATATTCTGACACCGAACCACTCGAGAAAATGGCACGATAAATGAAAAGTCTTAAATTTATAAGTATATATATATATATATATATATCTATATATATATATATATATATATATATATATATATATATATATATATATAGATACATATATATATATATATATATATATATATATATATATATATATATATATATATATATATATATATATATATATATATATATATATATATATATATATATATATATATATATGTATATATATATATATATATATATATTATATAAATATTCTTTTTTCCTGACCGTTAATAAATTAATTTAAGACAATTTTTTCTTATGGGTCTTGCTGTCAATTTAATAAGACAAGTTTAGTTTTGATTTACGTTTCGGCTTATTGTATTTAAACCATCATCAGAACTACAAAATTTTTTTCTTTTTTAATGTTAATATTTAAGATGTAAAATAGATGTTTCTTATTATATATATATATATATATATATATATATATATATATATATATATATATATATATATATATATATATATATATATATATATATATATATATATATATATATATATATATATATATATATATATATATATATATATATATATATATATATATATATATATATATATATATATATATATATATATATATATATATATATATATATATATATATATATATATATATATATATATATATATATATATATATATATATATATATATATATATATATATATATATATATATATATATATATATATATATATATATATATATATATATATATATATATATATATATATATATATATATATATATATATATATAAATACATATACATAAATTAATGTTTAGTTATAGTTATCCTACCTTATATCTAGATGAATCTTTTGACATTAAATTATTTTATTTACATTTTAACAGTTTTACAGTTTTCGTTATACTAAATTTAGAGGGTTCAAATATTTTATTTTATTATTTATGTAGGTAAACTGGGTAAATCCAAAGTGTATTTATTCGTTTTATATTGTCATTACTTTGATTGTTATTGGTTTAGTAATTAGGTTTTATTAGGTAATTATTTCATAGTATACTATAGTCAAGTTTTACGTGTCATTTCGATAATTTGAGGTATTTTTTGTTCTTCATATATTCATATATCATTTCTTTTTTGTTTCGTTTTTTATGATTATTTTCAAAATCTAGGATTTGGACATTATTAAAATTGAAATTATATAATTCGTGTACGGCATGTTTTGATAGGGCGGTATAGTTTTGATTTGTGTTTCTTATGCTATTTTTATGTTCTGTTATTCGTCTTTTTAAATATTGTTCTGATTGTCCAATGTATGTTTTTGGACAATTTATACAATCTATTAGGTATATTAAGTTTGCTTACTTTGTTGTTGGTATTATTGGTTTAAGTTTGGTAAAGATATTTTTTGAGTTGTTGGCCGGTTTTTCCACTGTATTGATGTTATGTGGTTTAAGGACTTTTTTGATTGTATTGTTTAATTCAGGAATGTATGGTAAAGAAATATAATTTTTCTTAATTTACTGTTATTTTGTTTGGATTTTTTTAGATTATTGCATACTTTATTTAAGCGGTTTTTCATAATTGGTTCTGTGACTTTTTTTAGATAGTTATTCTTGATTAGAACGGTTCTTACTTTATCTAGGTTTTGAAGTCTGTTTGTCCGATCAGTTAGTAATACTGCCCCATCAACAAGTGAATTGACGACACTTTTTATTATATTATTTTTCTGGTGTGTATGAATTATATATATCTTCCTGAACACACAGGTTCGATATACCAATTTGTTTTTCTGTTACCTTTGTCATCATATGTAATATTTATATCTAAAAAGTTTAATGATTTATTGATTTGTTTTTCGTATGTAAACTTAAGCCTTTCGTGGAAAGAGTTAAATTTGTTTAGAGTGTATTAAAGTTTATTTTCTAGCATACAAAGAATACGATCATCTACAACCCTTTTGAAAAAGTAAGGTTTGTAGTCGAGAGTTTTTATGATGTTTTCCTCTACATATTCCATTACAAGATTTGCTATGGCAACTGAAACTGGTGATCCCATAGCTACCATAAATTTGTGGGTAGAATTGGTTATTATATTGGAAAAAAGTAGAGTTTAAACAAAGTTTTGTTGTCTCAATAAATTCCTTTTCAGGAATGTTGGTGAAGTTATTTAATATATTTTATTTATCTTTTATAATTTTTATGGCACGTTCTATTGGTATGTTTGTGTATATCGAGAAGACGCCAAAGAAAACGAGTATGTGTTTGTTTGGAATTTTTTTATTTTCTTCTAATGTTTTATAGAAATCTCATGAATCTTTAATATGATATTCATTCTTGCCAAGAACGTTGTATAGCGTATTAGAAAGGTATTTAGATAAATTATAAGTGGCTGAACCAATTGTGCTAACAATTGGTCGAAGTGGGAAATTGTTTTTATGTAGTTTAGGTAGTCCATATATGTATAGTGGTTGTCCATTATGGCTAATTAGTTTGTTTTTTAATGTTTTGTCCATGTACTTTTTCTCAAGCCGGTTCTTTAGCATATTATTAATTTTATTTTATTTGCAGGTCTTTTTTGTAGGCTGATGAATCGTTTAGAAGTTCTAGAATTTTTTAAATTTATTTTATATATATATATATATATATAAATATATATATATATATATATATATATATATATATATATATATATATATATATATTTATTTATTTATATTTATATATATATATTTATTTATTTATATTTATATATATATATATATATATATATATATATATATATATATATATATATATATGTATATATGTATATATATATATATATATATATATATATATATATATATATATATATATATATACAGTGTGACAATTTAAATCCGCATCGTATGGGATTTTTTTTTAATTATCACTTTAGCCAAGATCTGGTTATGGCCTCCAACTGTGCTTCAAATAATATCAGAAATAAAGTATGTTAAGTCATTTTTACGGATGACGTCATCTGTCCAAAAAGACATTTTCGTAAAAATTTTTGAAAAAAAACATATAATTTGGCCAAATTTAAAAAAATACAAACTCGGGAGGTATCTCCTGAACACACTGCCTAATTATAGTTTCTAGATCATCGATATCTCTAAATGGTCTAAACTTGTATACTTTTTGTTTGAGATAACCCCATAAATAGAAATCCAATGGGGTGATGTCGGGCGATCGAAGTGTCCAACAATTATCCTGATCTCGCCCAATGACCCTGCCATGAAATAGTTCATTTAAAGTGTTTCGTACTTGCAAAGTATTGTATATTGGTGCACCATCTAATTGATACCATAGAGCATATCTTAGATCCACAGCCCTGTTATCCAGAACTTCTAAAATTTCGTTATTTAAAAAATCTAAATATCGTTGTGAGTTTAAATTATGTCTAAAAAAATATGGCCCTATTATTTGGTCGTTTACAATGCCACACCAGTTTTAAACGAGTATTAGTCACGATACTCAATTATGAAGTTTGGCTTTTCTTGGACCCACCATCGACTATTCTGTGAACTTACTACTCCGTTAGAAGTAGACGTGGCTTCATCAGTCCATAAAACATTGTACGGAAATTTGAAGTCCTCTTCTATTTTTCCTTGGTACCAGAATGAAAATAACAACCGAATATTAAAATCTCTATCCTGCAGAGTGTTTATCAATTTCAATTTGTATGGTTTAAATTTATTTTCGTGTCAAATTTTACGTACATTTTCCCTGTCGATCTCCGGTTTAGACTTCGAAATAGTTCTAACAATGGTTTTTGCCTTCTTCCACTACACTTAAGCACACATCTAACTTAGTATCTTCGGTATGTTTACGTGCAACACGATTTTTTCGGAAAACATTTCCCACAAATCCAGTAGATTTAAACTTTTTTATAATTCGGCTCACAATAGATTGCTGCAAGTTTTTTCAGGATGACGCTCGTTAAAAACACAGTGCGATGAGGTGTATTTTCCCCACACAATAAAACAATTTCAATTTTTTCTTGAAGAGAAAGTATGTTGTGACACCATCTGTTTCTTTCCATTCTAGTTTGAATTGCTAACTAAATATTTGACAGTTTGCGACACCATATTGCGATCTCTAGTTCTCAACTGTTTCCAGGGCCTACTATTAATAAACGCATAAAAATATCGAGTTTTGCTTAGCCTGTTAATTTCTCTGTTTAGCTCTTTTTCCTGTAGAAGGTAAGTTTTCAGGAGGAAATCGACACAACCATAAAGGGTCTTTCTAATTTAGCGAACGTTAATTTTGGTAACAACGACTAAAATATGGCTGGATTTATTTTAAATTAGCAGTTACGTCAACAATGACACCGAAAGCATTTTAATGTAATTTTTCGATGGTATTATTAACGCGTAACTGCCAAATTAATAACTAGAATATGTGTAATATTTTTATTACGGTTGCTAATTAGAATCTAAAATGTATTATTGATCTAAAAAGTGGTTTTAGCTGAAGTATATAAAAAAATAGGATAAAGCAGCAAGTTGTTAATTTGGAGTTTATAGTAAAAAAACATTACATTGTTAAAAATTTAAATGCATTACTAAAAAGATCAAAATATCAGATTTGAGTTAATTTACAAACGTTTAAGTGTGTTCACTATCAAAATACGTAAGCGAGAAATATTTTTCTATTTAAAAACAAAAGCTAATCGAACTTTGCATCAAATATGATTCATGATAATGTGTGAATTTTAATATTCTATAAAAAAATCATGGACACGACTTCATTTTATTCTTAAATAGATTATAGGTGCCTAGTTTTTGACAAATTAAATGATTTAAATAAGGTTGCAATAAATCAAGATGAAAAACAATTGTCGAAATGTCAAAAAACTGACAAAAATTCAAAATCGCAGTAGGCCGTTGAAATTTGACAAACAGATCTAGAATCACAAAATAAACCATTTTGTCTAATAACTAATTTGGCCAAATTATACCTTTTTTCAAAAATTTTTACGAAAATGTAATTTTTGACAGGTGACGTCATGCGTAAAAAATGACTTACAATACTTTATTTCTGATATTATTTGAAGCACAAATGGATGCCATAACCAGATCTGATCTAAAGTGATTATTTAAAAAAATCCCATATGATGCGGCCTGTGACATTCGAAATTTGTGATTATCGAAAGCTAAAAAACTTCCTTCTATAACAGTAATCAAATTTATAGAAAAATTCTATTTTTGCCATCTAGATACTTCTAATCGATCACAGAGTTTGGAGTACCCTTAATATCTCGAGAGTAGATTTACAAAAATCGTTGAATTCCATTGTTAGGCAGAAAGTTGTGTTATCCTATCCAAAAATAAATCAGTTAATAAACTAATGTTTTACAGAAAATTCGTGACGTGTTAATTGTGGATTTAACCAAGATATGCCAATTTAAGCTTGATGTATGATCATCATACTTGAGGAAATTCGAACAAACTAATTATTTTCATAAGTTAACATGATAAATTGCTGACAGATGAAAGATTATTCATTTTAGCCCAGTTCGAATATTTATCTGAAAACGTCTGGGCAACAGCATGAAAAAAGTTCCTAGTTGGAGACAAAAACTGGATGTATAACAATACACTATAGTTCGTTAGACATTTAGTATATATATATATATATATATATATATATATATATATATATATATATATATATATATATATATATATATATATATATATATATATATATATATATATATGTATATATATATATATATATATATATATATATATATATATATATATATATATATATATATATATATATATATATACATATATATATGTATATATATATATATATATATATATATATATATATATATATATATATATATATATATATATATATATATATATATATATATATATATATATATATATTTATATACATTTAGTCATCTTATTTTGCAACTCACATATATATATATATATATATATATATATATATATATATATATATATATATATAAGTATATATATATATATATATATATATATAAGTATATATATATATATATATATATATATATATATATATGTATATACCATATATATATATATATATATATATATATATATACATATATATATATATATATATATATATATATATATATATATATATATATGTATATATATATATATATATATATATATATATATATATATATATATATATATATATATATATATATACTAGCCGTGCCCGCGGCTCCGCTCGTGTGGACTTGATTCACTAATATCGTCACTGCTTATTCCTTATGTTACCTATATATATATATATATATATATATATATATATATATATATATATATATATATGTATATATATATATATATATATATATATATATATATATATATACTAGCCGTGCCCGCGGCTCCGCTCGTGTGGACTTGATTCACTAATATCGTCACTGCTTATTCCTTATGTTACCTAACGTAATAAAATATCTGCCATTATTTCCCCTTATCTCCCATTATTTCTCCTTATCTCCCATTATCTCACCATAACTCTCAATATCTTATCTCTGCTTATCTCCCATTAGTTCTCATTATCTCCCATTAGTTCTCATTATCTCCCATTAGTTCTCATTATCTCCCATTATTTATACTTATCTCCTATTATCTCACCTTATCTCCCATTATCTAGGCTTATATCGAATTATATAAAACATATATATAAATTTGTAACAACACGTAAATCGGATAAGCGGTTCTCAAGTGATTATTTAAAAAAATCCCATATGATGCGGCCTGTGACATTCGAAATTTGTGATTATCGAAAGCTAAAAAACTTCCTTCTATAACAGTAATCAAATTTATAGAAAAATTCTATTTTTGCCATCTAGATACTTCTAATCGATCACAGAGTTTGGAGTACCCTTAATATCTCGAGAGTAGATTTACAAAAATCGTTGAATTCCATTGTTAGGCAGAAAGTTGTGTTATCCTATCCAAAAATAAATCAGTTAATAAACTAATGTTTTACAGAAAATTCGTGACGTGTTAATTGTGGATTTAACCAAGATATGCCAATTTAAGCTTGATGTATGATCATCATACTTGAGGAAATTCGAACAAACTAATTATTTTCATAAGTTAACATGATAAAATTGCTGACAGATGAAAGATTATTCATTTTAGCCCAGTTCGAATATTTATCTGAAAACGTCTGGGCAACAGCATGAAAAAAGTTCCTAGTTGGAGACAAAAACTGGATGTATAACAATACACTATAGTTCGTTAGACATTTAGTATATATATATATATATATATATATATATATATATATATATATATATATATGTATATATATATATATATATATATATATATATATATATATATATATATATGTATATATATATATTTATGTATATATATATATATATATATATATATTTATATATATATATATATACATATATATATGTATATATATATATATATATATATATATATATATATATATATATATATATATATATATACATATATATATATATATATATATATATATATATATATATATATTTATATACATTTAGTCATCTTATTTGCAACTCACATATATATATATATATATATATATATATATATATATATATATATATATATAAGTATATATATATATATATATATATATATATATATATATAAGTATATATATATAATATATATATATATATATATATATGTATATACATATATATATATATATATATATATATATATACATATATATATATATATATATATATATATATATATATATATATATATATATATATGTATATATATATATATATATATATATATATATATATATATATATATATATATATATATATATACTAGCCGTGCCCGCGGCTCCGCTCGTGTGGACTTGATTCACTAATATCGTCACTGCTTATTCCTTATGTTACCTATATATATATATATATATATATATATATATATATATATATATATATATATATATATATATATATATATATATGTATATATATATATATATATATATATATATATACTAGCCGTGCCCGCGGCTCCGCTCGTGTGGACTTGATTCACTAATATCGTCACTGCTTATTCCTTATGTTACCTAACGTAATAAAATATCTGCCATTATTTCCCCTTATCTCCCAT
>CM032454.1:73118779-73148779 GCA_019049505.1 Pachyrhynchus sulphureomaculatus
GTCTATTTCTTTTTGTTTGGCATTCGTTGTGAATCAAGGAAGTCCAGTGATTTTTCAAGAAATGGACGAAACAAAGAATTTCATTATATCTGTGGTGATTAAACGTTTACTTTATGAAAGCAACAAAACGCCTCAGGAGACTAAAAGAGAAGCTTGATAAACATTATTGGGTACTCTGCACCTTCGATTAGATCAGTTTAATAAGTGAGGTTTCAAAATTTTCGGACTGGCCATTAGGGCACACAAGTGACGCTGAACGCTTCTCGGACGCCTATGGAGGTTACGACTCCAGAAATCATTGGCATAAAAATCCATGAATAATGCGTGATGGATGACAGAAGAAGTTAAGGTGAGTTTGAGATTGCTAGTGCTGTGGGCATTCTCGATCTGAACGGGTACATAAATAATTTGCATAAACATTTGGACATGGAGAAAGCTATCCGCAAGATGGGTGCCGCGATTGCCTCACGCCTTGACCCAAAAACGGAATCGTGTGAAGTGTGTCGCATGGATGTTTGCAGCTGTTCCAGAGAATCCAGAGGACTTCTTTAAGCGTCGGCTTTCGTCACTGTGGAATGAAACATGGACGACATTACTATACTCCCTGAGACCAAACAACAATCTAAACAATGGGTTATCAAGGGGAATCTGCACCAAAAAAGACGAAGTACCGTTCCTTCGGCCGGAAAGGTTATGGCTGGAAAACTGTCTTTTGGGATTCGTCAAGGGATAATAACCTCATCGACTAATTCTGGAAAAGGGTTTTTATTAAAAACTATTACAGGGTGACTATTATTCATCGTTATTGGACCGTTTTTGAAAACCCGAGCTTGAATGCTAAGAAAAACGCCCGCGATTTGGCCCTATCAAGAAATATCCTTTTCCATCAACGACAACGCACCCGGCACAACACCTCAGCAGTTGTGGTCGCCAATATTAATGGGAAAATAGGATTCCAACTCGTTTAACATCATCCCCTATTCTCCAGAACTGGCTCCCTCGGACTACTATTTGTTCCCCAATTTGAAGAAAATGGCTGGCGGGACAAAGATTTTATTCAAACGAGAGGAGGTGAATTGCAGACACAATAAGGATATTTTGCAGACTTGGACAAATCCTATTATTCGGAAGGGATCAACAAACTAGAACATCGGGGGTGGATGAAGTCGAAGTTAAGCTAAAAGAGCAGACTATGTCGAAAAATAAAAAAGGTTTTTACCCAAACACATAAGTAGTTTTTATTTTTGCACGGACTTTTAAACCAGCCTCGTATATATAACGTAAATACTTGCGCGCACTTTTCTTTTCTTTGGGATTAATTTTTTACAAAAATCGCGAAAAATCGCTGTCCACCCGCCTATCACGAAAAGAGTACTTATCAAAAAATTTTGAAAAAATTGTCTGAGAATATTCTCCACGAGGGTGTAGATGGAACGACAATTATCAAGGAGTGCATTATCCTTTAATAAATTTATCTGGTCTATAAAAAAAACACAAAATATTTCAAGGTCATCCGATTTTACTCTAACGACGGAAAATTCAAACTTTGTTGAAAAACTCATTTGGGGAGTGGTTTTGGTCGAACGACACTGATCCATTTTATACCTCTGCTAAACAAAATTTTTTATTTGAAAAGCAATCAAAGTACGGAACACTAAATACTCAAGTTCAACGTTCACTTGACCGGTTACTTCCTTTATATCATGCATATAGATATTGTTGCTTGAGCAAAAATGGATTTTCAAGTCTTTTGATTACAATTATACATCGTTAATATGTAAACTGTGTAAATTTAATTTTTTAGCCTTATTAGAATTTCTTTTAAAAGAAAAAATAGTTTTCTTTAAAACGCTTGTAAAACAATTAGTTAAGTTTGCGACAAACTATATCAAGATTTTTTTCCTTGGTTTCGCAACGTTTTCTTGTTCTTAATTACTAAAAATTTCTTGTGTTTGAAAGCCTACACAAAGGAAAATAACATCGTTGTATGGTTTGATCATTTGAATAACATCACACCCCCGCCCCCCCCCAAACCATACACATGTGCACTAATTATAAATATGAAAAAATAAACACTGGTTTTTAAAAACTTGGTGACACCAATAAACAATCAGAATAATCTGTCTCATCCTTCTTTGGAAACCCCTCTTTAATCTTTTATCTATGGGTTTTATACTGAATATTGTTTAAAGCCCACTTATTAAATCAGCATTCATAATTCATTTATGTAATTTTTTGGTAAAATTTGTGAAATAATGAAAAACTAAAAGATTTTCAGTTTTTTTGAATTCAATAAAACACTGAACAAGATAAATAAAATAGTATATTCAAAAGATCCATACATTTATCAATTATAATTGGATATAAATAAATTCTAATTCTCATAAAATCGGTATCATTTTTCGATATCGAAATAATTATTTTTTCATTAGACTGTCAGTTAATGGACCACTTTTAACCAGAAAGAATATGTGCTCAAAAAACTATAAGCTCTGTTTTCCATATCGAAATCAGTAGCAAATTCGAAATAAGATATCGTATTTAAGTTCGGGAGTGATTGTGGGGGTAACAGATTAATGAACTGACATAAAATAAAGACACCACCCAAAAAATCGTACAGGAAATAAAAACCATATAACATTATTGATTGCCATTGAAAAATATTTTTTCACTTTAGGTTTTGTCATCCACTAGTCATAAGTCTTTAATATTTTGAGTCATGAACTCTATAAACTGTATTTAGAAAATCCAGCTGTCTGTAGCTCTAAAAAAAGGCATTTTTTGGGGCATTATTATTTTTAATTTATTCAAAGAATTTAATTACCTTTGTAACTACGCACGGCTCACAAGGAGTCAAAGGAACATGTTATGCTAACAATACCAACATTGTAATAATTAAAAAAAAAATTAAAAGCTTAATTTGTGTAGAAATATGTTCTTAGTTTGGTCTTGTTAAAATAATATAAATTTAACCAAAAAGAACACTTAGTTCTTGTGAATAGGCGTTAAGAAAGTTTTTGAAATTAACATGATTTGAAAACTCACTTGAGTTCTTGGAGAACTCGACACATTTCTATATGCTCGGAGTTAACTCTTAATTGTAGTTTATATTTGGGTAAATGTGACTTGAGGAATAATTTTAATAAATTTTATTTTCTAAAATCTTTAGTGACGACTGAAGTTGCCATTTCTACTTAACAACTATCGGCTGTGCTTAGTTTCAACTCCCGCCTTTTCCCGATTATATTTTATACTGAGGGGTAGTGTTGTTGACAAAATTAGGTATTAAGAATTATTGTAGAAATATCGTATCGAGAATGTAGTAATTATTTTAGAAACTTGAAAATTTTAACGTCAAAGACATATAATTTTAGAGTGGGTGTATGTTTACAAAAATTCGCCAATTTTTCAAGAAAATCGTTCAGTTCATGAGTATAATACGAAAAACAGAAAACTGTTTTTTTTTGTAGGAGTCACCATTCTACCGTTTGTCAGAAAATTTTAATGATGAATTGAGTATTTGTAGTGTCAAAAGCATTTTGTATATCGAGTGATAAGACGGAGAGATGATTATTTTTGTGTATTGATAAATTAAATGTCTGAGTCTAATAAAGCTAAGTATTCTAACGCTGAACGATGTTTCCAAAAACCAAATTGATTGGAACTAAGAAGATTTTTTTGATTCTAAGATCCATTCCAGCCGATTTTTCACCATTCTCTCCATTCAATTTGCAGAGATGCATAGTTATTGAGATGGGCCTATAACTACTAGTTTGGTTTCTAGGTTTGGCCCGATTGTGAATTAGTATAATTGTGGATATTAGCCATGCAGATGGAAAAGAATTGAGTGTATATACCGTCTGGCACCCCCCCGGGCCGGGAGCGGTTTGTTTTGGCGGCCCTTTTTAAGGATATATCGAATTCTTTTTGTGTGAATAGATAGTTATAGTCTTGTAGATCTGAGGAATTGAAGTCATTTAGGAGTAGCTGTTGCGGATAATTTCGGGGTTTGAATACCAATTAGTTATCAATTAACATGCCTCGGAATGATTCTTGGGGGGAGCCTTTCTTTTTCCTGAAACTTCTCCATAATTCAGAGGCTTGACAGGACCGTACGGGGGGGGTGGTTACGTTTCGCTTGAGTTTTATTTTTGTGTTTTTTCTCCCCTTGTTTATAGAGATTCGTTCCAAGACGAAGTTTTTTGCTTGTTTGATAATTCTCTTAGAAGCTGCTCTCTCGTTTTTTTAAAGTTGTTATGAAATTTTCGCTCGAGGGTGTCTCTTGAAAAGGTTTCAATGCTTTCTTTCTCTCTTTAATTGCTATAGAGAATGATTTTGTCCACCATGGCAACCGGTGATTTTGTGTGAATTTGGACTGTATTTGGGAATTGTGGATGAAGCTGCTTGTAATATAATCCTTGGAGATGCCAATAGATAAGTATTTAGGTTTGTGATAGGTGGTTTAGTTTGGAACGAAGGCTGTCCAGTCAGCTCTGTTGAAATTCCACTTTTCGGGGAGGGGGGGAGTGAGAAGGGTGGTATGGTCCTCGAATTACTATGGGATAATGATCGCTTGCCATATTGTCTTCCATGATGTCCATTGAAATTTAGTAGCTAGGGAATGTCTGCAGGATTGAGAGTCAATACAAGAAAAGGTGCCGAGGCAGAACTTAAAAAGCGGTGAGAAGGTGATTTAGAATTTGTAATTGCGTTTCCGATGCCGTTCTTCAACGAGTAGTCCTCGGGGGGAGGAATGTAATGAAACCCCATATGGATGGTGAGCAATGAAATCACCAAGGATTAGGGAAAGGAGAAGGGAGGGAAGCAGAAAGAGGGAAGAAACTGGAAGGGGAATTTTGTGAGTTGAGAGTAAACTTGGAACGCTTGGGTGTGACTATTATGTTCCCATTCGCTCAGGCATGGTAGAGTAGATACAGATTGCTGTTGCGAGGGGGTGGGGTGTAAATTGTTATGGTTCGGTGCGGGTATATCCAAAAGAATCTGGTGTTTACTCAATTGCGCGGTGGGGACAGCTTCTAAATCGGTGCCACTAAATCTATATTTTAGATGAGCAGTCGATTGAAGTTCTTGTTTTGCGTTTGTGTTGGGGGGGGTGTGATAGATAAATATTGCCATTGGGTTGTGTTGGTAGTGAAAAACCATACAGATTGCAAATCTGTTAGGGGGTATCCAAAGAATGTTTGTGTGCCAGTTCTAAAATCGGTTGCTCTGGCCATTCCTCAATTGGATTCTGTCTCTGCGTATATGACTGAGTATTTTTTTAAGGATGTTTGAGAGTTTGGTCGTGGTGTTTATTTTCCTGTAGACAGATGATGGATGGTTTGTAAATGGGAAATAAGGATTTGCAGATCCTCTTTTCTGGAGTTGAAACTATTAACATTCCATGGGATGTAGTAATGGTTTGAATAGAATTTTTAGAAGAATTAAGACTTTTTCCTACTGCTCTTTCATGATAGTTTGGTAGGATCTAGGTTGTTTAGGGATTCTGTAGACATATTGTCTGATAGGGACTCTTTTGATGATTGAGATGATTTGCTTGGATTTTTATTAGATTTAAAAGAAGTTTGACTGGATGTTTTTTTTTGTGTTTGTGTGTTGTCTGGGGTTTTCTTAGTGTGTTGAGGTTCCAGTTTTGAACTTTTGCGGGGAAGCTTTCTGAGGTTTTTTTTATTCGAGAGGTCTAAAGGGTGGAGGTGGTTGGAATTTGAGTATTGGGGGAGGGAGTATGGGGAGATTTGTGAGCTGAGGTGGGGTTGGTAAAGAGGAATTTGAAGGTGCGTATTGTTAGGGTGGTTCAATTTGAGGAGTAGAGGGATGTTCGGAAAGATGAAATGGGAGGTAGAGAAGTTTGCGAAAGATCACATTGCGTATAGCAATGGAAGTGTTGTGTATTTTTTGTTTTGGAAGCCACTGAACTATAAGAGTTTTCAAAAAGATGGATTGAGAGCAGCTGAACCTCGCGCTTTGCTTCCGGATATGAAATCTTTTCGTCAACTGATGAGGTCTTTTGGATTTGGAATTCCTTTTGGAATAATGGACACCCTTGTATCGTGGAGAGTGATTACCATTGCAGTTTATGCAGATGGAAGGAGAAGTACATGGAAGATTTTCGTGGTAATCGTGACCACAGGAAGGACATAAATGAGAGAAAGAGCATTTCTCGGCTATAGGTGTTCCAAAACGTTAACATTGTAAAGCATCTGAGTGGGTTATTAGGGATTTATTTTCTAACTCTTTATATTATACAATCATCCTGCTTTAATTGTAGAAGATAATGAATGTGTTTTAAAAAGATAAAATGAACGTGATGGGCCAGATGGTTTTGCGTTGGGTTTTTTTTTCTTGCTTGGAGGAAGTCTGTAGACATTTACTATGCCTTGATTGCTCAGGTTTCCTCCAAAATTTCATCGTCCGTGCAATTACTAAGATCGAAAACATGTGATTACTCCCTTGATTACATTGAGGTTTGGGTGTCCCCCTGGTTGTTGGTTACTTCATAAACTATTGAGTTTTATCTAATTTTTCGGCGAGTAAGGACTGTCTTTCGGTTTTCACCTAATCCCATTAAGAGAGAACCGTTCTCCGACAGTTTTTTTGTATCAGATAACGACCCAAAATATGATTCTAAACTTTTGTGAATCAAAAGGGAGAAACTCTTTAAATGAACCAGATAATAATCTAATTTGAAAAAATCTATCAAAATGTAGGTTGGATTAGCGGGGGTGATTCTATTCTGGGCCTCTTGGACCCGTTTAAAGGAGAAAATATAAATTTTTGTTGCGCCATAGTTGGTCCCACGAGTAACCTTGGAATCGTACGGTCGACCACAGTAGAGCCAGGATGCTGTGACAAGGCTTAGTGGTACATCCTGAAGGGCGCCCGGTATTAGGACGGAGCCGATAACAAACATCTTTAGCAGGGCCATTCGTTCCATAGGCCACGGCTTCTACACCGTAGGATTGCTGTATGTAAGTACTTATAAGACAAGGACTTTAAGACAACGGACAAAACGTGACTAGGGAACCTCGGGAGCAGTCAATCCCGTGGTCTGTGGATTCACAGTTGTGTAGTTTTAACTAGAAGTTTTTCTGGTTGTTAGTGATTCTAATCAACAAATTTAATTTTTTTTGTATATGTCGATATAGCTAGAGATTTAAATGAGTAGATGAAAGGGTAAGATGAAAGAGCGAAACTGCTTTAAATAATGTGATGTACTTTCCTTTACAGATTCTGACAACTATATAATTTTTGTAATACTTCTAATTCTAACCGAAGCAGTATATATTTGTAAATATATTCGCAAACCCTTCCTTAGCCAACTTTTTCTTACAATTAAACATCCCGCTATAAAGTAGCTATCAATTAACATGTCCAGTTGTAATGCTTGGATTAAATTATTAATTTAGTGTGAGAAAGGACAAACTCGGTATTTACGAGGATGGATCTGAAAAGTTCGCGGCCTAGTCAAGAAATCAAATAAAATACGAATAAAAATATTTTTATTTTTCGACATAATCTCCACATAGCTCTATGCACTTCTTCCACCTGCTTTCCAAAGCTTTCCACACCTGTTTCAAAAAAAGATTTCTCAAAGGTCTTCAAAATACTGGTTAACTGCAGCTTCGACTTCTTCATTTGATGAATGTATTTCTGCCCACCGAGATGTTTTTTTTAGGTTTGGAAACAGATGAAAGTCCGAAGGTGCCAAATCAGGAGAGTAAGCCGGGTGGGGCAGCAATTCGAAACCCCAGTCACGAATTTTAGCCATAAACTCAACAGACGTATGAACGCGAGCGTTTTTCTGATGGAACAAAACTTTCTTTCTCAGTAATCCTGGACGTTTCTCTTTAATTTCTGGACGTAAACGACGCAAAAGGGTGCAATAGTAAGTTGAGTATATTGTTTCCCCTTTCGGAAGGTAGTCCATGACGCCATCACTTTTCCAGCGAACATGGGAATTGAATTCGCTTTCTTTGTTTTGACTCTGGAGTATAGTGGTAAACCCAGGTTTCGTCCATTGTCACAAACCTGTTAAGAAAATCTTGCGGATCAGCCTCAAACATCTCCAAACAGTCGCGAGAAAATCGTGAGTCGAATTCGTTTTTGTTCAACTGAAAGCAATCTGGGGACCCACCTAGCGGAAACCTTAGAAAATCCGAGTTCGTTGGCAATGATGATGTTTTGTGTTCGTTCATACAAGATGCCTATAGTATCTGCAATCTCCCTGATAGTTAATCTACGATTAATATGAAATCACACATTTTGCCGCTGTTTTCTTCAGTCGAAGACGTCATGGGCCGGCCGGAGCGAGGGTCATCTTCGATGCTCTCTCGGCCACGTTTAAATTCTGCAACCCATTTTTTTCACAGTGGTATATGACGGAGCAGATTCCCCTAGTGTTGTTTTCATATCATCGTGTGGTGGTGTGTGTTAATCTTTTTTTAACCAGGTATTTGTTCAATTTTTTCCATTTTTCCAAAAACGCTGAACTTAGTCTCACTAAACTCGTTTCTAACCTAAAAACTACAAATTCTACAGCAACAAAATTTTACAATGTGACAACCAAAAAAAAGTATGAACTTATTGAGGATACCATAATAAAAATATTAATAATTATTTTTTTGGTCAGGCTGCGAACTTTTCAATTCATCCTCGTATTTTAGTATTGCCCATTTACGAGAAACGTAAATCACTAAGGGATAACATAGACCTCGAATTTTCAAAAATTAAATTTTTTTACGAATTTTTATTTTCTATATTTCTAAGAATTATTAAAAAAAAAAAATTTAAGTAAATTCAATTCCATTACAAAGTTATAGCCTTAAATGTGGCCTGGTGTCGGATTGGGATGCTACCTGTTTTGGGACTCTGTCTGCAATATTACTCAGATAATTTTTTTTAATATTTTTTTAACTTCATTTTAAATTTTAATAATTTCTTTTTCTACAAAATGTCGAGAGGTTTTTTAATTTTTCCACTAGATAATTTTTTATAAATAATTAAATATAACATTTTTTTGTCGAAAATTGCATACTAGAACTTGAAACACCGTAATTTTTTTTTTTTTTTTTTTTTAAAAACCTTCGATAATTGTTAACTACTACATTATTTTACAAAATTAATTTTTATTTTTCAAATGGTGTTGAATATTGCATATTTAAAAAAATCTTATAATTTAAAGTAAAATAAAAATAGACACCATTCTTAATAACCTTAAAATTTTTTCTAAATATACATGCTTTTTGCAGTGCCCAGATATATATATATATATATATATATATAAATATATATATATATATATATATATATATATATATATATATATATATATATATATATTTATATATATATATATATATATATATATATATATATATATATATATATATATATATATATATATATAATAGTTGTATATATTTTTAATGGGTATACAATGTTTAAAAGCGTAAAATTTTAACTGATTAATTTTATTTCAGAAGTATTATATCAAGACACAAACTTTACACGATATAGAAAACCGAACTCGCAACGATAAGAGGGGCAGAAACGACAATCTAATTCGATCGGACATGTGTGCTAAATCTTTTCGACAGGATCACAATGGAAAATGTCGTGAGGACTGGAGTTAGAAGCAATAAATACTAATAAGAGTAGAAACAGTTCAGAAACTTAATTCTCATTCGCATAATTTGGATGATATTTTACATTTACATTTCTTGTGCATTCGTTCATAAAGTTGTTACTTTCTTACTAATTATTTATTCTGAATATAATATTTATAGTGCTAGTGAGTAAAGTACAATTTCTGGTACTGTTTCACCAGTCAATAGCAAGCCATGAAATATGTTTTTCGATGCTCTCCAACTAAATAATTATTTATTTATTATTGTGTATACTAATTTAAACGAATGAGAATGATGTTTGCACGTGTTGTGTTTAAAAAAATAGTAGTAGCTTTATCAAATCAGTTCTATAGAGACTTGCTTACTTGACTTATAAAATTTCCGAACTTGATAAGGAAATAGATATTAAGCCCCAATTAACAATAACTAATGCATTTAATTTAATTATGTCAAAAGAAAATCATCTAGTTTTGTGATAATTTAACGCAAACACTGAGTAATATAGTTTTTATATTTCTAGCTTACTTTTTTGTTATCTCTCTAAAAAATCCGGAACTAACCTGAACGACAAATTTGTTTTTTTAACCAAAAACTCTTCTACTCAAACGAAAACTGAGGCAAGAAATGATTTTTTAAACAAACTCTAAGATAGTAGGACTATTATTTTAGGGCTAGGTAACAAAATAGCTATTTTCGTACCAAGTTCAGAAAAAGAAGAGACGTAGCTAGCTCCTAGGAAGTCTTGGAGAGAGAGGCACAGATGTATCCATAGGGTGCTTTTGTGAAGAAAAAAGAGATCATAATCAAGACCCTTAATGTAAAATGCGGGCTTGAGGTGCTTCAATTTTCGAGCCCAGATTTCTGTGAAATACATTAAAAATTTGGACTCTTCCGAGTAGTAGTAAATTAATCAATAACCACGGAAGGAGCGGCTTTAAAAAAAAATGCTTTCGTGCGGAGGTTGGTTAAATTTTATTTTTGTTTAGTCTTGAAATATTTAAGCATTTGTGTATAAGTTTTGTTTGTAACCGTTTATTTCTTACTAGATTAAGATTGATGTTTAAGTTCGATTAAGTTTTTTTATTTATTATTATCAAATTATTTTCTCAATTATTATTTTATTTTTCTTTAATATGTAATCATGATTTTATCTCTATTTGAGTAAATTTACATTTATATATAAGATTTATGAAAACAGTAAATTTTAACAAAGTTATTATATTTTTCTATGGACAAATGTACATAAGATTCTCTAATTTTGGTTTCATATTCATATATATTGACATTGGCTATGGTATCCTTTTGATGTTGTTGTCTTTTGAATATATATATAATATATATATATATATATATATATATATATATATATATATATATATATATATATATATATAATATATATATATATATATATATAATATATATATATATATACATATATATATATATATATGTATATATGTTATATATATATATATATATATATAATATATATATATATATATATATATATACACATATATATATATATATGTATATATATATATATATATATATATATATATATATATATATATATATAGGATGTTATGGAATTCACTGCATATATTGGAACTGGTAGCTCCTTATGACAAAACCGATTGCAGAAAATTTACCTTAAATAGATGAGACATGAATATTTTTTTTAGGCCGCCTCTGTGAAATCATACATCTACAGTGTTGTTAGATTTTGCTAAACCTTTCCCAATAAATTTAATAAAGGATATATAAAAATAATTAATATTTTAATCTTCGAAGAAGCAGCCCTTTAATCCTCGCTGGTTTCTTATTGTAAGAATAACTACCATTATAAGACTATGACCCGTCTAAAATAAGCCATAGGAGAATTTAATGCACTCAAATTTCTTATAACTTCCAATTATTCAAAAAACTTTAAAAAAAGAATTTAATAAAAAAATGTATAACAATTTTTACCTTTTAACACCCTGACACTGACAAATTAGAAGGAGCTTTATAAAAAATGTATAATCTTAACCGAAAGAGTTGTTGAAGTGTATCACTTACTAAAAATTTTAATCCATTTAGGGTATCCCGGAATGGTTTATTATTTTAAGAATAACAACTGTGGTATTATACCAGTATAATCCGTTTAAAACACAACACTCGAATTAAAATCTTATCCTGTATAACCTTAACTAATTTAAAACACTTTCATCTGTTTATTTTTGATTTGACCGGTTTCCCGGTAGTAGATTTAAGCTTTTTATCTATTAATAGATCACTTTATAAACACTAATTTTTTGGACACGAAAAAATTAACAATTCGTTACAGTGTTAAAACAATGCAGTTCATCGGGTTTGGTAGCTCAAATGCACAAATGAGTGGATCGTTAAACGTCAAAACAAATGATTAAATCATCTAGCCTTTAGTTCTTCCTTACGAGAAGACAGAGAGAGCATTATGTTAGAGAAAGACGCGAAATAATTTGTTTTTCGAAGTATAATGAATGTGGCAACGTAGCTCCTGGCTTGCTTCTCGCCGCACGCAATCACGTATTATTTATGATAACCTTGATATTTTTACATGATATACAATAAAAATTATGTTTAATTAAAACGATACTTTGAATTATTTATTAAAAATATATCAATTATTAAATATTTATAACTAAATAAATGCCCGTGCGAGGCACGCATTTATTCTAGTGTATTTTAAAAGAAAGTACGATCAGTACGATGCATAGATTAGTCCGAGAGCTCACGACAAAAATGCGACCTCATCGAAGAGTGGCAGATAATAGTATCATTTTGTTAACTTTGCGCCCCTTAGTCTCTCCAGGTAGTTTGAAGCCTCAAGTCTGGTTTCTGTTCCTTTAAATGCGCCTTAAAGCCGCAAGAAAAAGTTGGTAGACGAACCCATCGCTAAGCGACAGATATTCTGGGTTTAGCTTCATTTCTGTGAAATATGTCTGAAAAATGAATATCTGCCGTGGATATTGGGTTAATCCAAAGTTATAACGGTCCAAAGTTGCAGAAAAACGGACCCACCTGAACCCATAGAGGAGCGAATAAAATTTGTTTTAGTATGTTCATTGAGGTTTGTAGATACTAAAAAATAATATTATCTGCCATGGAGTCTAATTCTTTATTAAAATAAATTATATTTTTTGTTACAATAACACATAAGTATTTTAAGACGCGCTCGAACCTGCCCTACAGCGCGCGCGCCCAATCTGTAATTTGTTTTTCTCTCAAATACTATACACATGCGCCAGTGTCTCGAGAGACGCCCAAATCATCATCATGAAACAGTAACAAGCAGATTAATATATTTATTTAATTTTCAGTGCAATTTCGCTCTATATTTTTTTATTTTTAACCTTTATATTTGGTTTATATTTATTATTTATATTCAAAAGCCCCCGTAATATATAATTACGAAAAATTTTAAAAAAATAAATTTGGTAGCTATATTGGATAGCACATTTGAAAGTTTTTTAGTTTTAACATAATAGAAAATAATAGTGATCCAAAAAACCACGTACGATAATTTTTACCTCATACGGTTAAAGTCAGGTATTGTATAACTGAATACTCCATCAGCCACCCCGAGTTTCACTGTGTTCTTTTTAAACTTTGAGCGTTGCGGCTCCACTCTAGTATATTTTATGTTTTTTTGGGTCGCAGAAACCGATCTGCAATTAGTTTTTTGAAAAAATGACCTGTTAATTGTTATTAACAATTTTTAAGCAATTATCTAAAAAAAGGAATTCACGTAATTTATTTTTATACTAGCGAAATATAAATTTACTAAACGCTCCACCCAAATTTTTTTAGACGTATTTCGACACACTGTATACGAATTCAAAGTCTATTTTTACAAAAACTTGCCTTTTGATGGTTATAAAAAACAATTTATCACAAATTATTATGCCAATAACCAGAATTTCTCTCCATAACAGCAAAATCTAAATTTTTACGAGCTCTACCCAAGTTTTGTAAATAAATTTTTGATCTGCTGCCTGAATTTCTAATCCATTTTTTCCGATTTATTAAAATTAAGAGCTAATCAGTTTATTTTTATGCAATTAAATAAAAATATTTGTGTTAAATTCTCAAAGAAATATTTTTGCAACAACTAGGTGGTAAACAGCCTTCATATTTTAACAAACAATAGCAAAGTAATTTTTTTATTTATGTATAATCTTTTTTCACTTTTAGATTTGTTATAATAAAATCGTTTACCATTTTTTTCAGTCAATATTACTTTCCGAAAATAGTGAAGTTAGTTAATAACGTCAAAATAGTGTACTGAGCTGACTATCCTAACTGACGTAATAAACGGTTTATCTCGGCATGTTTAAACGTGTTTCTATAAATTAGGATCCTAAAGTGATTTTAAAGTAGTTTTTTAAAAGTTAATTAAAAGACCAGTGTCATTAAAAAATAAATTAATTGAAATCTTCTACGGAGAAACGGGCCAAACCAAAAATAAACGGTTTAAAGTTTTTTGAATAAGTGTAAGTTATAAAGCCTTGATGATTTTGGTGTACAGTTGTTCATGGAAAAAAAACCATTCCAGGATAAACGAGTTAAAATTTTTAGTAAGTTAAGCAATTGAACAAATACTCATCTTTGGGGGAGTGTACTGAGTTGCCTATCTTAACTGATGAATAAATGGCCGCTGCTCTCGACTTTTTTAAAAGTTTTGCTATAAATTAAGATCTATAAAGTGATTTTAAAGTAGTTTCTTAAAGGCCAGTGTCATTAAAAAAGAAATTAACTTAAATCTACTACGGAGAAAACATGCCCAACCAAAAATAAACCGTTTAAAATTTTTTGTTTAAGTGACAGTTTTAACCTTTATTTTAGTGTACAGTTGAAATAAGTTTAATTAATTGGTCGGTCAGTTATTTTAAAAGATAATAATTTGTATATCTATTTTTTTTTTATTAAATTAGTTTGGAACGGCCGATTTGTTACTAAATTAATTGTACCCAAAATTTTAAAATCTGTAAGTGTTAAAAAAATCGTATATTTGGCAACACAGGCCTGCGCCTATATTGTCAGTCTGTCATAGGCGGGTTAAATCTATAGATAATTTAGTAAATTTTCAAAAATTTTCGAATTTGAAAAAAAAGTATTGAATGTACTTCTACATGACCGCACGAGTCACCCATTTCGATACAAGCAGTGTAATATATATATATATATATATATATATATATATATATAATATATATATATATATATATATATATATCTAAATATAAATATATATATATATATATATATATATATATATATATATATATATATATATATATATATATATATATATATATATATAAATACTTATATCATCTTTATCAGCTATGCAGTCCACGTCGCACATGAGCCTCCCCTAAGTACATCTTCTTCGGTTGTAGGCCTTGTTTATTCAGTTATATCCCACTAGTCTTTTGATGTCGTTAGCCCATCGGGTGTGCGGGCGTCCTCTACTTCTTTTCTCGTTCCAAGGCGTCCAGTTGATCCATCGATTATCAGAGAATCTTGCGATATGACGCGCCCAGCTCCTCTTCAACTTGCTTACATTCTCAGCTGCATCAGTTATCTTGGACCTTCCTCAAATTTCTTCATTATTCAGCCGATCCCTCAACGATATTCCCACCATCTTCCTTTCCATCGCTCGTTGAACTACTTGTAGGCGATTATATAATTTCTTTATTCAAAGCCCACGTTTCCGTTCCGTATGTCAATACTGGCAACACGCATTGATCAAATGTGTGTTCGCGTTTAGTGTATTTGGGACATTGGAAAAGGAAGATGTTTTCGCAATCTGCCAAACGCCGATCAAGTCAATAATATTCACCTAGATAAATCTGCTTTCAAGTTTTTTTTGGATGTTACTATTTTTTGTCAAACATGTACGTATGAATCCGCTCTTGTGATTTTCGCGTTTTCAATGTTCAGTATTATTTCTCTATCACAGTCGTCATTTGTCATAAATATGGTTTTGGCGATGTTTATCTTCAGACCAATCACTCTGGACTTGTTGTTAATTTAGTTCGGCATTTCTTCCAATTATTCTTTGTTGTTGGATATAAGCACAATATCATCTACGAATTGCAAATGATTGAGTTGCTCTCCTCCTATATGTATACCCTTACTTGTGCATGGAAATTATTTAAAAGGATCTTCTAGCGCCAACGTAAACAATTTCGGCAAGATAATATCCCCTTGACTTACCCCTCTTGTCATTCCTATCTTGTTGGTGTTTTCTTTCAATACTATCTGAAATGTTGAATTTTCATATATCTTTTGAATAATCTGTGAGTATCTGCTGTAAATTTTACAGTTACTCACTAGTACTATTGAATGTTGCCCAGATATCAACGGAATCGAACACATTCGTAAACCACAAAGGCAACCAAAATCTTAAAATTATACTCGTTTGACTTTTCTTTTAAGATTCCTAATACTTGAAGGCGTTTTCTAAATCCGGCTTGTCCTCTGGGTTGGTAAGAGTCCAATTTCTTTGTGAGTCTTGCAGTTATTATTTTCATGAATAAGTTGTACATTACGGATAGTAGACTGTTTGGTCTATAGTTAGTTCTATTTAGACTATCTCCTTTTTGAAGAGCAGGGCCACTACAGCATTATCCCAGCCTCGAGGTACATCACACATATCGTGACCCTTATTATACAATATATCTAGCTTCCGTAATATGGGCTCTCCGCCCTGTTGCAACATTTCGACAAGTATACCATCTTCACCTCCGGGTCCCCCTCTTGCAATTTTATTTAAAGATCCTTGTATTTCGTATTTTGTGATGTAGGGAATATCTTCAGATCCTTCATACATTACTCGTATTCGAACTGACTCGCTTTTGTCTGGTAGTATTTCTACCTTACTCCCATAAAGGTCCTTGTAGAATCTCTCTATATTCATTCTTAATTCATTCGTTTGAGTTATTATTAGGTTGTTCTCATCTACTAATTTTGTTATTTGTAGTAGTTCTTCATTTCATGATCTTTGTAAAAGTTTTATATCCTTCTTGTTCTTCAGAGTTTCTTCAATTTTCTCATTGTTATAGTTTCTTACATTTCTTCTAATACGTTTCCTTGTATCGTTATTCAAAATTTTTAACTTATTTTCACATGCCACCATGTCTTGATTCATGGACTTTCGTTTTTGTATTAGTTTGGCCCTTTCTTTCGAGAGCTTTTCCTCTTTGATATTTCTCGTAAGAGCTACTTCTTTCGCAGATTCTACGACACAGTGAATGATTTTTCTATTAATTTCGTTAAGGGATGAAGTGTCCTCTTTGATTTCATGTTCTTCGAGACTTTAAATATAGAAATTCTTCTTGTATTTAGGTTGTGTTCTGTCTAACATTTTCATCTTTTGATTCGTCATTTTTCTTGGTTTCATCCTTCTGTTAAAATTTATTTTTGCCTTTTCCCATTTTGACCCTATTGATAACCTGTGTATCTAATATTATGTTACTTTTATTGGATATTATATAATCGATCACGTTAGCTGTTATTCGATTTAGGCTTTCCATGTCCATCTTCTTCCTTCTTTTTTCTTAAAATATGTGTTCATGATATGGAGGTTATTTTCGTTAACATGGTTTATTAACAGTTGTCCTCTAGCGTTCCTCATTCCTGAACCGTAAGGGCCACGTTCATTTTCCTCCTGCTTCACGCCGACTTTGGCATTCGGGTCACCAATTATTAGTGTGTAATGTACTGAACTAGATTTAAGAGCAGTATTTATTTCTTCATAAAATTCCTTAATTTCCTCCTCTTCGTGGTCGGTGGTTGGAGCATAGACTTGTACGATTTTGCAATGATATCTTTTAGATAGTCTCATTTCAATCATTATTACTTGTTCCGATATGGCATTACACATTATAATGGTTAATATATTATTACGAATGAGGAATCCCACCCCGTTTATTTTATTTCTTTCATTTCTTTTATAGAAGAGAGTGGGACCACTTTTAAATTTTACACAAGCTTCTCTACATCTTCTAACTTGCGATATCCCCACTATTGACCACTCTTCTCTTTGAGTCCTTCTCTCTTGATAAGAGCAGTAGCCTATTGCCTTATCGACAGAGTCTATAGGCTAACATACCTCTCGGAAAGATCAAATGCATGTATTGAAAACTCTTCTTATCGAAAACTTTTATCCCGCCCCTTTACTCAACAAATTAATTTCTATTAACAATGCTCCCCACAATCTAAATATTATCAACATTCAGAATCAGTATAAAACTCTCCAATCAAAACCATTCAGCCAATAATCTCAACAACACTGTCATACACAAGACCCTTCCCCACATAGATGGTCTTACCCCTAAACTCATTCAAATTTTCAAACAAGAAAACATTCGTTGCTCCAGAACCACCCCACACAAATTAGAACTTTATACCAGAGTTAAAATACCCATTACCAAAGAACAAACTTCCAATGTGGTCTACAAAAATGCAAAGACTGCACATCCTGTTATAATGGACAAACGTCCCGCAGCATAAAGGAAAGGGTAACTTCACATAGGAGTGACTGTAGAAGGGGTATCAAATTTTGTTCCCTCGCAGACCATTCAACTGACAATGACCATCGTCCAGACTATAATAAGGTGGAAATAGTTTATAAACAGCAAAACAATTATAAAAGAAAATTTTTGGAAGTGGTTGCGATTAATGCCTGCGATTGCGCGATGAACAGAAGAAGATCTTAGCATCATCTATTCTTACATCCTTAAATTTTCTAATAGTCTATCACAAAATTAGGACATTATATAACAATACCAAAATATAAAAATCTTGTATTTTATTTTATTTCTGTACCTAATAATATGTTAAAAGTTTTACACCATAACAGATCACACTATATATAATTTACTAAAATTTTGTAATTCAAGGTCAATTTTAGTTCATGTCTAGCAACTGTACTACAAGACTATCACTGTTACTCCTATAAAACCGTCAATTGCTTTTCCTTACTAACCTAAAAATTAAAACCACGTGCTCTGTTGTCCCGGGAAAATATAACCGGAAAATATATGTAGTACGTCGCAATTCTTTATAAAATTTCTCGATCCCTTTTCCTTTGATTATGTCAGGACCTCTGAATAATCTTACGTTTGTAAACCCAACTTTTTTATAGTTGTATTTTCGAAAACCGATTGTAAATAATTTTTAGATGCTCTGAAGAAGGATTGAATATATCCGAAAGCTTAACAATTAAACAAAGAGTTTTAACGGCCAACTGTTTTTGACTGCATCCTCACTAGTTTACTTTTCCTTTCTCACGAGTCAGTCACGACTCGTGAGATATTTATTATATATATATATATATAATATATATATATATATATATATATATATATATATATATATATATATATATATAAATATATATATATATATCTAGTATATATATATATATATATAAAAATATATATATAATAAATATATATATATATATATATATATATATATATATATATATATATATATATATATATATATATATATATATATACATGTCTGTGTATGTGTGTGCGTGTATATATTTCTTCTTGTCTAATGCCAACACGGATAAAAACTATAGGTATTTATTTTAGCTCTTGATATTCAGAATAATTATTAATGCTTAGAATCTCATTGGAAAGAAATTTTCGATGAATAAAATTTTCTTCTAAGATGTAAGTAAATACCTCCATCTAGGCAGGGTCTTCTGTCTCTACGAAACGATGGAGACTAGTGTCAATATATCGTTGTCAAGAAAATTTCTAGAAATCACATAATTACTTTTTAAATGCACTAATAAACCAGGTTAATATTTAAAGATATTAAGGCTGTAGTTTATATACAAATTATTTTCTGATATTAACGAAAATAAGCTCATCCAAAAATAGCAACACCTTTTTACAACTTATAAATACCTGTAAAAAATATAAAAAAATAAAAAATTTTAATTTTACTAAGTACATCTTAATAACTTTCCCTATTTCCAGTTTTTAGATATCTTATAATTTCAAAAATCACATTATTGGACCAACAAAATGGGACACACTTGATATTTAAAAAAAAACCTCTTTAATTGAAACTGTTGATTATAATAAATTCTTACATAATATAATATCTGAGGTTTTCCATTATTTTACAGACTATCAAACGGCAGAATTTCTAGTTAATGCCTTATGTTAAAATAGAATTAAGAAGTAGTAGCAACTTCAATTGTGTTGACTTATTATAGCGTATCTCAAAAAAATTTCAATTTTCAAAAGATTCTCTACAACTTGCACATCAGCTATTTATTTTCAAATATCGTCTATCGCCGTACAATTTCATTTAATTCCTGATTGAACTAAGACTGAAAATAGGCTATATCATCAGCAGATACACGCCTTTAAAAAAGTAGAGCCAATATCCTATTTACATGTTTAATTCCTTTGTTTTAAGTAAATTGATTTTTGCCGGTGTTGCTTGAAATCCTAGGTAAGTTACATATATTGACCAGTTAGAGAATATACAAAATCAATTTATAAGGTTTCCCTCGTTTAGAACTAATTTCTACATCCCCAATTTTTTTAGAATGGCCAGAAATCTTTTAGTATGATGCTTTTGACGCCAGGAAAAATAATTTCCAATGCACTTTTTTTAATACAAAATTCTGATCTTCTCGCACAAAAGTTTAATAGTGTCCCTCAGAGGCCTCTTAGCGTAATTAAATTATTTCATATGCTATTTAGGTTAAGTACTCAGCTTAGCGCTCATATAGTGTTTTAGATTATTCTGAAGCTGCAAGAATAAGTTTTATTTTGCAAATATTAGTTTCTGTACCAGCTACCTGCGCCTGATTGACTTCTGAGTAAAGATTAAATGCTATTGAATGGCTCAGGTAAACGAAACTCGTACGAACAATTCACGCTCTCATTACATTGTTTGTTGAATGTTATGCGCTTGCGAAAGTTGTCAAGTTGTTTAAAACCTTATGCCATTAACTTTTTTTCCGCAAAAATCAATGTCTTACAATCATGACGTATAAATGTATGTAATGTTCATTAGAGTACTACATGCTCGAGTCTTGTTTATTTCTGCCTTTGATTCACATTTATTTTATGCTTTGAAGTAGATAAGGACCAAGGAAGAGAGATAAATTTTTTTTTGTGTCTTGAAACCTAGAATAAGTTCTACAAAATAAAATTGTTAATAGTGGCAGTATGGCTTTACTCTGCAATATCACGATAAACATCTATGATCCTTCCATCTGACTCAACTGTAAAGCTTAGCTTTCGCTGATATTTTACAAGAATTTCTAAAGCTATGCAATAAAAAAGCGAAAACAATCCTAACCTTTCCATTAACAACAACTGATGAGCCGAGCAACCTTAAATTATCTAATATTACTGTATGATTATATTTAAGAGTTTGTTCGACAATACCTGATTTTTCTGATCTACCGTAAGTCAAATGAGCTAAATATGCTTTAAATCTTGATTAAATCGACCTTTTTGTTTGCTCAATAGAATTAATATAACATATATCATATATTTCTTTCATATTTGTGGACTTCCTAAGGTATAACCACAGACAACTTAAAAAATATCTATAGCTAATTTTTACTAGACATTCGTTTACTCTCAACTTATTTACAGTGTTTTAGTTTAGGAATGATTCAGAAAAGGTTTATATTAAAACCAATTCTGACTCTCACAGGCATTTGCTTATACAAACTATAAACATATATCCATGTGAATATAGCTTCATTTAGAAAAAGATACAATGGATATGACCATCTAACTAGAAATCACGATTATATCCATTTAAGCTCTTTCAAATATGTGCTATACAAAAATAGCCCGATAATCTTTTAAAGCTATCACTACAACCAAAAAACAAAACAAAAAAAATAGGAAACATACGTAACTTTAAAAAAGAAATCAACGCACAATTTTTAAGTTAACAATCTTTATGTAGTTAGCAGTATCATACTAAATATAAAAATACTTAGATAAGGTCGAGACACTTCTATGTATACCATATTAGGTTTGGATATTCCAAGGTATGTCAGAACTGCTTAAACCAATAGAAAAATATGTTTGCAGTATATATACCAATATTGTATTTTCCTTTTTGTAGGGCTTATATAAATATGTAAAATATAATTTTATCCCACTTGTCGCAAATCTACGTATGTATAGTACGAGAGCTGTCTGAAAAGATCTCGGTCTAACAATGAAAGAAATTTTTTTTTACGTGAAATGTGTTTTATTTTTCAATCAAATCTCTTTAAACATTTATTCCAATGTTTTTCCAATAGTTCAATAATTCAATACCATCATTAAAGTGTGATTCCGGAAGGTCTGCAAAATATCCATCCACGGCTGCAATAGCTTTGTCATTTGTTGTAAAACGCTTTCCAGCAAGGAACTGTTTCAGGTTTGGAAACAGGTAATAGTCAGGGGGAGCCAAAGCTGATGAATACGCTGGATGTTCAAGCAATTCGTACTTTAATTCATTGAATTTTGCCATCGTTAAAACACTTGTGTGAACAAGCGCATTGTTTTGGTGAAAAATGATTATTTCTTTCTTTAAACCAGGTCTTTACTCACGAAGTTTTGCATCCAACTCATCATTCATTTCATTAACAAATGTGAAACGTTGCTTTAAATCCATTTTATTCTGTTCAAAACAAACAAACACGCTTCAGAAATATGCATTGGAATGAGTAATTGGTTAATTGTGAGCAAATGCGGCACCAATCTTGTACAAATCTTTTTCATATGTAATTCTTCATGCAAAATATTTGCAATTCGTTTTTTGAGATGCCTATGGCCTCAGCTATTTCACGGACTTTCACTCGTCGATGATCTAATACCATGTCATGAACTTGTTGAATGATTTGTGGTGTTTTAGCAGTTTTCAGAGGACCTTCACGTGGATAATCTTCGAGGCTTGTATGACAAGATTTAAAAAGAGCAGCCCATTTTTTCACAGTTAAAAGTGAAGGCGATGCATCCTTATACACTTTTGGTAAGATACAACGAATTGTACCAAATACGCACACCTAGTACTTAATTGGAGGCTTACACAACAGCCACAAGCCGACAGAGTGGTTGGCACAGCCAACACTAAAGGCAGGCAGCGTGACTTGCGAGGGATTACCTCAGACCTTATGTGGTTTATTGTAAAACAACTGAAAATAGGTAAAGCCCATATTTCAGCAGTCTACCCACTGTTCTCTTATTCGTCCGTCCATCCTGAGACGCGTCTTGCCGTATCACGGCTCATCAATCGGGCTACACTTTTAATAATTTCGGATGAATTTCTGTTCGTGTTAAATCCAAATCCAATTTTTTTCCATTTTCAGAAAATCAAGGACACGTCATTATTAAACAGCTACTACTACTCGAATGAATTGATCGAACGAATTAAAATTTTATATGAGTTTATATAAAGGACGGAACTTTCCAACACAATTATGGTTCCACAGTTTCTAATGCGATCTATGTATAGAGCCGAGAACTTTTCAGACAACTCTCGTAACAAGAAACTACATATATAAAAAGTGAAGGTAAATTTAAGTTCCTTTTATGACACCGTCGTTACTTTCAAAAATACTCTCTTTAAACCTCATCTTCAAGACAGTAAATTAAATCACCTTTCAAAGTCGGCAATTTAATGAAACATTTGTTGACAAATAGACATACTTTAAGAAGAATACTAAGAGAATTATTAAATTTAAAACATTATTACGAAGAGACATCTGACTCATCGTGAAAAAATTTAAATTGACTGAACATTATTATATAATACTAAAGAATATGATATTAAATAACTAAATAATTCTTTCTTCATATTCTTTAAATGTCGTAGGCAAAAATTATTCGAAAATAAACTTGTCCGAGTCCATTTTGAATTCTTCTGGAGACAGATTTAGACCTTTACGATTTACCGAGAACCTCTTAACATATCAAATTACGGCAATTATCTATGTTAAATAACTAAACTGATAAAGATACTTTTAATTATATGTATATGTTTTTTTCTATTGTTCACATATTTTTTTATCGCCACGGCACACGTGCTGCAGAGAAATGCCTACAGTGCTACAAAAGCCACCCGTGTGCTAAAAAAGCTAGTAAATCAAATTTTACTCTATGGACAACGCAGTTCTGGGCAGTTTATTTCAAAGGGATGTGATATATTAGCACGACTTGCTTTCCTGTACCACTCTAGCATTAATTTTGAAGGAATAGGCACCGACAAAGAACATCTGCTTGGCCAGTTGTAGGATAAATATAATTGTGACGTTCTATGTATATAAGGGACACAGAAGTTAAAGGGACCGACAACCAAAAATTAAAGAACTTGCGACTGATGGAGTTCCTCACAAAAGCGATGTTAGCGCAGTTTTACCAGATCACAGTGATGTCTACAGCCTCCACAATTGTCAAGAATATTAAAATTATAATATATATATATATATATATATATATATATATATATATATATATATATATATATATATATATATATATATATATATATATATATATATATATATATATATATATATATATATATGTATATATATATAGTAACTGCTGTATTACCTTAATTTACACCCCACCACTTATACCTTTTGCCTTGCACTAGTTTAAAAACAGTAACAATAGGAATCATTGGAGACTTCAACAGCCACAGTGAAACGTGGGGCTACAGAAAATAGTAATTAGTCAAATAGGATTCCTTTGTTACGGACCTCAACAATAATATTAAATGTATCAGACCCGTTTTTAAAAATTACAGTCGTTTTGTGGAGGTGATTAAAACTGTAGCTTGTGTAACATTCCTAGAGGCTGCCGCATCCAATACGTCTCCGGCTTATCTAGACAGTCGCTGAAAACTTTGCAAAAGTATATCGAAAAATACCAAACTAACTTATTGTTTGAAGGAACTATACAAGAAGGTTAACGTTTAATTGAAGGACTACCTGAAGCAAGAAGGAATTTCTATTAAAATCCGTCGATATGACTCATGAAAATAGAACAGCCTGGTAGCTGCATCTGGAAATTTAACACAGATCCTAATTCATTTGGGAGACACTACAATGGTGTAGCAGATCTGTTAGCGCATCAGTTGGTTCTGAATAGGAAAACTGCGAGCACAACACCAGATACCCAGAGAAGTAGAAAAGCCGGAAAACTTCTATTTAGAAATTTATTTCCCTATGACCGGATTTTTAAACACCATTAAGTTCCTGAAGGAAAGAAAGGCTGCAAGTAATAATGATATCCAAATCAAACAGATAAGAAATGTCGGTCCAAAAAACTATAATTTCTAAAGGACGGAAGAGAACAAAAGTCATAGCAGTTTCAGAATCAGGTAAAGAAATTGATGATACCAATAGCTTCAAGCCAACTTTGTTCTTTTATCATCTGTAAATAAGCTAAAATAATCTTAAATGGCATTACGAGCTTTATGAATACTAAACTTTTACCAAAGCAGGCAAGTCTCAGGCCAGGAAAGTCATCTACAAGCCCTATCGCCAACCTGATTCAACACATTTCTACGGCTTATAATAGAAAAGAGCACGTGAGCAGTTTCTGTGAATCTATCGGTGGCTTATATCGTAGTACAATCAACTACAAACTATTAATAATAATAAAAAAAACGCCCAAGTTTAGGTCAGACTTGTACAATTAGTGGTCGGTACCGTAATTGCTGAAGTAGAGTATGAAATTCATTGACATATTCATCTGCAATATAAGAATTACCAAGACTATATAAAAACCGAGAAATCCTTGTAGTAAAAGTTTAAAACAAATAATTACTACCAAAATATTTGTTTAATTATTATTAACAAATAAAATAAAATTATTTTGTCTCGGTACCTATCCGTTGGTCACCAGTCATTAGTGATTAGTTAAATGCTTAAAGCGATAATGTCCTGAAAAGAATATGAGTATATTACTGATTGCACTGAATACGAAACCTGTACGTATTGATATTTCACAACCGTGACTCTCGGTTGAATGCACAACTTTCCACGAAATCATCAATCTCCACCATCTTTTTATACCGAATAAATTATCAAAGGTAATGCACTCGTGAGAATTTTCACACATTATGGAGAATATTCAAGAACTTTTCAAAATTTTTTGATTGATACTCTTAGAGATAAGGAGGGGACAGCGACATTTAGCAATTTTTTAAAAATAATATAAAGAAAAATTTGCGTGGGTATATATATTTTTGAACGCGTGTATTCACGAGCTTTTATTTGACAGTCCACTCAATGACCTTGCCAAAAAAAAAATTCATTTCTGATTTAACCCCAAAAACTAAACCCCAAAGTCAAAATTTAACTTTTCAAGGCTGCGTGGGTCTGATTGAGCAAATAGTTTCGGAGAAAATCGTGTGTGACAGACAGATAGATACCGAAGAGTCTCATAAGCTTTCCGTACGGAACACTAAACATTATATGGCTTCACAGTTGACCACCATCTCACCCAAATAGTGGTTTCATTGTTGCGCAACCGTAGATTTTACGTTATTTTTGGAGGGAAGAAGAACCGATGGAGAGAATTGCGAAACAGACTACAACAAGGAAGTGTGCTCTCATCAGTCCTGTTTAATTAAAGATAAAAACGATCAGCCACGTCTAGTAGACCTAAAACATTTTATCTATGCCAATAATCTAGCTCTTAATTTCTAGGATACTTCTTTTGAAACATTTGGACTACAGTCGACAGTTGCCTTAGGGAGTACAAGAGAAATGAGATTTTCAAACATGTCTGAATGATAGATGGGATAGATATACGCTGGAACTGCCTCCAAGAGGAAAGGAGCATTGGACACATGACGCTCACTTAACTGATTATAAAAATGGAGTTAGTGGACCTACCGGAATATAAGCTCTCTGTGTGTGACTGTGCGAAAGGCAAACTACGACTCACCTTCTGGTTGGCACACTGCCTCCAACCATCTGTTCTATGACCTCCCCCCTATGAGAGCTAAGTCAAATGCTACTACTGTGGTCGCGTAGTGGAACCAAATTGGATATTAATCTTCACAAGAGCAAGAAAGGACCACTCTGGGAGAAATGAATCGACTACATCCACCGAACACTTTCCATGAAAGTACTTATAGAATAGTCTCAAGTCTCTAACCGTTCTGCATATGATTCGAAGTTGTTGTGGAATATAAAGCCTTCTAGTACAAAATAATATCCCGTGCTTTTGAGAAGCTCTCTTCGCTATGTACGCAACATGTCCATTCCAAGATATACATATTTACTCTTAAGTTAACGCCCAGTGCGTTGAGTGATGGTGCTAGAGTAACGAAGTGTCCCGATAATAACTATAACAGATTCTGCAATTTTAACTTTCTTAGAAAAAACTGCAGCCTGGATATTTGCAGCGCTAAATTCCAGTGCATTACTATCAGCCCAAAACTGAATCTCTTCCAAATTTTTGTTAAGTTCAAAAACTTATTGCTCTCCACGTATATTTGCATAGGTACTTAATGTACAAAGATTCAAGCTAAAAGACACAAGCATATTGTTATCGGCAAAGCTTTAGACTGGATTCCTGGTCCTTTCCAGTAGATCGTTGATGTAAAGGAGGAAAACAGGAAATAACAGTACGGGGCCTTGGGGCACATCAGCATTAACAGTGATTGTATTAGAAGGAAACCCTTCAACTTTTGCTCTAAAAAAGCTCTTTGAGGAAACTTACGAGCCATAAATAAAACCTTTCAGACATACCATAAAAGCGTAGCTTAGTCAACAATCCGACATATCATACACAGTGAATGCTACAAAATCAGCCGCTGTTCTTCAAAAGATCCAATTGCGTTGTTCCAAATATATGTGACATAAGTTAGAAGATCTCTAAGATTCCTAAAGTTATTCTGTTGGTCGCTAATAATATTAAAACCTTGCAAATATTTTTAAAAAATTATATTACTAAAAGCAATGCAACTGGTCAGTAGTTGTTCGAAAAGATCATTTTGTCTTTTCTGGGTATCGACGGAACCCTAATGCATTTTTACCTGGACGAAAATATTCCTTTTCTGTAGGATAAATTAAAAAGGGAATAAAAAACTATGTTTTACCATGGTAGATATTCTATCCAGGCTAGAGATTTCTTTGGTGATTAGCTTTTTGAAATATCTTTTACGTTACACAATCCGAAGACATTGGAAATAGTGGGTGAACAAGAAGTCTGTTTTGATTGTGTGCTTTCTTGACTTTGTAAATTATTTATTTGCATCGGTTCCGGGCACCGTTAAAAGGGTTACAGATTATGACGTTAGTTTTCACACCAATGTGACAACTTGTTTGTATATTAAATTGAATAAAATCCTGTCATTAAAAGAATATTCCTTCCAAGCAGAGATGTAAGTTTTTATATCAGCCAAAATGGGAAAGTTTGAAAATATTTAACGGGTTATTCCTATTTAGTAGATTTGCAGTACTACTTCTTAGGTGGTTAGTCAGTGATAAAATAGTCTAATAGTTTAAATTCTTATAAAACCTAAATTAGAGACTTTAAAATTAGAAACGTCATCATATTTAATACAAGGAAATACATCATTATTCAATTCCTATTATTACATTTAGTTTTACCGTCACTTTTTCAGCATCCGTTTCTAGTAGCATACTTTACTTGAAAAATGGATAAAATCTGTTATAAAGCCATAAAACTAAAACGTAATACCTCTAAAATTTTCAACCATTAAAAATGTAATTGTATCTAACAAGAATATGCTTTCTTTAATGTATCTTTTATGGTACATAAAGATTCAAAATCCATTTAAAAGGCCGTTTTATTGTTTTGCGGATTTGGAAACTGGATACAAAAACAAGTAAAAGACGTGGTTCCTATTTTTATTAGATATCGTTTTTCATTGGGGGTTTATTCCCTTACAACTTGTTGAAATAGCAGCATATTTGGAGTGTTTAGAGAGGATAGGTTAATAAATTTGTATAAGTCTAAATATGTCAAAGAGAAAACAACAAAAGCGATGAATATCTAAAGTATGATGAGTATCAGTTCATAAGGTTCTCTTAATACGATAAGTATATTCATAGATGGTTTACGATGAATTCTTTAAAAATTTAGGGCTAAGAACTAAAACCAGCTGATATAGATCAGAAACAAAACTTCGTTAATAAAAGGTTTGAAAAGTTCTCAACATTTACCACATTCTTACGGTCACGAAGACGTCGATAAACAGATTTAGTCTTACTGAAATGCGAGATGATAGCTTCAGCTTTATTGTTAACTACTGTAGCGTCCGCCGCGCAGTCATTTTATAACGTCTCTTTTGCGGCGCTATTTTGCCCCTTATGTATATCTTAATTTTTGAGAATGGATTAAGTGGATATTGACACTGATAGAGCAAAAATTTAGATATATGCTAGGTCGTTTTGTTTGGAGAAATTATGGATAAGAAATAATTTTTGTACGTCTTTTGAAAATAGTCCCTATAGTTGTTTAAAATTTGGTTGTACAGATTTGGGCACCATTCATTTTAGAATAAAAAGATTCTAAGTTCATCTCTAAAAATGAAAAAATACTAAAGAGTTAATTAGTTGTTGAAATAAAATTGAATTGGGTACAACCGTTGCGTCATAAAAAATAAAGCAGGTAGTTCAGTGAAACGCTAAATTTAACTATAGAAGGGTATTAACAAAATAAAAATTCCTACCTTTATTACATTCTTAAAATTACTTCTACTAAATAAAAACCCCTTAGGCTAGAAGAGTGTACACTATTGCATGTCTTTAAATTAGGATTAGTAAGTTTTTAATAAAAGGCTTTATAAAACACGATATTAAGAGTTTGTGAAATTAACTCTACGCATTACACGTGTTGAGTAGTTGTTAGAAACACACTTGTAGACAAGAAGTGAGATATTTAAACTGCTACTGACTTACTGATTGGTTTCCCATCGAGGGTTTTCCATACGCTCCATGGCCTTTCATAAAAATATTGTTTCAGCCACTACCATCTTAGTCTCATTTGGGTAGTTAAACACTTTTTGACCCGAAATGTCTGAGGATAAGCAGGATATTTAAAGAATGGGAAAATGCCTTAAACTTGAAAGCTAGAGACGACACCCACTTGGTAAAAAAACGTTACTGCACTACTGCATCACTGAGAAAAAAACCACTCTGGCGTGCTGGAGAAAAAAGCCCCTACGGTCTACTGGCGGAAAAAAGCCTACTATAGCATGACCGCGGAAAAAAAGACCTTAAAAATTCCATCTGGCCATTTATATGTCGCTTCCCCTTCTTCAAAGTGAAATCTATAAAATG